>PDGT01000166.1:172533-206336 GCA_003671415.1 Megathymus violae | reverse complement strand
TGAGTGTATTGTGTGCTATGTATGTATGTTGAAGGGAATATAAAATATAAACGTAATATCATAAATAAGTGTATGTGTGTGTAATATATATTATAAACTAGATAAATACGTATGAATGTGGGACGAAGGTGCCCACATCCCCATGTTCGCTTACTGTTGGTTGTCAGAGTAACGTTGTATCTTTAAGAGCCGCATTCTCGTAAATAAGACAGCTTAAATTGTGGTTTCCGATGGTTGTCTTAATTTAAAAATAAATATTGGCTCCGAATTTATTGGCGATATTTTCGTAATGAAGTATGGTTCATCAAGCTAGTCTAGCGTAGCTTGGTAGACGGGATAATGGATGATGTGTATGGTATACAAATATCTAAAGTTTCTACACCCCCTGAAGACCTAATATGGTTTGCTGTCTTACGATAAGAACCGGGGCCAACGTCTAACTCAGTGTCTAACGTACGAACGCATAAGAAATTATGTTCACACCCCATGTCGCTAGACTCGAGTGATTGTTCATAATTGACACTAGTTATGAGAGCTTCATAGATAATTATCATATTTCTAATATCCATATAACCTCTCGTCTGTAAACATCATTATCTATCATTTGATAACCTTGTCCAAATAATTCACTTTCTTCAACCCTAGGACAATAACGTTTTGTTTTATTGTTTCATTGTTGTTAAGTTTTGCGTGACTGCGGTTATGTACATTTTCAATTTATACAACCTCACAGCCCGCTGTATACTGGCGATACGCTATACGGTGTCAGAACACGATGATTCACAGAAAAAATATTTTTATACAACCATTGCTCGACTATATTCTTTTTTATGGTAATACCTGCCAAATGACCTAACGGTCCATGCAATGGTAAGTGCCCAGCGCCGTTTTGGACATCCGGTACACCACGGGGTTCATCGATGCTTTACCAGTGTAAAAAATTTTCTTATTACAGAAAGACGGTCAGAGGTTTCATAAAATCGAACCTAGGATCTCCGATTTATAAGTATATATAAAGAAGAATGTATATACAACGAAATAAGAACATAACTACTTGTTGTTCCAATGTGCTAACGTTACATAAAGTGCTGGATCGAAGAGAAGTTATTCGGTATAAAAAATAACTCTAATCTTAATAACTGCCATCTGACAATAGTAATTGACAGCATGACATGTCATAAGAAGAAAGAAAATTTCGCCACTATTAATCTAGTCAACGGTACGGCGGTCCCCGGGGGGTCGTTTTTTACTTTCTGAATTGCAACTGCCGTTATCAAAACACGTGTTTGAGATTGTGGTCGCAAGTGTAGCCCAGATAGCCATGTGAATTCTGTTTTAAGTTACTTAATCTTCGTACCTAACGTTAGCGGAAGTGAATTAGACTAGGATAGCTAATATTGACGATGCCTGCCACGCCAAAGTTCTGGTTCCAAAGAATAACTTGTGTAAACTTAGCGCTTGCATAATAACCGACGGGAATGTAAAACACTATACGACAGTTTCTCATTAAAACCACAGATCTGCCAAGACACGGCAGCGCATTTTAACGATACTGACATCAAAGTAAAACGTGACTATCCTGTAATCATTTTTAATGTGCTATGCAAGAAGTATCAAATGTTATATGAATAGTAATCCAGCTAGTTAGGTTGCTCTACCTATATGGGTTAATTAACACTAATGCTATTTTTTATTATAAATCAATGTTTGACTATAACCGCACCTGGTCATAGTGACGATATAAGTGACGATGTAGCCTCATAAGGTTAAGTGCATTAACTTATACAAAAATAAAAAACACAAAAGGTTATTAAAACCTTAAAAAAAGATATGTGAAATAAAATATGATATATTTGCATTTTTATTAACCGAAATTTTACGCGGAATAATTTTATATATTAAATATTGTAACATAATATAAAATATTATGCCATACTCTAATCATTTTTATTTTGTTAGATAAGTCAAAACTTTAATTGATTTTTTAAAATAAAACCAAAAGAGTGGTTTACCCGTATGCGGATTTTGGCGGCCCCCGAGTGGACTCGAACCACCAACCTTCCCAGTCTCTCGACCGGGAGCGCTGCATTGCGCCACGGGGGCCGATAAAATACGATGAAATTTACGGTGACTAGCGAGTACTCAGAGACCATTTATTTGCATTACTAGACAATGAATCAGAGACAATTCTTTCATCAAAATTATATATTTGCACCGTTGATAACTCGATGGAAGTTTAATATCATTCCATGTTATAATTCACTCTCTTTCTGTCTGTTTAAACGCGGTAATATGAAAACCATCTACATGGACTTTCGTGCTATTTTTACCAGTAGATAGAACGATTCATGATAAAGATTTAAGTGCCTAACACAAGTATGTTTTTCAATATTCTAGACAACTTTCAGGGTTATATGATTACTGGTGTACGTGCCGCCACATATTAAATTACGTGAGTCAAAGGACAGGTAACGCCATCTATGTTATTTTTAGAAAAGTTTAAAAGCCCTCAGCATTCTAACAAACCAAACACCACCAAGTAAGACTGACAAAATTTTGTTACTACGTCATCCGTAAGAAGCTTCATGAAATCGCAACGTAAAACTTCATCGCATTTACTACTAGATGGAGTTTCTTGGCTTTGTCGTAAAGTTAAATCCACTGAAAATGAAATATAGTTATTAATATTTTGTACGAAATAATTAATTTTTATCTTTTATTAAACGTATAAGTTTATGTATTTTGAATTGTTATTTGTTATTTGAAGAATAAAGTAAAATAAAAATAAATTCATAATTTTCTTATTATTTCGGTCATCTTCTTTTATTATATCAACTTAATTTGTTATAGACAATATTCTATTATTTACGTCTCTCACGCGTAACATGTAGCTGCTAAGATCTAAGCCGAGTGACAATATCTCCTGCCGTCTCCAAGGAGTGACGATATCCTTGATGTTCTCGCAAAGGAAAACAACGGTTAATCAAATATCCTTGTGCTTGATGTAACCACTTAAAAAACATGAGATCTTTTTTAATGCAATAATGGCAACATGGTACATAACCGTTAGCTACTCAACAGGTAAAGAGAGAAAGCCCCATAATAACATTAAAATACCAAAAATGTAGAGCCTCCTTTGAATTACAACGCGAGTGGCACCAAGCCCTCAACACCATACCTTCATCGAGAACCACTTCCAACGTTTTGATTTTCACTAGACCCTGCAGCCTCATCATCAACTATCACACCTCAATTTGAGCTTTGTTATTTTTTGTCCCTTACTATTATGACGGTACTTGTAAGTTCGATTTGAATATAAAGCCTTTAACAAATCGTGATCGTAAATGTCAAACGGAGTCATGATACATGATACCTGTCTTTTAACCTATTACTAACCAGTAGCTATTAGATGTAGCCGAATGCTATTAGAGAGTCACAAAAAGCGGCCTTGATCATCGATAACGTTTAGGCAACAAATAAAAGAAAGGGAAACTGAAACACTTGAGAATTTGACTAGCATTATTTACACCAGTCTGCCTTACGTCAGTAATTGTTACAGTGTTATGCACGCGTCTTTCTTAAACTTCCAAACAAACGAGTTTTTTTGCATCAAGGAACACAGATATTGAATCGTAACAAAATGGAAAATCACTGGCCGCCTACCCTCCTCTCAGTGGACGCACCAGCTTAACCACAGTACGGAAGTTGGAGCACGTAACGGAAGGGGCTGGCAAAATCATTGGCGGCCAGGCGTTTCTTATAGCACATAGGTGCCGTACCAAAATTAGCTTTGCATATGCTGATCTCCCGTTGTGCCACAATTGAAGCACTTAAAAGTTTTCGGCTTTCCAGCAGAATTGTCACTATCACCATCGCGTTGTTTACATCCCACTTCTGTTGTAGGATAATGGCGCAGACATCAGATGTAAAACATAGTCTAGCTACAATGTGTTATTGCTAAATTTAACAATTAAATTAATTTTATTTTCATTTTATTTTCTCAGAGGGACAGCGTTGCTGGTGTTTTGGTCAGACAATTTAGAGGGTGGATTACTAGTAACTCAAGAAAAGTAACATTTGAACAAGGTAGCGCGATGACGACAATTCTTCTAAGATAATATCCTCTACCCAAATAAAAACGCCTTTTCTTTAAAAAGTAAACAACTCACAGAAATGTCGGCTCTAACAATAGATGAAAGTCAAGTGGTATTTAGGAAAGTAATACGGCAAGACACAATGACTTACTGCATTGTTGACAACAGACTACGTATCATGAACCCTATAGAACAACACGGTACGTGCTTAATAGCATCATGTAAGACTGAATACTTATATACTATAAGTATTTGATGTTAAATAATCACTCGCTTTGTACAATTCAAAACTTAAAAAAAAAATTATTATAATATAAAAAAAAAAATTGTAAACTTATTATATGTATGTTAAACAAAATGTTATTTAACACTAGTTTTTTAACGTGCGCAGATTTTATTTATCTATTGCGGTTATTCTCGTAAAACCTAAAGACAAACCACGTGACATGAAATCCTCGCCAGGGAGTTATACACGCGTTACCAGCCAAGCCAGCCAAGAATAGCAAGCGTCAGCAAAATACATTATAAGCATTAACAGATGATTTGGGTTTTATACAGATTACAGCCTTGCACTTCAAATTGTGAAAAAGTAATGCGTAAGATATGACATGAATGGAAAAAACAAATAAAGTTTTCTTTTATGCACAACCCGTCTATCACAAAGGCCATTATAGACATGTGGGTGTATTGTAAGTGTAAATAGACGTGTTGACGTAGCTCCCGTACGTCTACTTAATGTACTCAAATCTTAAAATAGACAATTTTAAGGATTGTGTTAATGAAGTGCAATAGTCTGGAAAGAATCGATAAAGCCGAGTGTACGTTTTCTTTATTACGTTTTCTACTGAAAAAGTGTAAACTACTTTTATTGTGTTGTTTCAGTCATGTGCGATCTACGTACACGAATCGTTCGTATAGAAGAAACGGATTATAATCATTGTTCCTATGGTAAGAAAGGGGGATGGAAGTGTTGGTGGTGAAAGGTCTAGGTGAGCTAGGTCACGCGTGTAGTCATGGTGCTGGGAACGCGACGCAAAGAACTTACAAGAGTCCGATAAACAAAAATAAACAGTTTATTTCACAAGCACAATGACAGTTTCTACTACACGAAACACAACACAAGAAAATAACCATAGAATACAGAAGGAGAGAGAGTGATAGACGCATAGGAAACAGTCTTAACATTAAACACAAGCAAACGATAAATAGGCACAGGGAAGCACTAGTAAGCGTACCGTAGTTGGACGATCAAGTGACACGGGCGTTGCGCGGGATGAAATAAAGCCAACTGTCGGATGGCGAGCGAGGACTGAGCAGCGCGCGCGCCGCCATCCCGTTAGCGGGGAGTGAGAGGCGCAGAGAGCAGTGAAACCGCCGCGCGGCTGCCCAGCCGGTGTTGGCAAAAATCAGCGAATAAAGTGGCGCGTCGACTCCAAAACGCGCCAGCTTCGAGTCCGCGTGTGTGTGCTTGTGTGAGTGTATTGTGTGCTATCTATGTATGTTGAAGGGAATATAAAATATAAACGTAATATAATAAATAAGTGTATGTGTGTGTGTGTAATATATATTATAACCTAGATAAATACGTATGAATGTGGGACGAAGATGCCCACATTCCCATGTTCGCTTACTGCTGGTTGTCAGAGTAACGTTGTATCTTTAAGAGCCGCATACTCGTAAATAAGACAGCTTAATTTGTGGTTTCCGATGGTTATCTTAATTTAAATATAAATATTGGCTTCGAATTTATTGGCGATATTTTCGTAATCAAGTATGGTTCGTCAAGCTAGTCTAGCGTAGCTTGGTAGACGGGATAATGGATGATGTGTATGGTATACAAATATCTAAAGTTTCTACACCCCCTGAAGACCTGATATGGTTTGCTGTCTTACGATAAGAACCGGGGCCAATGTCTAACTCAGTGTCTAACGTACGAACGCATAAGAAATTATGTTCACACCCCATGTCGCTTGACTCGGGTGATTGTTCATAATTGACACTAGCTATGAGAGCTTCATAGGTAATTATCATATTTCTAATATCCATATAACCTCTCGTCTGTAAACATCATTATCTATCATATGATAACCTTGTCCAAATAATTCAATGTCTAGACTTTGCCGGTTTATCTTTTAACATCAAAGGCGATGAAATTGCGACTACATTTGACTGACCATTGTCGACATTTTCGGCAGTGTTTTGGATCTTAGCAATTCTTACGCAGTTACTTGATAAAATTCTCACCTTTACAGCTTCTTCCACATCATCATCCCTCGAAGCCTTCGCCAGACTCTTCTTCATCAGCTGATACATTGTTTCCCTCCTCAAATACCCTTCGCCAAGAAGGTCGTAGCACTGCAACGAGAAAGACTTTTTTTTCTATCTTAAAACAATATTCCAAGGTTACTACAACTATGTTACTTAGTCGAGTTTCTTACCGTAAAAGCGTAAGATATCCGTTCCTCCAGGTCTCCACGGAGATACAACGACATTGCCTTTGCAAATGTGGCCATCGTCACATACGGAGAGGTGCCTCTGTCCAGTGCTACCATGACGCGTTCCATCATATATGCATCGGTCATTCCTAAGCCAGTGTGAAGTACATCCCTGAAGTGAGCCCTAATAACAAACCCTCGTGTTACGTTTTATACAGAACCTAAGTTTCATGTCTTGACATATACAACAAAAGTAGTATTTTAAAAATAACTTCTAATTGCTTAGAATGTTTTTTATGACGAATTAAAAAAAAACAATTGTTATTTGTCATATGTACGCGTAAAAGAAGTTTATTTTTAATTTGTCATTAAAAAAAATTGTAAGTCGATTTGTTGAACCTAAATTGGTGATTTTCCTCTTGCCCAATTGGCATCAATTAAACATGGCACTTTGGTAGTACTAGCTTAGTGTAGCGTACATTTGATCGATAATAACTTTGTATGTCAACAATTAATCATATTGACCGACTGCAAACGGGCTCAAAGAAGATTTTTCACCTACCTAGCGTTTTTATCTAAGATGGAGAAAAATTTCATTGCAATTTACAATCACTGACCTTGATATTAAATCGGTAGCGGCAGGCTTCTCGTCACGCTTCTGAATTTTAAAAAAGATCACCATAATCTCTGAAAAATACGGCACACGCGGGAAAAAATTATAAAAAAGTGCGACCAATCTGTGGAAGGCTCTCAACAACCTTCGGTGTTATTTAATACAAAATTTGACATAGAACATTATTTTATTAGACGCGGTACATAAATCGCGTAACATAGATAGATAGATACCGCAAGCCATTCGTCTTAGCGTTCCCAATGTTGGTGACACGCACCAACTTCATATTTTACAAACAATTTCGTGTAAAAGTGTAGGTTGTTACTTCTCATATGAATTAGATTAAATTAGTATTAATTTACTTTGCAAAGTAACGCCTGATACTATCGACTAAATCAGAGGTTCCCAAACTTATTTTTCTCATAGACCCTTTCAAAATTTTGCTGGTTAAGGTGGACCCCCTGCAGCTACATTTCTACTATATTCCCAAAACTTGACAAAAAATGTGAAGATTAGATCTAACTATGGAAATTTGCGTTGCGGCTGCGTTTCATCCACGAATTAAGTTTTCGAAAAAAAGTAAGAATTGATTGGTTAATTAATTGATTGTGCTGTAAGTGGATGTCGAAAAAGTAAAGTTGGTTAATCAAAAAAGTGATTCCATTCAACTTCACTTTTTTGACATATACTCACAGCACAAGGAACCAATCAATACTCACATATTTTACTTAGAAAACTCCTCACTCAGTGTGGTAAAAATAAAAAGAAAAATAATATATTTGCTTGTGTTATTTATTAAAATATGTATTATTATTACACGATTACTCAGTCGAAAATTAAACATTAATAATTTCTACAATGACAATCACAAAATAGTCATAATTTTAATGGGATGGATGTACTTGATGGATTGACAGCAAATTATCAGTTGGCTTCAGTTTTGTTAGGAACAACCGCAAATCTCCCCGTTCTGTGATATTCAATTTGCTCCTTTTTTTTGTTAAAAGGTTTGTAACGACACTAAAACTTTTTTCGACAAGATATGACGACGGAAACGCTGTAAAAAGCTTTCTCGCAATTCTCCACAGTCCAGGATATTTTTCGGGTATTTCTGCCTGCAACCAAAATGTTTGATATCCCCTTTTAAATTTCACCTTCAGCTATTCATTAGTGCTAAGTTCGAGTAGCTCCTATTGTAATATCACATTCTCCACTTCCGTTTCATCAAATGAATTTATAACCCATAGTGGTATTTCCATCGTCAGAATATCTTCAAATCTGATTTTGAAGTCATCATGCAGGGCAATTAAATGTTGAACGTAGGTGTGAATATCCTCATCAAGGCATTCTACCTGTGACAAGTTTGAAAACTGGGAAAATTCGCGCCGACTAATATTTTGCTTCATAAATTTCAATTTTCCAAGAAAAGCTAAAATTACCCTTTGCTTTTATTAAATTGAGGCTGTCCCCTTGTAACTGTAAGTTAATGTCATTAAATTTTTTGAACAAATATGTCAAATACGCGATGTCTGCTTTCGAATTGATCAGGTTTTCTTTTAAATCTGGATCTTTACTTTCCAGAAACTCTAACACTGATTCAAAAACCGAGTAAAATCTTGTGAAATATGCACCTTTCGACAACCAGCGTACTTCAGTATGTAAGAGCAATCATTGGAAGTCTTCATCATTTTCATCGCACAATTGTGCAAATAAACGCGTATTCAATGCATTACTTCTTATTTTGTTCATAATATCATCATAATGTTTCATTACCAGGTAAAGTTGACTCGTCCAGTTGAATAGAAAAATGAGTTGTTTGTAGATAATTACACAAGAAACTTTCAATATTAGAGCTCATTTCATCAATTCGTCTTTGTACAGTGTTGTTACTCAAAGGAATTTTTTTCAGTATGTCAAATGAGGATTTGTGCAGAACAGTTTTTAAAACCTCTTCAATAGCGGGTAAAATTAACAGTTCTTCAATGGTGCGCGGTTTTCCAGATTTCGCTATAAGTAATGAGATATTGTAAGATGCCTTCAAGCCATCATCGTTACTTTTAGACGTTCAAGCGAACATGCCGTGCACGCTGGGTCTCTTTTCATACTTTTCTTTCAATGTTTGAAAATATTTCAAATCTTTACCTATTTTATCAGGATGACACCTTTTTAGATGATCTTTGAGCTTCGATGGTTTCATAAAGTCATTGCTCAAAACTTTGTTGCATAAAAGGCATTTCGGCAATCACTTGTCTGCCTTTGATGGAACGAAACCAAATTTTAAATAATCAACACTGTACTGTCGACATTTTTTCTTAGATTCAGCCATGTTTCATATCAATTACCTACCTGTAAATAAAAAACAAACTTTGTTTTCGTAATCTTAAGGCGGTCTTACTTAACAGGATATGGCATGGCATATTTTAACTGAGTAGGATTAATTAATTATAGAAATGAATTCAACAAAGTACCGGTGACTGATATATTTCTGTAAATTCGATGTAAAATACTTTTAAATATTACTTTCATATCAAAACTCCGCGATTTTAATTATTTATTTATTACCTTGATGCACGTTACGACGAGTATGTAAAGACACGAACAATTTATGAAAATATATTTAATGATTGAGTGAACCACCAACATAGTCGGGAAATAAAAAAAATTTACTAATAAAGTAGGGACAAAATGTTCAATCTTTTTCGGCTTTCTGTTCTTTTATGGAAGTATCTAATTATGGCTCTGTTCAGTATTTAATTTAGAATACTTACCTACTGCACGCAAACATTACAAATATATTACAACAAAAATATATCTCGTATCGCAGCTGGGTTGGAAGAGATTTCTTTCAGGAATAAGCCTCACCTTTTGTACCCACGTAATTTTTTGTAACTTGTCCATTTTTGGTTTACTTACGTGTACAATAAATTGTAAAATAAGTAATAAATAAAATAAAAGTATGTATAACAAATTAATTGGCAGATAAGTACTTACTTTTTACGACACTAGCAAACATTAACATCGATTCACTTTACTTTTCAAAATTCCGGAAACAAATAGGTAACGTTTATCCTTCGCATTCGTATTTATATTGGTGAAGAATCAAACAAGCTCATGCAAGATTCCAAGCATAAATACAAGTTGTATTTCGTTTCCTTTGCAAGTCTGAACAAGCGTTGCAGACAGCGGTGGCGGCAGCGGTGCGGCGGCGCTTTGCAAGTCACGACACATTATACTGAATATGGAATATGCAAGTTTTTACATGTAAAGGTCGCTGAGTTTCTTAAATAAATATTATCTGCTTACATTAATAAGTGAAGTCAAGCCAACATTTTAGTTCTTCACTACCCTAGTTAGAAAAAGGCATTTATAATGATTAAAAATATTTGAAACGATTAAATAAGATTTGAATTTGATTACAAGATAGATAAATAATATACACTTTACATTGAAGTAATCTTTTTAAATGCCTTTTTCTAATCAGGGTATCGAAACCAGATAAATTTTCGTGGACTCCCGCTTACGAATTGTGCACCCCTATTTTTTGGTCACGGCAACGTAGACCCCCGTCGACTCTCCCGTGGACCCCTGGGGGTCCACCTGGACCATATTGGGAATCAATGGACTAAATGAATTAGAAAAAGGTAGATTTCATGTATCCTCTGTATCTTATGAAAGTAGTGGTCCAAAACTTTTCGAACGCGAATTTACAGGAATGTTACTTAGTTTCACCTCACAAATAGATATATAATTTATTGATACATAACCCGACCATAAATGTTAATTAAATTAATTGATTAACAAAGGGCAGCAACAATTACTATGTGTTGTGATCTAACTCCTTTACACTAGCGTTTCTTCAGCGTATGTATTCGATAAAATAATGCACATAGCAGATGCCGCGACGACGCGACGCGCAAGTCACTCGTAATCGACGACAACCCAGCGTCGTCTATAGTAGCGCATAATAATAATCATGTATAACCATAGTTTGTATGAACGTTTACACGAGCCATTACATATGACAATTTGCCATTCAAAACTAAAAATTCAAAGTATTTTTATATGATTGCTTTCACTAGCCCACAAACTGTACCGTGGGTCCTTCCTCGATCTCTTTATAGTTTAATTTACATACGTCCAATTTAAAAACAGTAAGGCTTCCTCGTCGGAATTTCTATAATGAAAACAACAATAGTCAATTATCAATAAATTTGAAATTACACGGATACGCAGGCATAACAAACGCAACCACAGTTATGGATTAAAATAACATGAAGAATAAATAAAACATAATAAAAAAAATTACCTTCATCGCAAGTTGTTATCAAATAAAGATACATTTAGGCAGCGCCTATCTATCGGCTTTAGTTGAATCCGCTACTACTGTCTACGAGATGCTTCCTGTAGCATGGTGCGCGTAAAACGTCTACGGTTTGTTCTGTAGCGCGCTACTTAGAAAAATGGTACGTACTTAATGACTATCGACACATAGAGCTACAACACTTAGAGACCGTAATCCTTAGAAAATATAAGCCCCTACACACCTTTTAATATTTTTCCTAGATTGCTCTCGGTAAGGATTTGTAGGTTAAATGGCGTAACTCTACTTTCAAAAAGTATTTATAGAAATCTACACTGAATGAAACTTTTCTTATTCAAAAATATTCGATTTTGATTCAAAATATGATTCCAACTTTTTTTCTCAAAAATGGAAATGTTTGGTTAAAATTTGATTCCAACTTTTTTTTCTCAAAAATGGTAATGTTTGGTTAAAATTTGATTCCAACTTTTTTTCTCAAAAATGGAAATGTTTGGTTAAAATTTGATTCCAACTTTTTTTTCTCAAAAATGGTAAGGTTTTGGTAATCAAACTTAAAAGCAACTATAACCTTATTGAATGGGCTATAATACCTTACTAGTACGAAAGATTTAATTTGCAATCTCGCTTAAAGAAATGACCTATACCAATACCCATGTAAATCTTCTTGGTAAGTTCCGTGTATGTATGAGTATTGTAAATAAAAAAAAAAGCTCAATAGTAATATAACTGCTCTCGAGTCATGAGTGAACATGTTATTACTGTGTCATCACGATTTACCACCCAACACTACCTCGAAACTGACCAGCAGGTGTAGTTAATCTAAAGTAAATACATGAATAAGCTCATATACTAACGAGTGTTTAATATACAACCCAAATAGGTTGTACCTATAAATAGTTTGTGTCATTAATTGTATACCTAGCACCCTTCTTTCCTAAAGAAGGGTGGCATCCGATGAAAGCTTAGAAGCCGCACGACCAAAGCCATTTCAGATGGTGTTTAGTGGGTAGGCACTCAAGGTTTCGCACTCGCTAGGTCGCGCGTGAGTCCCACATAACCAGCGTAGCCGGCTGCGCTAGTATACATGAGCATTCACCATCGTCCTCCCATAAGAAGGGAAAAAAAGAAAAAAAAATTGTATACGTACCTAAAATTCTTGGAATATTGTGCGATGATATATTCAGTTCTGACTATAGAAAACTAATGTCATAAAGAAAAGGTTACACGTGTTTCGTGGATCGGTACTTACGTCTATGTCGAAATGATTTAAATATATTTGGATTGCGACCGGCGCCGCCATTGTTACGATTCTCAGGTCCTCCGCCTCTGACCTGACCTCAAACATAGTCCATTCTATACACTTTCTATAGTAAACAACGCACCTTTAGCTTTTACATTGGACATAACGAGATTCACTACAGGCCCTATCCGAGAAGGGTCAAAACGTCAAATTGACAAATCTTATTAACTTGGACAATTAACAAAAACTTAATAAGCTTTTAACTTCGCGCTACAATATTTAAATGCTTTCTGATACATTTTTGTCCAATAAAGTCTGATTTACTCGACTTATTATACTTTTAATAATGTAGGTTAATTAATTATAACATGATATCCACCCAATGACCGTGGCTACTACCGTACCCGATTCTCTATAATCAAAACTTTTTTGTGGCTTTCCTAAATAACAGTCTTAGCTCAGCAAACTTGAACGCCCTCTAAGACTAAGAGAGGTGTCGCCCACATCTCACCACGCTAGTTACAAGGTGGCGGAATCCGCACGAATTTAAAGGTGACATATAACCCAGGTTTCCGTCTCGATTTAGTCTCGATTAAGTCTCGCCCGAAGCAGGCAATTTTAATCTGTGCACGTTATTCTCAATATTTCACCATTGTCAATTATCTTGTTAGCTGCTAATTGGTTAAGTCTGTCCTTATTGAAAAGACAATGAGATTCTAAGAAATTTAAACGGAGGCAAATCTAACATGAACATTGTATTTAATGGATGTGAAACAATGATGTTTAGTCTACAAGTATTTATATGAAAATAAACAATCTGTTTGGAGACCGTATAACTACATTTTATGACGTTACAATTTAAAGATTATCTGTAATTGCCTAGGGTGTGTTCTACCACGCTGTTTCAATGTCGATTAATGGAGCCGTTATTGGTTAAGAAGGGTACCAAAAACTTCTGTGCTCCAGAAAGGGTTTTTCATTGCTGGGAAATTCATTTACCCATCCCACATTCTGTTGGGAAGCACTGATACTAGCGCGTATGTTTGCGCTGGAATACCTGCTAAAGCCAGCATTCCCCCAGCGTCGTAATGGGATGCTGTGAGGTAGTGAATCCCTTCCCTTGTCCTCGGTCATCTTCTGCGAAGTGATTATGCCCTCCATCATACCTTAACCCTTCCCATCAGCTCTCACCCAATATCGATAATGTGCGATAATAAGAAGCTATTGTGGATTATCAAACATCTCACAGCCATATTTATCACCAAAAAGAACATAGACGGCTTAAAAGTACGCACAATATTCGCCTATTAATGACTCTTAACATACATAGTAATGGAAAAAATGAAAAAGCCAAGCGGAAATGAAAAAGCCTATGTAATGAACCCGACCACGTATATGAATGAGACAGAGTCTACCAACATATTAGACCGGGCATTACAGTTACTATGATATGATACGCACGTTCCAGTTCGTCAAAAGTGAAGTGCGTGTCTTTTTGTATTTCGATCCACATCGCACTATGCTTTTTCCTGAACCGAATCTCTTCCATAGGATCTAGCGCTGAATCCAAAGAGGCCGACATAATGAGAGAATTTTAGAATCAAAGATTTTTTTGTACTAATTTGTTCCGAACGGTATCTGCAGTGTGATATAATGGACAGATGACAATGTCACTTCGATGCCTTCTTGAATTTCCTAGGCAAAGATTTTTATTTATAGCAGTCCATATGCGAGTGTTAATACGTTGAAAGAAAACTTAGGTCTCTTTTTTTCTCCCCTAGTTTTCAAACTATTTTATTTTTCTTAGTTTGATAATAAAGTATTTGATAAAAAAGTTTTTCGAAAAACTAATAATTCGCTGTATATAAATTTGAAATTGTCGTGTTCAATCAAACAGACATGGACTTTGTTATGTGAAAGGTTTATGGTTTTATTTAAATGACTAAAATGGGTCAATCGGAATATGATATAGAGAACATAAAATAATATTTTTGCAGAGGGACATGCAGAGTGGAGTATATATCAATGTGAAATCAATAGATTAATAATAATACAGATTAAATTAACGTTTACACACTCAAATATTTAATTATAAAGAACAATAGTGGCTATCTTCCAAGACATGAATACCAATCGATATTAATTATTCCCCCGAGTTGGCGATAGACAAAGCTCATCTTTTGTACTTTGTTTAGTTAATTTTAAAGTTTATTTTACATTAACAAATACATTAGAAGTAAATACACGGTGTTTGTAATGTGATATGTTTGTACGTCCGTGCCACCTGCAACAAGAAACTCTAGTGTGGGAGAGTGAGTGTGTGAATGTTGATTTATTTATCTTTTATTCATATAGCGTAAAATTATGTAACTAGTAAAAAAATTCTCGGCATACTAAACATATTCCCGTTCTTATGGGTTTCAAATTACTACAGACATTATTCGTAGCATGAGCTAATTGAGAAAAGATTTTTTATGTCTTGCAAAGTAGTGTTAAGTAACTCAAATATCTGAAGTTTTAATTCCGCCTAAATCACTGATGCCGACCGAAAGCTTTAATACTGCTATGGAAAAATAACAGAACAAATAACTAAATGTGTTTCCTAAAGTAGAGAATTGCTCATTAAATATTGCCACTTGTAAATTAATATGTTAAATTGCATGGGAGCGTGTGTGCATTCGTTAAGTGTCTTTTTTTTAATAATATTAATAATTTTCTTAATAATATTAATACTCCTCTAGACTACAGTTCAACTCATATTATATATGGCTTATGCAAAAATCAATGGTATTCGAAACCGCTTTGATTCATATCCCAAAGCAACTGCGCCCTTGAGATAAATAATTAAGAATCAACGAGCTCAAAGTTTGATCTAAATGTAAAATTTAATCAAATAAAACACAGCTATAAGGTCCTTACTTAGGGAATTGCAATATCTTAGTATATTCTTGGCAACTATAATTCCGCTAAGTATAAAACTGATTATTTCAAAATTGCAAAAATATTTCAATCTAAGACTACAGAAATAATGATTTGATATAGATATATTTCTACAAACAAAGTTGTTTTACCTTAACGAGTATCAGAGCAAAAGGTAAAAAAACAAATTGATTTTAAAACACGGGTAGCGCCCAAATCCAAAGTTGCAGAAACAGCTCAAAGAATCAATGTTGGGTTCAGACCACAGACCCCCAACGGCCACTCCTTTTTATTTCCAACGTAATTTTTAGACAACGTTCTGGACACTTCCATTCAATTAAGTAGCACTGCAGCTAGTTGAAAACACTAAACGATAACGAAATATACAAAACGATATTTTTTTATACACAGCAAAGAAGCTGACGAGTCACCTAATGATAAACTAGCACTGCCTAAATATGCACGTCTTTAATACATTTTTATTTATTTTTTGTTTTCGAGGGGGAAACCTAGAAAAAAGGTACCCGGTGCCGTGGGAGCGACGTCGGGTTATGTGAGATATTTACCGCACTAAAACCGGTGGTCTTATTTAGCGCTATGTACGGACCCCGGAATCTAGCGCGTGCACCGCCGGGTTCTGCTCGTCTGCTCATCCCCCACATTGTGCTGTTTATGGTGGCATGCGACCACGCTTACCATTGCCCTTCCCGGGATCGCTGGACTGGATGGTTCGAGCTCCCACCCTAGCCGCTTACAATCCCGAAATCCTACTTTAGACGCCTCTTACGACAGTATCTATCTACACAGTACAGTCCCACACAGTGCCTGTCCGATAGCGCAACCGAAACACGTCAAACCTCTATCATCTATGCACGTCTTTAATACCTAAGGCGTCTCCGATGCGTCACCGGCATAAAATCAATTTCAAATTCAATGTACTGTTTTTGTCCTGTGATGGTTCCTACGGAACATATAAAATATTCATGTGGAATTTCATTTAAAAAAAATTATGTAATTAGTGTTTTCGATATAATTGAGGCAAATAATGTTCATGGTTTAAAATTTTAAATAAAGAAGAAAAACTTTTATTTTACTATTTAAATTTTTAAAATAAGCAATACCACACTAGTCGTTTATGAAAATAATATATGTATACAAAATTACAAATAATACAAAGTATTAGCAGACCCGTAAATATATCCACAAATCACACAGGGAAATCTGACTTTACTACTTCCAAATTATTAACGAAATGTGGCTACACATTATATTTAAAATCGATAATAAAATGTCGTAATATCACTTGATGACGTGTACATATATTTTAAGGGCAATATTATAAAATTCCTGAACAACTGTAATTAATGCAAAATCATAAAATTATAAGAGTAGAATTGACCATACCTTAACGGAGGTTAAGAACTTTGAATGTTCTGCAAACATTTACCACAATTAATAAAATATTCTGCGGTAACTGAGGGCATGTAGGCGAGGCTTTTCCTACCCCCTAACTCCCCTTACGCCCACAGCAATCAAAACCTTTATATATCAGGTGGATGCTCTTATCCTGGACGTAGTTCATACCCGACCGCAATTTGACGAGTTCAGCGGAGGAGATCCAGGAATTTCAGAGGGAGATATTAAGTAAGATCATGTTTATTTTATTTGTATGTTTTTTAAACTAATATCAATGTTATATTCCTTCATTTATTATGTTTTAATATAAATATAATTTCTTATTTCTTTTATTTAGCACTTATACAATATTACAAGTGTATCGGTTAAAAATATTTTAGGTTATTATATTTATTTTGTTTCACTATTTATTGATGAAAAATTGATTCAATCGCGATAGTTTTACTAAATAGTAAATACGAGTGAAAATACGCAATTTTATTTTAATAGGAATATGTACGAACGCGTAATTTTATTAATATTTCTGCGTTCATAAAATGCGAGTGTCTGGAGAAATATAGTTTTTGACGCAGCACTTACTTAACGTACTTAAGCAGTAATGTTTTCATTACCACTATTTGGCGGTTCATATATTTGTTACAAGCATCGCGTAATATTCACAAAGAAATTTTAATCTCATCGTTATCAAATATCAGTTTTCCATATTATAAAATCGCTTAATACATTTTGTTATTAACATAGATAATTTTTTAATTTCATTTTTCTGATATCGAACGGCTAATTAAAAAAAAATCATAACTACATTTGTTCTAAGATCGTTTTTTGAATTAAAACAAAATTTTAAATAAAATCAAACTAGTATTAAATTAAATACATACCGAATTCAATTAGTTTGTTAAATACATTGTGTTGTTACTTTAAATGAAATCAGCATATTTTTATGATTACACAATATGACGAGAACCAAAAGAAACAATCATATAAACTGGGATGTAAGAGAGATGAACAACGGAGGAAGCTATGATGAGCGAATGCACCAATAGCTGCGAGCAATGAAGCAATTAATAATACATTTGATATTATGTTTACCTGAAAAAAAAACATTCTGTTGTTTGGTGTCTCATAAAACTTCCTGTTTTACTGGAATGACCAGACTTTTTAACTGAAACTTTTATGAAATATCTATGGTACCTTGGAGGAATATTGATAATTCCAGCTTCAAAACATACGGATAATATATTACGTACGACAAAAAACAGGGTCACATATAGGACAAGGAAAGGGAAAAAGTCCAAAAATTGTAAACTCCTGTTCCATTGTTTTCCGTGCTATTGTACTTTATTAAACAATATATTACTTACGTAAACAAATTATGTTTATTATTTTGTCATAAACTTAATTTTTATAATAACATGGATCGTTAAGTACACCAATATATGTAAGAACATTTTCTTCCACTACTATGTATGTAGGACCTGCAATACCACTTACTATTAAATTTAATTACAAGTTGAAGTTTCACAATCACGAAACTGATATCTTGCCGACTAACTTGTATCGATGTAACAGGTAGGTAAACTTTGTCGAGACTCCATTCCCGGTACACTGAAGTATCCTTACCTTAAGTCTATTTTACTAAAATCTTGATAATCTTTCAGTTAGCTTTACATCAAAACGATGAAAAAATCAGTTCTAAACGCTATCAGGCGTGACCTTACTGAATAACAAATAACTGTTTAAATAAAACCTAGCGCTTTCGAGTGGACACAGAAACACACGTTCACATACTCACACCCTCGCATATGTATTCCCTCCGTTGCTGCTGCCATGAACATACACGAGTGGACACCATAAACAGTCCTGTCCCATCTAAACTGGGGTCTCACGCAAGCAGGGTCCCAACCAACTGGGATATGGAACCATCAATGTAAATGATTATTAGAATGTAACAAAGGAATAATACACGATGATTATGTTATCCATAGAGCTATACATCGAGATTAGAATTCGGACCTTCCAGTCATATACGCAAGCATGAGCCAGTCCGTCTCCACCCAAGAAGTTTGCTTGAGGCGTGATTACTAAAGTTTCTGTGGCCGCAATGCGTTCGAGGTGGATTCATCTCGATCGTCTTAGAAAAATTCTGAATTTAGTACGCCTCAGACCGTTCTTTCATTCAGTCGTATTGCCATAACGTAGTGTGGTTCTCGACGCCTTTTTTTGTTAAATTTGTTTTTGTGTGTGTGCGTGCACTAATGTGTTGGTTTATTTACATGTGTGTAAGTGTTGATGTTGTTTCCTAAAATCGCTTATCTAAGTAATGTATCTCGCCTAAGTAATGTATCTGGGTTTCAAATATGGTTGGGTAAGAAAAATTGATACGAGAACAAAAATTGAACAATCGGTACATAACTCATAATAATGCCGCCCAGTGAAGTTTTATTAGTTAAAACCTTTGAACGTATGGATCGATCTATCATCATGATACATATTTCTGCAATATTAGAGCCGAATGGCATATTTGGAAACAGTGACAGGGAACTGATGATACCTATGTCAATTATACATACGAGATGTTCACTAGTGTGGGAAGCTATATGTATGCACTGGCGCCGTTATGCCCTCATGGTAGCTTAGTCAATCCGGCGCTGCGGCAGAAGAGTCAGAGGAAAATATATGTGAAAGAAAAGGGTCATCCGATTTAAGACTTGTTTTTTAAATTTCAGAGTCAGATCTTTTGGTCTGTGGGATCCCGGTATCCATTATCTTTACAGAGAAATAGTAAACTAAATTTAAAAATAAGATACAAGGGCTGGCAGTATCCTACCTAAGCGCATAAATATTACTATACAGCTAAGAAATGCTTGTGTCGTTTTACGTAGCAGGAGCCAAGTTATATGTATTTATTTTAATTTATACTTTTAATCACGCATGTTATGGCTCCGAAACCGTTACCGAAACTATCGGATATGGGAAAAAGAAACCGAAACCGTAACCGAATCTGATAAAAAAATTTCGAATAATGTCGGATAGTGGCAGAGTCTAAATGAAACACGCTATGACAGGTTTGCGCATTTAAGCTGATACATTAGCCGCGTCGCTTTTATCTTTACACGTATTTATTATTTGATTTTTAAGGTTTATTCCATGTATATAACACCAAATAATAACTAGAAAGAAAGTCAAACTGTTGTAAATACATTATATTTTTTACAAGTCCTAAATCATCTTGAATCCGTAACCGAAATTATCCGAAACA
This sequence comes from Megathymus violae, assembly GCA_003671415.1. Classification (NCBI taxonomy): domain Eukaryota; kingdom Metazoa; phylum Arthropoda; class Insecta; order Lepidoptera; family Hesperiidae; genus Megathymus; species Megathymus violae. The sequence continues at coordinate 186,039 of PDGT01000166.1, read as the reverse complement.
ATTGGATAATCCGAAATAATTTCATATCCTTAACCGTAACCGAAACCAGTAAAATATTATTCATATATCCGTATCAATACCCAGATCCGAAATTTCATGTACATAACATTCCTACTTCTAATTATATATTTATTTCAAGTAAATTATATAATTGATAATTATTCAATCTATAATTGGATTTAAAATTAAATTCCTTTTTTACACATAATAAATACATATGTGTGTACATATGTTTTTATAACGTTTATAATAGTTTATGTTCATATATATAATTTAAAAGATTTTTAATATTATAGAAAACAACATCTAAACTTGCCTGTTGGGCGTTTGGGCTAGTGAAACTTTTAAATAGAATAAGTTAATGCTTGACAACAATCCCACCTGATTGTAAGTGGTGATGCAGTCTAAGGTGGTGAACGCACTAACTTATAATAGCCTATTGACTCTCCTCTTGAAGACTCCCACATTGTTAGAAGACGGGAACACCGAGTTATTAATTAATTAATTATTATTTATTATTAACTAATTATTTTGTCGAAGCAAGCGCAAACCCTGCGTTCGTTACCGGACTGTGATCAATCACGCGGACACGTACTCACTAAGTCCTAACATCAGATCCCAAAGTTATTATGGTTGTCACATCAAACGGTAGAAATAATGTTTTACCCACTGAGCTACTCAATTTAATTAATTTTCTCATAATATTTTTAAATATTAAATTACTACGTACGTAGCACATGGCGCAAGATATACCAGTTCAAATAAAGCCCAGAGCAAAAGTTCGAAATTGTTGGCGCATCACAAACTAACTCTTCCTGAAATAAATAAAAGTATTGCGAACTCATACGCATGGAATAATTTGCCAACCTGCATTTCATGAATCGTGATGGATGTGAACCCAACGTTACCCAACATTCTAATAATTATATTATTAGTTTTATTTCTATAAATACATTTATGTGTAATAAAAATATTATGCGTAGAAGAAATATACCAGAACATGTTTGATAGCAACTAAATTGATATAATGATATAAGCTGAAATGAATGCGATTGATTTATAAATCCATAAATCTCTGTAATCATCTATTACGAAAAAGATTAGTTAAAAAAAGTTATGATATTATGTGCTTGTACGCACAAAATACTGGTGTTGATGGTGACGGATTTGTTTACACTGATTCGTCTCGCGATCTTTGCGTTTAAGAATATTATTTTAAAAGTCAATGAGTGTATATTTAAAACGATATAGCTATGGTAATACATTAATTGAAAAATTTTACGCTTCATATTAGCGCAGTCAAGGAGGGGACCTTTTGAATAACAAAATAAATTAGAAATGTGGGACAAAATAAATGAAGGGGTTTCCGTATTCATGAGCTCGACTTATGACAGTCGCTGTGCATATCTTATTTATATACATTTAAATGTAGTTTTTTTACGCTACTTTTTTCAAATAACACCAAAATATTTAATGTTCCGTGACAAATAAGGCGTCCAATGTTTATTCAGTTCTATTGAAAGAAAATAAATGCTATATAATCAGAAGAAAAATAATAATAATAATAATATTGACAGCTTAAAAGCAAAAAAAAATAGAAAAAGTTCTTCTTGCTCAATAACTTATGTATGCCATAAATATAACACAAGTTATTTCTAAATTTAATTAAAAAAACTCTATGCCCAGAAATTTCGCAATCCAGGGGGTGCCAAACAGTGCTACATTTATATTATGTATAAGTCTACCGCACGAGAGACTTGAATTTGAACATTGCATCTACTTCTAACTTTTCAAATTGTATGCATATAACAAATTCATGATCACATACTTCACTGAAAGGAAACGTCGCGAGAGAACCTGCATACCTGAGTAAGGTATGTGAAGTCCCACAATTCACACTTGGACAGCGTGGTACACTATTGTCTTTACCAGCTCATTGTGACAAAAGACTCAAGCTCAGCTGCAGGACAAAAACGTTATATGTATACCTGTTCATGAATAACAATAAAATAGTTACAAGGAAACTAATATCAAACAAGCAGATTAATTAAGAGATTTTTAAATAAGCAAAAAAATACTAAATTCTTTCTTATAATAATTATGTTATAATGAAATTGCTTATTGCAAAACAACCCTATGTTTTTGCCCAAGTATTTTCAGAATCAGTCCTGATTTCTGAATACAATTTATTACTAAACAGGATCACGATGTTCGCCTCAGATAAGGGACTTTTACGAGTGAGCAAAATTGTATTATTCTATTTGTATACCAACGACTTTATTACATTAGCTGAAAGACAATTAACTTGAGGCACGATAAATATTTTATGAAAATATGGTCTCTCACTTTAAAATCCGACTTGATTATTCAGTAGCTGTAACGGGCCCGTATCCCTGGAACTTTGTTTCCTGTTATATAAATATATTTGGGTAAAACTTACCAGGATCAACTTTTGAAATTAATAAATGTATGCTCATGCGTATGTATACACACAGACACTTGGATTCTTTGTACTGCGGATGGCATGAATATAACCAAATTAGATATCAAAAACGCCCAAGATCCGACACATATTAATGGTTGCTCCAACCGGTACCGAAACTTGGACCCCACCCTCGGAAAGTAGTGTCACTAACAACTGAGGTCAGCTCGTTGTAACATGTAATGACAGAAAAATAAACTAAATTGACCGCAAATAAAAAGGGTCGATTAGAAAGTCTTCAATATCTTCAAAACTACCTGACCTAGCTTTATGAAATAAAAACTCAATTAACGAACATTTAATGCCACATAAAATAATATATAAAACCTTTTTATTTATTTTTGATTAATAAAAATGTAGATTATTTACTAAAATACTGGAAACACTACGCATAATTCTTTCATTTTGCATATATTAAAAATAAAAAGCTTGAATTATTTTTATTTTATTTTCATTTAAGCACATTAAAATATTTTTCTTATATATTGATGGAACAGGACGACGAAATAGTCATTACCCAGCTGCTTGTGATCAACCAAGTCTTCATCAGGTCATGTAGGAATGACGTAATATGATTGTTTGATGATCATTTCAATTTTATTTATTTATTTTACTTTTATTTAATCTATATATATGAAAATGAATGTTTGTCTGTATGTCCTCTGTAGAATCGTAAACTATGCATTTGATCTTCTGATGATCTTTAGCGAAGTTGTTGTCCACGGGCCCACGGAGGTATCCATGAGTTGGTACGACCACCTTTCGACAGATGGCGCCACTATTATTCCAATGAATTTCATATATTGCCTTGAACTCAAAATGAATTGAATATTTGTGTAATGTCTTTTTCGATTACTTGACTACGACGCCGTACAAGCTAGTTAAATTTATCTAGTACTAGTAATTAAGTACCACATCACGCAGTAAACATTTATGCAAGAAACATAATAAGTCTATGTTCTAAATGTATACTTTGTGTATATGATATACGAACGTTTACACTTATGGAGCAGTGAGTAAACAAGTATCTACTACACCTCGACATTAGCAACTAATTTCAGATACCAATTTCTGAAACATCGCTCTACTTAAGTGGAGCTCAACTCAAGTAGGGCGGTATTATCATTCAATGATTTTATTGCTCGTGGAATTAGATTAAATATGATATTTACAAATTCATTGACATCACTCTTCATACTGAATCATAAATTAAACTTATTTTCCAGGTTAAAAAACTCCAAGCATGACGGCTCTGATGATGGAAAGTTTCGAAACAAAAAGGAAATACTTAAATTTGACTTCAAATATTCAACCTCAATTCTCCAATAAATAATTCACCCTTTCTCTTGTCTGTACAGATTAGGAAATGATTTGCTGAACACACCTAATCTGGATTCACCCGTAAATTTAAAAGCTTGGAATGTCACTTCAGTAAGCGTTATTTTAAATTTTAAGTAATCTTTGTCGTAAAAAGGGAAAAATTTCTTAAATCTCAATTAACGTGTTTATTTGTGAACTTACTAATGAAAAGAAAAATGAAGACGCGGAAAGTATTATTTTCAATTGCTACATTTTGATAGCCAATAATGGAACCTTGTCGTAGGCTTACAAAATAACTTGAAATTTCGGATATTAGATTTACAGCGTAAACCATAACATAGCGAAATTTTCTCGCTAGGCATAGCTGGCTTATAAATTGCCTACAAGTTTCATATTGCATTTTCTGTGATTATTACCACGACTCAGAAGTGTTCAGCAACAAGCAAGGACACTTACATATACTCTCAGGTGCGCGGTTAAGTCGCCCAAAACACTGACTAAGTAAGTGCTGGCAAACTTTGAGAACATTTCTGAGAAAGTTTAACGACGTTTATATGCTCATATTATCCTTCACAAAAGCAAGTGATACTAATCATTTATTTTAAATATGCACATAACTGTGATAATTGAGTTTCGATTTCAATTCTCTCACCTAATTTTCAGTGGAAGTGCAAAAAAAGATGGCGTCCGAAAAAAGGACAGTCTCTGATTTTAAATTATTGCATTAAATCATAAATTAAACAGTAGTAGTGCTCTATAATCAATATATAATTTAATATTTAATTAATTATTTACTATATAATGTTTAACCACCCGATGATGCTAAAACATTTAGTGCAACTCTTCATAGAAAGCCAAGTTCATACCTACGTACCTACATAGGTGACAAGCATTGCGTGTCGCGACACGTCGCAATACATTGCGACTATTAAAAAGAAATTAAAAAGAAAAGCAAAGTTATTTATTGGAGTATTGCGCTGTAAAAACATTCTTCTATTAGAATAGAATAGAATAGAATAACATTTATTTCTTCAAGTTAACACCACAGCGCAGAATAAACTTAATACTATGATTATTATATATATAATTGATTTAACAGTAGTACAAACTTGTACAAGTATTTATTATAAATGTACAACAACTTACTCGCGTCGTGTCAAATCGGATTCACCCAGCTAGTTTCGGATCTATCTGAAGTCCTTACTTAAAGGCCTTGCGTTCGCTCCTGCTCCTCTTCGGACCTAAAAGGATTATATACATTTTAGATACTCCGATGTTTTCAGACACTCACGAATTATTCAATAATAAAACACTCGTCTTATTGAACTTCATAATGTCTACTAAATGTTCTATATATGATATGTTTTAAACCGGCCTATTTTCTAGTAGAGAAATATATTTATCTATCTATCAATCTGTTTATCTATCCAGGCATGACGTAATTCTATGGTACCTTTACATTTATATAATATTCATCTGTAAAATGTTAAAGAATAACTTTTTTCCTATTTCATTTATTTTAAGTATTTTTAGCAGCATATCATCGCGTTATAACCTGCTTAGGATAACAACTTGGTTTCGCTTCGCCTCGAAAAATAAATGTATGTGAAAATGTCTAATGAAACCCACAAACATGCTAACAGATTCGTGTTCAAAGACGTGAAACTCGCATAGAGTGCCGAGTTAACATGTGTACTATCCTGTACGCTGTAATCTGGCCTTACCGTACACATTTACATTAATCATTCTAGTATAAACGGCTCTGTGGATTGAACCATACATCGAGCTAAATATAACCTTTCATCTCTGTTAAAACTGTTGAGTATACAAACAAATACAAATATATGACCGGCAAAGTAAAATATATCGTTGTTTATTTGGTAATGGTTCGAAAATACACATACTTCGAAAACACACATACTTCGAAAAATATTTTGTAAACCGAAGTCAACCACGAAATAATTTTATATGTAAATACCCCCCTGGGATCTTAATTTATGTCGTCGAAGTATATTGCTATATATTTAACTTTTCCCGTTTTCATTTCCGGGTTTATTGAAAGAGATTTCAATCTGAAACATTTACATAGTTCTCTTGAACACATACATATAATATTCTTCATTTTAATTGTTTGAAAGTATTGAGTCTTAAGTCATGAAGGAAAAAAATTAAAAATATAGATGTACTCACCGTAGCCTGTCAATAATATATTTATAGTAATTTATTATTTATTAAAAAAAATTAAATATGTACAAGCAAAAAAGTGATACACACAATCATGAAACAAGAAATAGGTATAATTTGGTTACGTCTTCATATCAAACTCAATAGGTTCAGCGTTCTTTTATGGAGCTTGGAGTTCGTTTTTCCAACAAGGTTCCAAAGTCGATATGTGAGTTCCCTATTGGAACTTTTAAGCGACTCGTTAAAGCACAGCTTATAGTTAAAGGATATCATAGTATAGATGATTATATTAATTACAAGGATGCCTGGAAATAACAGTGAAAAACCAGTTCCGCGCAGGTTAAAACTAACTTTGTAATTGCCACATGTTGTTTTCAAAGATGTGCTGATTTCACCGTTTTTTCTCCTCGATGCTAAAGCACCTTTCCGAAACGGTAGTAAAGACTCACCTGACTTTAATCTATCTATAGTTGTGATTGCTCCTTTCTGTAATTTAAATATTAAATCAATGTCCACTGATTTACCCCACATTAGGATACCATAAGACATAAGACTATAAAAATAGGCAAAATAAACAAGTCTAGCTGTCTCTACGCCCGTAATCAGTCTTATCTTTCTAATAGCGTAAACAGACCTACTAAGATTATCTGCCCTAATGCAATAGAACCCTGTCGTATACCCCTTACAATTGATGACCCCGACGATTTGGTATCATTTATACTGACACATTGAATGCTACCCTTCAAATAGGACGCAATCAAATTGAGTACATTGTGCTTGACGCCGTAGTGACTAATTGTTTATTATACACTATCAAACCGCCCTCGCTTCGCTTCAGAAAATCTACCTTACGCTTAGAAATAGCATCAGCATTGTTTTAGGACTGGATTTTTCTCGTTATGTGAATTAGAAAAACATATATGAATCATAATTTTTTTACTAAGAACGGATTGAAATGAAACGAACTGTAAATGTTAAGTGATGCTTACTGCAATATAGTAGTGAGTAGTTATACCGTAACGAAATCGGTTGACCCCTCTCTGAGATTACTCTCCGCTCCGCATATAGTTTCCTACGTTGCCTGGCCCTATTTCTATTACAATTTGCGTTTACAAATTTTCTTATACGCCGACAAGTATACTATCAGTTTAGTAGTGGAAGCGTGGAAGTCTCCATAAAATTTAACACATCGGCAATTAAACTATCGTCTGTAGTGTAACATATGTTTAGCCGTCTCTGGGATGTATCAACCGACTCGACGAAGTATAAACTCCAGCTGGAATAACTACCTACTTATGTTATTATAACTTTTAGGATATATGTTTCGTGTTCCGTAATTAAATGATTAAAGTAGTTTATAAATTAGTTACAATTTTTGATCATACTATCAAATAGGACCATTCCCTTGGATCCTCCGACTGTTGATGTCGACTACGGTTTATTTTTAATAATTTCATTATAGGACAGTTGTTTAAGAAATGTTTGAGAACTAAGGTGGTAAAAATGCGTAAAAAAAATTTTTCGTATCCAAATCTGTACATTGTTTTTCCAAATTTTAATATAAGTAGATTGGATTTATTATCAATACAGGCTTAGGAAGAAAAATATATTAGCTATTAGGGATTCTGTCTATTTATTCGTGCATGTTGATACATGACCAGCATAAGCCATAATTTATTATGGAGTCTTGTCAACAGGATTATCAAATTTTATTAAGAGGATAGTAACTGTAGTATTGTAAAAGTAATAGTATTTGGCCGTATTGGGGCAGCCTATAAAACTCACCCAATCCCATGCTGGCAGAAGAGTAAGAGGCGACAGAAGCCTGTATGGCTCGCTACCACCCTCTTGCTTGAGTCACCTGCCAAACGACTCGTCGTGTTTCGACTGGGGGCTTGAGAGACAGTACTTTGTTTCTGCTTTCTTGGCCGACAACGCATTAACGATCCCTTTGGTGTTACTAATATCCATGGGTAACGGTGACCACTTACCATCAAGTGGCTCGTCCACTCGTTTGTAGACTATTTCCAAAAAAATTCAAAATAATGACTGTTTTTGTGAAACTGTTACAATCCACCCTAAACCGATACCTAAAGCAATGAAACGAGATAAACATGATATTCATTGAATGCTAAAAATATATAATTTATGAATATGTAAGGCATAGGTTTTTTGAAGTGATGCGAGGGTGGGAAATACATATGATATATTAAAAAACTGGCATTTGCTATTAAGTGCATACCTATTGTCTTGTACTTTTTAACCTAAGCTAGTTATAAGAAACTCCATGATATCGCTTCTTAATTAGCTGTTCAAGTGAAATCGGAACACTCAAAAACATTTCTTGGTTCAAACATGATGTGTATGATATCAATTTATTGCAAACATACTCGTATACATTAGCAATAATAGTAATAAAAATTTATGTATATAATCTTGTTATATTGTTTAACTGACATTTATTTTCTTTGTTCACAGGGTAAAGGATTTAAAAGTATTGTCAGTAGAAAATAAGTCAAGTTAGAGAACTAATACGTGCAACAAGACTTTCTAAATTACTTTATTAGAAAGTTACAATAAACATTCCTAAATATAAATAATATTTTACTTAAACGAAACAAACTTAATACAAAATGATTGTCGTAATATTAATAAAGATTGGACAAATAATCTAAGTTAATTCACCGACTTCTATAGTCGTGTCTCGTATTGAAAAGTTTAAAAGAAATCAAATTCAAAATGCACACTAACATTTTAAAAAATAGCAGCCAGGCAACGACGCAGTTAGAAATACTAAAGGTGAAGATCCAACAATGTCATTCAGAAAACATAACACATAGCAGGATTCAAAATGAAACCTTCAGTGCCAATGCATCAGAGGGTGAGTATTTACAGTTGCTCAAATAAAAATACACAATAATAAAAAAAAAAATGAGAAAAATGGTTTTAAATTTTATAAATATATGATATTCATATTCCGTAGCAGAAAACAATCTTCTCACAAAACATGTAAAACTGCGAAAATTACTGATACCCATATAAAAAGTAGAGACACTAAAGCATTTCTGACTTTGAAATTGGAGAACCTGTACATAATTAAAATAGCTCATATCATTAAAAATTTAGTCCATGTTTGGATTAATGATTTAATATGTTATTACATATTTTCGATAACATTACAATGGGACGTTATATTTTATTATTAGCAGATGCCTTCGGTTTGCTTCAGAAAATCTACCTTACACTCAAAAATATCATCTGCATTATTTTAGAACTAAGTTATTATCGTTATCTAAATTACAAATACATATATTCATTCATAACTTTGTTATTTATGGCCGGATTAAAATGAAACAAACTTTAAATATTAAGTGACGCTTACTGCAATAGAGTAGTGAAAACCGTAACGAAATCGGATAAGCCGTTTCTGAGATTAGCATGAACAAACGCACAGACAAACAGACAAAAATTCTAACAACTAGTATTTTGTGTTTTAATGGGTTAATGAAGGCCCCTAATAATAGTTTTCTCATATATCCTTCTTGTACAGAGAGCGATCACTTAGAATTTTATTATATGTATAGACATCAGGGGTTACCACAAGTGTTCAAAATACATGTTATCTTTCTATCGTAATAACTATTGATAATTTCAAATATAGATAAAATTATTTAATAACCAAAATGAAGGTTTTGTAAATAATAATATTTGGTAGTATCCATAAGCTTGGTAAAGCTAAGCTCTTAATGATTTTTCTGGCCGTATCATTGAAGAAAATTAAATCCTAACAACGTACTGAATTGAATTAATAAATGAGTCTTAATAATAATACATACCGTGTAATTCACAGGATATTTTTGCCCGAAAATATTTGACGGGCTGTTATGCTGGGACGACACACCTGCGGGTGCTGTTGCTTATCAAAATTGCCCCGAAAATATATATGGGTGGTCACCAGATCGAACTGCATACAAAGTGTAAGAGTAAATGTTTAAGTTACATTTTTTATGTATTGCGTTTTAAAAATATATTGGCTCCATAGAAAGGGCATACTTTCTCATTCTGCAACATTGACGAGGATGGAATGGACCGTATGAGAAGCGTGGGAAGGGAAGTAAATTGATCTTCTATTAAAGCTGTAAACAAACCTAACTTTGTAATAAACCTTTAATTATTGCAGGTGCAACGATGACGGAAATTGGTTCTACCACCCGCTAACCACGAAACCGTGGACTAATTACACTACCTGCATTGATCTAAATGATTTTTACGTAAGTTTTTATTTCACTAAGTTTCTTTTCTATATTTAAAACAATAGGAATCTCTGTACAACGTTTCGGGACGGACGGGACACGTGTTGGTGACGGTATGTTGGTATATACTTTTATTTATCAAAATGCATGCTTTCCTTTGTGGGAGCGATAGAGGTTCATGTATAGAAGTATATATCATCATACATCGTGTATGCGGATCGTTGCAAAGTATATTAATACTCATTTAAAAACAATGCATTTCCGCAAAGTAACGCCTGATACTATGAACTAAACTTCAGTATAATTATGTATGATTCAAAGAATACAAATCTACTGTTAAATTATTGCTCGATTTCTGAAATCAAATATCTGAAATTAATTGTCTCATTAATTTGAATGTTTTTTTGTTTTTACACTTTTTAATCGTCATCAAAAAATAAAGAGGTTTTCAATACGTTTGTATTATTTTTATTTATTTTAAGTTTGTTACACAAGAATAAATAAATGTTAGACTTACTTATTTAGTTAATAAATAAATAATTGATTGGAAAATTCCTTTTTTTGTTTAAGAGATTATACTTTCGGTGCATAAGCCCTTAAATTTGTAAGTAAAATAGCACCAAAAATGCGACCTAAAACAAGACGTCAACTTTTTAAATGGAAGACGGTTTTTTTTTGTTAAAATATTAAATTGTTTATCTAACAACGACTATATATATATTAATAGCGAATTATATTTATCCAAGCATTATTTTTTCAAATGAAAACAGGGCCACAGGGAAGCTATCAATATAGAAATAGTCTAAACACGATAATAATGATTCTGTTAGGTAGATATAAAACCTGATTATAAATTATAATTAATAATAAATCTTTAATAGCGTTCTAGAGTTTTTTTTATATTTTATTCGTTTTATTTAATTATGTTGCAGTTTCGCGATTGTATAATATGGATCACTATAGCGGGCTACATTATTTCCTTCGTGAGCTTGTGCATGTCTATGGGGATATTTTATACTTACAAGTAAGTAATATTCCAAAACAAATATGTATAACTAGTAGTAAACAAAAAGGAACAAAAACAATTATTATATCGATATCCAATTGAAATATTTTGGTATTTCTTAAAAAGTTATTGTAATGATGTAAAGTAATGAAAATATTTGTTTTAGTGTTCATAAATTTTCAGTATTTTTTTTTTCACTCTACAACAAAAATATTAACCCGATTTTAATTTTACTTGATGTCATAATTTGGAAAATTTACCTTTTATATTTTGTTTTACATTGATTGTTTTGTTAGTCAGTTTGCAGTTATCAATAACTAATATTCAAAATAATAAGATATGTAATAAAATAATTAATTAAAATAAGTGTATATGACTAGGTCATTGTGGTGCAGTATCCAAAATTCTGGCAACATTCTATCATTGCATAGCAACTGTTACACGCTGAGCCAGAACGCTTCCAGCTCTTAGCTCGCAAGTCAAATCTTTTAGCTTTTTTGATATTTCCCTAAAAAGATAATGAGCATCAGGACTCTATAGACCAAGTATCTCGACTTCGAACGCTTTAATATCTTTAAACGTTTTACATTAAATATTTTATATACACGTTTGACATCGGATCTTACAGTTCACAAATATTTTCCAAGTTGTAATCCATTCCGTGCAAACAGCAGTTTAATGGATGACCACTTGTGGTAAAATTCAGTACTTCGCCGTTAAGAATCTACGTTTAAATAACAAGCACTAAGCGTCGTTGAAGACTTTCGGGTTTCCTTCAAATTTCGAGATTCCCCACTGGCCGACGTTATATAACTCTCCAGCCTCGTCTATCGTGGAGTCATTAAAATAAACCGCCAAACAATTATTCACAAATATTTTTCCTTTCAGCCTACTACATTGCACTAGAACAAAAGTACATATGCACATGTTCTGTTCGTTAGCGCTGAATTGTTTGTCCTGGGTGCTTTGGTACAGTTATATCGTGAGGGATGTTCCAATACTAATGGACAATCCTGTGAGTGTATTTGTGTATTTTTTGGAAGTGATTTTATCTCCTCAACCAACCAAACTCACATTCTCTGACCCCACTGACATAAGCAATATACATTTAAGCGGGAATGTAAACCTTTTAATGTCTTCGCTTTACAACTAGGGTTGTCTCCCATCTTATAACTTTTTAAATCATATATCTACAGATTCACATGTAATAACACAAGTTGATTATTTTAATTCTGTATGTATAGCCAAAATTAATGGAAAAAAGTGCAATGCAGGCAATTTTAGATTCTAACTGATGACCCTTTGCTACAGCTCATGTTTTGAGTGGTAGTCAGCTTCTGTATCTTAAGCAAAGTCTTTTGGAGTATTAAGTAACATATTCATAGTTTTCTGTAAACTGTTATATAGATGTTCTATTTGTGAATTTCAAACCTCCTGCAACACATGATGTCTTAGAGCGGGGGTATGAATATGTGAGGGTGTTTGTATAGGCATTGATAAATTAACAAGTGATTTCTTTTCAGTTTCTGTGTCAGATCCTAACGATGGCAAACTTGTACCTAATGTGCTGCTCTTACATGTGGATGTTTTGCGAAGGATTGAATCTCCACATATCTCTAGCGCTGGTAAGCCATTTTCGTAGCATGAAATACATACAAGCTTGTTTTGCCGTAGATATGTAGTTGGACAGATATTGCACGCCGTTCGCCCTACCGTGCCTGTATTTGGTGCCATGCACCAAGCAAGGCAAACAATGTTTAGTTTATTTTCACCGCATGTGCCGACTATCGTTACTCGTATATATCAAGTGTTGTATATTGTTTCATTTTTGTCACATATAGTTGGACCTTCCTACTGAATTACTGTATTTATTTGTAAAATATTATTATGTATATATATATGTCGGAGATGGTCATTAGTATAGACGTGAAACGAATCCCGGCACGATATCCGAGTGATGGCAGCACCGCCGCAATGACGTCGATACTCGGCTAACATCGTGCTACAACAGAGCCTAGCTAGTGGAGTGACGCCGGATGGAGCCTCAGTTTACATTCTGTGGTCGAAGAGACCGATTCCTCCGCACTACGTTTATTTATTATAAATAAACGATTTATTATTTTTTTTTTTTATTTATTATTTATTTTTACGTTTATTTTTTTCCTACTTGTTTCGTTTGCCCGGTTTGAAGTGTTTGTTAAAAAGTAATTAAAAGTGTTAAACGATTATACGCCCACGCTATGTTCGACAATGCTGCTAAA
>PDGT01000166.1:146162-172520 GCA_003671415.1 Megathymus violae | reverse complement strand
TATATATGTATATATATATATATATACTAATCACTAGTAAATAATTTATTTTTATTTATTTACATTGTGCACAGACTAAAATTACAGGAATGAAATATGTAGGAAAAGTTTGTACAAGGGCACTATTTATTCCGAATTAGAAATCTCTTCCATTAGGCCAAACAAAATGAAAAAGTAATATAGTGAAGCAAACTTAGGGCGTACCTACATATATATGTATCTATGTATTTTCTACACACACTTATTCAATAGATCATCAAGCGTTAGCTAAAAATAGAAATCTGTGGTTTTTTTAATACCGAGAATGTTTCAGAATCTCTGACAGTAGAAGGTAGGGAGTTCTAGAATCTAATCGCCTGACCCATTTTTCTTTCCAGGTGTTCGTGAACCAGTTGTACGCTATGAACATCTTCGTAATTATCGGCTGGATTCTGCCCATGCTGCTAACTGTTGCCTATTATTGCTGTCGCTTGATTTTGGGCGATGTTGAGAGGTATCAGACCCGTCCCATTGCTGGAGTTAGGTCTCCACCCCAAAAGAAGTCTGTACTGAGTGATTTATTCGTCTCCTCTTAAATTTTAAGAGTTCTAGCCATTCGGACCATCTTTTTCCAAATAAGGATTGGTAAACTTTACACATCTTGCAGAATATAATGGAGAATTCTCCGGTATGCATAGCTTCACTGAAGTAATTAGTAATTAATTTCTAATGTGCCTTTTGAAAAATTAGAGGAGCGCTCATATTTACACAAAACACCTAAATATTTGTATTGTACACTCTTATTAATCTATTGTATAGTCACATAAAACTTTGTATTGATAAAAAAAAATTATTAACTTTGCTTTTGAACTTATTATGATCAGATGTTTTTTTTATACTATGTTTAAGTGTTATTAATAATGTATAATTAAGTTATTAATTATTATAAGTCTTGTTTACAGATGCATGATAGATAATTCACATGCGTTTTACCTTGTGAGCGTACCTATTGGAATTTCCATGATTTTCTCTATGTGTAAGTATTCATCTACAATATTTACAATAATATCAGGTTTCGATACGCCAAATTAAAAACTTTAAATGTTACAAAAATGCACGGGTATATCTGTATTATCATGACCTATTTCCCTTCGAATCTACTAGGTGGAAAAGTTAACATTTATTTCAAACTCGAACTAGAGACTAAGTTTAAAACCAGGATAAATATAATTAAAAAAAAAAATAAGAGCATTTAATTTAGATAACTAGTTCTGAATTTAAATGTAAGCCGTAAAGAATACAATTAATAATCAAGGTGACTTTTTTTTGTCGTGTATCAGGAGTTTAAACAGGATATATATTTCCTAGATTTCTTTTTCAGATTTCCTCATCAGAATTATGATAGTCCTGATAAACAAGACTCGAAATAACCCCGCATCAGGAGAAGTAGCGCGTGTATCTGGACCTATCAACCGATTTGACTACTCAAAAACCGTAAAATCCGTTTTGCTTCTGGTAAGTGAAAGGAAGAGACCTTTACTTTTACTTTACATTACCATACCATTATCCTTATTACCTTATCTTATATTTGTTTTACCAAACTTTACTTTACCTTTTACTTTTATTTATATTATATGTACCTTCAATAATTTTTATTGATATTTTTTAAAACGGTAAATAGGTTTTTTTGCGATGTGTATGATTTCAATAATCCACGAACTTAAGTAAATAACTTTGAGATTTTTGTACCGCATGCAAGAAAGAAAATAATACCACATTCCAATAAACTCATAATAATAAAACTTAGTAATATGTCGCTATTTCAGATTCCGCTCTTTGGTCTATATTTCCTGCTGATGCCAGTACATCCCCCTCTCGGCACCCTTTTTGAGATCATCTATTCGGTAGTGGTTGCTATTCTGACTAGCTTACAGGTAAGACGATTTTTTTTTTCATAGTTCATTTTTAGGATGTCAGTTAAAAATATACGAAAATTTATTTGAGGATTTTGGATATTTTATCTGGTTAGGACTGATATAGTAGAAGAAAGTTAGATGTTTATTGTATACAAATGTTTACGTTTGTTGATTGCCTTTCAACTTGATAAAAATACTAAACAATAAGCAATAGAATATATTTTCTTCACTATTTTTCGTTACTCATTCCCAGGGAATGGAGAATAAGAGGTAAAATTAAAGTTACTATTTGATATTCCCAAGTTTGATACATTTTATGTCATAAGCATCCGTAGTAAAGGATTTTTTTTTGTAAATTCCGACAGAAAAATAGCGGATGTAGATGTGTCTGTAAAATCGTTATTTTTACAATTAAATCTCATTACCTACAAACCACAGTTCCAGAACATTCCTCTTAACATCTCTAAAAGTATTGGGATCCTTGGTGTTGACATCTCGAATGAAGTTCAGTTTCGGGACCACTTGGTTAGTAAGGCCAAACTAGCTGCAAGGAAATTGAGAGTGCTCAACAGAGCTAAGCAGTACTTCATGCCTAAGCACAGGTTTATGCTTTACAAAGCGCAAATTCGACCGCACATGGAGTACTGCTCCCACTTACGGGCTGGAGCCCCAGCTGGCCAAGTGGATCCGTTTAACCGCATTCAACGGCGAGCCGTTCGTCTTGTCGACGATCCCAAGCTTACAGACGGTCTAGAGTCGCTTGAGTTGAGGAGAGACGTAAGCTCTCTGTGTGTATTCTACTGTCTGTATAATGGGGAATGTTCTGAAGAACTGTTTGGTTTAATCCCTACGGTTAATTTTCGTCACCGCACATCGCGGAGTACCAGGTTCCATCAATACCACCTGGATACCTGGCATTCGTCCACAGTTCGGTTCTCACGTAGCTTTCTACCACGCACGTGTAAACTGTGGAACGAACTTCCTGCATCGGTGTTTCCTCCAAGCTATGACATGGGATCCTTCAAGAAGCGGGTCTATCATTTTTTTCGTGGCCGGCAACGCATTGGTGACGCCCCTGGTGTTGCTAGTGTCCATGGGCGGCGGTGAACACTTACCATCAGGTGACCCGTCTGCTCGTTTGCATGCCCAAGGCATAAAAAAAAAAAATTAGATTTGACCTTTCAGTTAGAAACAAATAAACACGATTTTGAAGCTAAACGTAATTATGTAACTTTCCAAAAAAAGATCATGGGAGTTGTTAGACCTAAATATAATTTAACAGAAAGAAAGAACTTAAGGCATAAAGTAAAATATATTTTTCATAAGGTATTATCCCGATAAACTTTCTGCTTTATTATATTATAAGTGATTTTCACTGATCTTAACAATTAATAAAACTTCTGGTTTTGTAAAAGCAGTAAGGAAGTACTACTATAAACAAAAGATAGAATACAGAATAGATCAATGAGTAGTTTTTGTTATAAAAAAAAATAACAATATATATTTATTTCTCAGGGCTTCATCGTCTCAGTTCTGTTTTGCTTCAAAAATCAGGAAGTGCAAAACCAAATAAGGCAAGACTGCGAGAGACGTCAGAGAGTTCAGCTAGAGTTGAATCAAATTACTAGTAAGTATTAAGTAAAATTCAGTATGATTTAGGGAAAGGGTCAGAGGCCACATTGAGTATCGGAAGTATTTGCACAGCCGGAAGAGGAAATGTTAATGAATGCTGCCGCTAACCGAATTGAATTTGAATCGAATGCGTCCAAAAAGCCAATATTTTTTCCACCTACAAACACTTAATGCTTTTCTCCACTACGTCTTTGTTTAAGTCAATCAGTTACGATTTACAGAATCCGAAAATCTATGACCATTTAAATATCCACTTATGTCGCTGTAAAAGATTATCCCTTACACAATTATTAAGTTACTAGCTAATCTGGTAGACGTTACCCTGCCCGAGCGTTGGTTTGTTCGAAATCAGTTCAGCCGGAGGTTTAGAAGGAGTTTGGTGACATATATGTGTACATTACGTATAGAAGAATTTTATATACAAAGATTATAGTACTTAATATTTATTACAGTAGATTTAATGACGCACATGATGCAATGACAGAAGTATCAAAGGTCCGGTATACTTCAACGGTAAATCAGAGCTACTTTTACAAGAGTCAAATTTCAAACATCTTATTATCTATTGTAATAAAAAAACTGTAATATGTCGGAATCATTACCGTGTCTGTCTGTCTGATCACGTATGATGTTTAAACTACTGAATACTCTTACATTGATATGATACTTGGCACTTTTGTAATTTCTATTATACATTTCATTCCGGAAAATGGACCTGTTCCCGCGGACATTCTGTTAAGATAATAAACAAAAAAGTGAAATTCCTGGCTGCAGTTATTAATTAATAATAAAAAAACATCCCTTAAACAACGCGGATGCTATTTACAAACGTAATGCATAGGTTTCATGCTATTTTTTATATTACAAATTTAATACGCGCTCATATTCTATTGTTTGTAATTAAGTAATTTGGTACTTGTGAGAATTAAGAAATTGTACTTAACAAAGCGATCTGCTATTATAAAATTAGGCATAAATAATAAATGGAACTAAATACGTCATGCTATTCATGTGTTTTGCAGCAATTGTGCCGCTGGTTCCGTGTAATGTTGGCTGTACGTAGCGAAGTCAAATGCAAATGCGCAAATGCGAAGTATATTGAAAATTATTATTTCTATCTTCTGATCAATCGCTGTGTTCAAGTTTAGACAATCTTTCAGATTACATTAAACCAATTCTGTCGAAATAATCATTAAATGGTGCTTATTTTACTATACAATTGCATATAAAAAATATACATGTTATTTTGCTAATATTGTTAATAAATTAGCCTAAGTTCATTTGAATGAACGGTGTTATTCTTATACTTGTTTGAGTATTTAAACAAAACGAATGATATACTGTGGAAGCGACTATATAATAATATATAATATATAAGTAACATTAGGTGCAAATCGCCTCAGTTTATAATCCATAGTGAATCATTCTATTTATCAACATCGCTAAACTAGAATTGTAGAAATTGCTTTATTGGATATATTGGTAACAGTACACTAACACGATGTGATTGAAAAACGTTCCTTCGCGGAAACGCAGTGTGATCACAGCAGAAAAAGAGAAATCATAGCTAACCGAAGCGAGAGTCTCAGGTAGCGTCAGCAAGTTCGATTGGTAGACGCAGTATATACATACGTCGCTTAACGAAGAACAACTGATATTATCGCAGCGCGACGGCGACACAAAGCAAAATAGCGATTTGATAGTGCCTCAGTACCAAAGATTAAGTATTTACTAATATTCACTATTTTCGTAGAACTGAGGTAGTGCCTACAGTAATTTTGATTGTTATTCGTTTTTATGAACGGCAAATTGTCGTGAGTTTTATAATTAATTCTTACTTACATACAGTTGCACCAAAAGATTTTGGGTTACATATGGTAATCGTCACAAAATTTTAAATTATGCTGTATGTACAGTCCAGGCAAGAGTTGTACGAGGTATTGTTCAAAGGAATCGAAAAACTGTTTTATTGAATATGGCATATAAAATGATAAAGGTGGGTGGATGCATAAAAATAACTAACTCCCTACTGCAGGGTATCAACGTGTGAAACTTCCAAGTTAAATCGTTTTTCTTCTCGCATTTACAGAGAATTCTTATCGATATATATTGTTGTATAACAAATTCATGGTCAAACAAGTAATATAAAAATAATAACTTCAATGCGAGTGGGAATATTAATTCTGAATAACCTAGAACCTAACCCTTTACTAAATAAGTAATATACTTAGTAAGTACAAGAAATGAAGTAGAATTTGTCAGGCACAATTAACGTGCTTCTTTACTATTCTTCTTTAATTTAATTCATCAAGCTTTTTTCCAATAGGTGCATCCTATTAATATGTTTAAGAGGAATATATTTATTTTGATAATAAATAATGGAATAAGATTTGACCTATATGTAAAGGCTCGAAAATAGAATTTTGACACGATAATTATATTTATGATTATTTTATACTACTCCTAATCCCTTTTTTAAATTTCAACTTCACAAGCCCCTAATCCCAAACCCATAATTATAGTACACTAGCTTTTGCCCGCGGCTTCGCCCGCGTGGAATTTGCTCTGTCACATAAAGTAACTGTATTGTACTTTACTGCGTAATAAATTGCTTCGAGAATCGAATTAGCTAAAAAACCGCAAAATAAACGCAACCGTCAATGATGTCGCGCTTTGCGTCCCGCGCCGACTTACTCGTATAGTAGACTCTTAATGGCGCTCCATTCAGGTCAATCTTATTGTGACAACTTTTAAACTATTCCTCCAAATTAATTTGTGTAAAGGAAAAAAATTATCTACATCAAATACTAAAAGCGACAAATGTATCAATTTTGACAAGAGTTTTAATATTATTCTAAAATGTGCATTGTAAAAAAAGTATCCAATTTTAATGTATTTATGGCTCACTAATTTGGATATAGTGGCTTCCAATTAAAAGGTAGATATATGCTGTCGCGGACTTTTATTCAGAACTATTTAAGACAAATAATCCTACTATACATTATCTTCGTGTAACTCCAAAGGTTTACGCAGCGCACGCCGGGATAGCTCTCAGAAAGCAGGATTTTTTCAGATTTAATTGATATTTATGATTATATTATGGCCAAATTAAACAAAATCTTTAAAATTTATAGCCCATGTGTTATTTTAATATATAATCTATATTACCGTAAAGTTTCATCTATATCCGATTAGTAGTTTTTGCCTGAAAGAGTAACAAACATACATTCATCCATCCTCACAAACTTTCGCATTTATAATATTAGTAATATTATCCGATTGTTTCGGATAGTTTCGGTTACGGATATTAGGTGATTTACGACTTGGAAAAAAACAACACAGCAGTAACAGTAAACACAAAACAGTAACAGGTTGACTTTATTTCTAGTTATAATGCAGTATTACAGTCACAGAATAAACAATAGCCTCAAAAATTAAACAATAAAAACTGTCTAAAACTGTAACGACGCGGCTGGTGTATCGGCTCGGCCGGCGGAAATCTGTCATAACGTATTTTATTTAGACCGCCGCTATCCAACATTATCTGAAACTTTTTTATCGGATTCGGTTACGGTTACGGATATATTTACGATATCCGATAGTTTGGGTTACGGTTATGGAGCTCCATAACATCCCTGGTCTGTAGGTATTTATATAAAGTTTTACGCAAATTAATTAAGTTTTAACTAAGTCATCATACAATCTTTCATCCCCTATTTCTACTACTAAAGGTTTTTCCCGTTGTTTCTGCCTCTGTTCTCTGCCTGTTTTCATATTTGACGTTTCCTTTTTTATTTTAAGTTAACGTTACAAAAGAAATCTACAATCAAAATTTCAAGTTTCTAAATGTAGCAGTTTCGACTCGGTATGCGTTTCTTAGAAAACTTTCATCCCCTCTTATACACCCTCTGGGGATGAATATCAAAAAATGGAAAAACAGGTAAATCTTTATTTTATTTTAACAGTATTTACGCAAATTAGGTTTTAACCAAATCGCCATGCAAACTTTCATCCCCTTTTTCGACTACCAAGAGTTGAAATTTTTCAAAATCCTGTAATACATGTTAATTAGTATTTAACCAAAGTACTTACCACGCTGCATTTACAATGTCTTTTTTAAGGCTTGTTTGCACATTTTATAACAACCACAGAAATCGGACTAGATCTTCAAAATGAACGATAAGAGATAAATAAGACGCGGAGAGGGTTGACTAAGTATTGCAACATTGAGAAGGAAAATTAGAGGGATGAAAACGGTAAATCGAGTTAGTATCTAAGCAGAAATAAGAAGACATGGTCCTGGTAGCCACTGGAAAAAGTTTAAGTAATACTTTAGAACATAGGTCACACTAAAAGTTTCCGGAATTGGCCACTTTATAAATAATATTTAAAATGTTATTACTACATTTAAAAATGGAACTCTTTAGCTGTAGAATACAAATTGTTTCATTAGATTGTCAATTGTTTTCACAGTGTGGCGTCATTTTAAAAATTGCGCGATTACAATAAAATGGATTTAACTGGGGAAAATTTTTATTGCATGATTTTTCACGATTTTAAGTGTAATTTAATAGCTCAGCAGAGCCTCGTTCGGCTTTAGTCTGCTTTTGGCGAAGAAGCACCATACATAACAACTATTTATAGCTGGTTTTGCAGAATTCAAACGCGGTCGTAGAATTTCCATGATGGAATTCGTGAAGGTCGCCCCGTGCACCGCTGTGAACCACAAAAACATTGATTCTGTTCGCCGTATGATCCAAACAGACAGGCATGTGATCTACTATGAGTTCCGGACATATTTGAACCTAGGGATAAGTCAAATACAGTCAATCCTACACAAACATTTGGATGTGAAAAAGCTGTGTTCTCGATGGATCCCACACAATTTGACCGATGTTCAAGAAACGGACCGCATCACTTGGTGCCATGCTACGCTTGCCAGATACAACAAAGGTGCTTCAAATTTGGTGTGGGACATAGTAACAGGTGACGAAACATGGATTTATAGCTACGATCCCAAAACAAAGCAGCAATCGAGCGTATGGGTCTTTCGAGATAAGCCGAAACCAACGAAAGTATCAGTAAGCGCCGTATCATCTTGCACCACGATGATGCTGGTTCCCACACGGCCAGACAGGCAAATGAGTTTTTGAAGGCGAAAAACGTACAACTTATGAGTCATCCAGCATACAGTCCTGACCTGGCATCGTGTAATTTTTTTTCTGTTCCCAAAAATCAAGAACCAACCAACGCGATCAACGGTTTTCATCATCAGAAGAGGCTGTCGAAGAGTATGAAAAACATGTATCTGACGTCATCACGGACGAGTGGCACAAATATTTTGAAAATTGGTTCACTCAATGAAAAAGTGTATTGACGCAAAGGGAGAATATTTTGAGAAACAATAAATTCATTTTTGACAATTAATAGTATTTTTTATTATTGATTCCAGAAACTTTTAGTGCGCCCCACCTATTTGTTCAATTAAATTTACAATTTTGGATTACAGCGGTGACCGGAGGAGACAGCGGCAACTATGCTGATCGGCGCATGTAAAAAAAATTTACACGAAGAATATAAAGTTGCATTTCCTTGCTTGATGACCTCCGAAAAATCGTTATGAGGTTATTTTATTGTCAATAATATTAAATGTTTTAATCAAGGTTGTATAAACGTGACAAACCTGTATGAAAGAATATACCTCACACCAACGGCAATCGGTGTGTGATATTTCACCGTATCGTCTCTGAATCTGAGCCTGAGTTAGTCTGGATTAAATAACATCAATTAGCATTTATTATACTCAGCGAAATACATAAGGGTTTTATAAAAATATTACATTTAGTCGTGGGATGCTAAAAACGGATTAGGAAATGTGAAAAACAAGTTGTACGATGAAAACGATTTTGAAATTACTCATTCGAAATAGGTAATTGAACATTAGGAATTTATGTTATTATTATATATTACACTATTCCTGAGCATTTTAATTCTATTCAATAAAATTTAATTTATACTATTGTTGTTTTCAATCAACCTTTAATTAAACATTAATATTAACAACCATTTAGAAGTAAATATTGATAACACAACGGATATTCAACTATGTAAATTAATTGTTATGCTATTTCATGTAAGCAAAATGATCTCCAAGTAGTACGCAGTACACTTAATCGTTGGCTACCTATTAAGTTGACTACCTATGTATGTTTCGAAATAGAGGGCTTTATCAGAGTTATAATAGAATGTAATAAACGTATAGAAACAGAAGTAAATCGTTTATTCAAAGTAATCGATACATCCAAAATAATATGAATATTGTTATTTCACATTGAACATTGGAGCACTGCGTATAAATTTATTCAACCCATTGTTTTTATTTATTTTCGACTACGAACCTTACCAGTCCTTACGA
Source organism: Megathymus violae (assembly GCA_003671415.1). Lineage (NCBI taxonomy): Eukaryota > Metazoa > Arthropoda > Insecta > Lepidoptera > Hesperiidae > Megathymus > Megathymus violae. Next base: position 162,578 of record PDGT01000166.1, on the reverse strand, counting down.
ACCGAACCAGTCATTACGAGACCATTTGGCTCAATATAAAACGAAGGAACAGACAAAATAAATATAAGACATGAATATATATATATATATATATATTCAATTATTCAGTAGATACAGAGGTAACACGATCGCTTACATTCAACAACACTTATAGTAAATTATCTAATTCATTATGTAATATATGATTTATGCGTACCAAAAAACTGTAAATATAATGCACAGCATGTAAATAATAAACGTAATTTTAAAAGATGATGTTCTAACTGGTTTTCTTCACCGTTTATTCTCAATATTCCTAAGAGCTTGCTGATCCGTTTGAGAAATCTTCCGCCGCTTAAAATCACAAAACACTTAAAAAAAAGTAGTTTTCAATGGACTCGAGTCCCCAGGAGCTCACATTATCATGGGAGTGCCCCAAGGTTCTATTTCATTATTTACTTCTACTGTTACTTTAATTTTTCTACCGCTGCTACCTTTAACATCGTTATATCTATGATTTTCCTTGAATCACTAGCGACTTGGCTGAACGCATACTTCGCTGATGACATCTCCTTAGTGTTTAAAGTACATAGAAAATAATTTTTTGACGGTATAATATTCTTAGCAGAACGGGACTATAAATAAAAATAAGAACTTCATTAAGATCATGAATATTTTAAATGGTGAAATTTATAAATGACGAAATGGCAAATCAAGCAAACTTTTGTAAATCAATTTTAAACAAATATAAGACGAAACAGAATTGACTATTGAAACGGGCAGAGCTTCCCCTTAACACGTTCACCACAAATATAAGTGTCCAGACGTTTTTTTTTTTTTTGCGCCCAGAAAATGGAAAATGGGCTACCCTCCGGTAGCGCGGTGTCCAGACGAGCGCTCATCGTCTTATAGGTGCCTGGCGGTGACTGTCCGCCAACCCTTCCTCATAAAGGATGTGACGTCACTTTGCTGCTAATAATATATATTTTTTCGCAAATGTGATACTCATTTACAAGTAACACGATTAGACTAAACGGTAATAAAATAAAATGTGTTAAATTCACGTATCACATGTAAGGCAAGTTTGAACTTAAATTGCTAAAGGAATTCCTTGAGTTATCAAGACTCTTAACTGACTTATTTTAACTACTTTCACAGTATGACGTCCTATAGTCTATTGATGGGGGACTAGGCTTCTGTAAATTTTTATATTACAGAAAGATCGGTACGACCTACTTTTTATTCACGTAATAAAAAAAAATCCTTTTAGCTCTATCAACTGTTGTACCATTATACGTTTTCGATAATATTATGTACGTTAAAATACTCTGATAGTTTTCTTAAGAAGAGTGATGTTCATAATATTAATAGTAGGAATAAGGCTAAACTCATTGAACTAAATTCCACCATTCAACAAACACGACATTTTTATGCTTATAACCAAATGAGGTTAAATTTATCAGGCATATATTTACACAAATATAATATTAGATAATGATAGCATATAATTGAACGTCATTACGTAGGAGCCGGATCTAACCCTGAATATGGATCTAACTTTATATAATTATGTGCGAAATAAACTTTAACTAATTATTTACTTCAGTGAAAGAAAATCCCATGAGGAATTCTAAATACCTCAAAAATTTATGTATCTTTAAACAGTTAAGTTCGCCAATGTGCACTTGATCGATTTACTTCAGTGTCAGGTGGTAATCTATAGTCAGTGGAAATCTGTCGCAAGCACTAAGTCAGTTATGGGTTCTCATATTAAATGAATATACCCAAAGTACGAAATCAAAATCACATTTTTATACTATCATATACTAACACATAAAATACAATATACACATTTAATTATAAAAAAAAATCTGTTATTACATTTTTTCTTAATTTACTCCATCACTTATGGAACGGTGATGATGGTTTACTCTCGTAATCAGATCTACACATACATTACTTATGCAGCTCTGTGAAAACAATAATTAATATCAAAAATATAATCACCTACGCATTATTACTGACATTATTTAAAACAATACTTACTTAATAAAACAAACAACGGTAAATAAAACTTACAATAACTAATAGCTACTCAGGTTCCTATGAAACAATTATAGGTCCTATACATCGAAATACATATGAAAAGTTACATATTCTCTGTAACGAGTGCGATGGCAGAAGCAAATGACACGTGTTAAAAATAATTGTTTTATATTAATCTAAAGCTTTCCTACATTTCCTTATCTTATCACAGTCAAACCTTTTGTACTTACCAAAATCACACTGTTTATTTTAAAACGTTAAATTTCACACGTATATTAAAATATCTAAGTACCCTATTGTCGTCCACATGCCGTCAATGCAGTCGGTAGGACAATGCCCAGCTCAACAAGGATGGCAAAAGTGATGAATATTACATACAAAACAGCAAGTACTATACCCATGCTTTTTCTTAACATGAATTTGCTAAAAGTTAGCACGATCCACAAGCAAGAGACGGCAATAATGAGGGACCCGACCACAAAGTCGATGCCAGTCGAGTTGATGTGAATGAAGGTCTCGTTCTCTCCTTCGACTAACAGAATCATAGTTTTTATAAGCCAGGGCAATCCTAAAGCGAAGAGAATCGCTAAGGAATTGGCACCCAAAGCATTCGAAACACCGATACCGCCTACACCTGTAATAATAAAAAATAAAGAATGAAAATTTTTGAATGAAAAAAATTCAAGTTTTGGTGTTCTACCTTTCAATATTTCATTTTTCCGTTACACTGCAAATTAAGTGTGATCAATAGGAAATCTTTATATAACACAAGATTTCACACACTTTCGAAACCTTTCAAATGACTTTTAGGTATGCAGAAATTTTCGTGTTTTCCTTCACCAAACGAGTGAAAGTACCTAAATACTAATACGTGCGTAGTTGAAAAATTTGAGTAGCGTGCAGGATTTTAACTCGAATCTTCCATACAGTATTCTAGTTTATCGCTTCTTTAATTAATAATAAGTACGAAATGTGATAAGTTGTCACTCATAAATAATAACAATTGTTACTAAAATTGCAACTTTTGATGATCGGGATGTTATGGATATGAAATTTCGGATCCGGATAATATTTTACTGGCTTCGGTTACGGTTATAGCTATGAAATTATTTCGGATTATCCGATTGTTTCAGATAATTTAGGTTATGGATATTAGATAATTTATAACTTGGCAAAAATATATAATGTATTTACAAAGTTTGACTTTGTTTCTAGGTTTTATGTATTATAATCACAGAAAAAAACAAATTAAATCATAAAAAATATCTAAAGTGAAATTGACGCGGCTAATGTATCGGCTCGGTCAGCATAAACCAGTCATAACGTGCTTTATTTAGACTCTGCCTCAATCCGAAATTATCCGAAACTTTTTTATCGGATTCGGTTACGGTTTCGGATATCCGATAGTTTCGGTTACAGTTACAGAGCTCCATAACATCCCTGATGTAGAGCCTGTTGTTCGTAACATCCTTCGAATCCTGTTACATGTTTACTTAATTTGGTTGACGACAGAATCATCAAGGAGTGTACGTATTCTTGGACATAAACATTTAATACGTACTTTATTTTCAATATTATACTTGCATCTCGATATCGACGTTCTAATCACCACACTGCCACTAAGATGAGTATTAAATGTATAATGGGTGTGAAAACTAACTGTATAGATCTCTAGTAAAAGATCTCCAACACATTTATTGTAATAGGTCTTTAAGATCTTTAAGCAAACACCAAAGACGACTCCTAATACTCATAACCCAACATTTTTTTTTTTAAGTAATTAGTTAATTTTTATTTTATTTTATGCTTAATAATTTAGTTACTGGTTAGTTAGTTACTAGTGAGATGACGTCTGATAGAGAAGTATGGAGGAAAAATACATGCTGCGCCGACCACAATTAAAATTGGGATAAGGGCAGGAAGTTGATGATGATTGTTTATAATTTAGTTATACTGAATTGAAGGACATCCCATGTTTATACTGCTTATTAAAACATGCATTTCATTCGTTTATATTCAGTTAACAACTACGTATAAGTTAACTTTATATTGTGCAATATCTCTAAAAACTCCACAGCATTCCCCGATTTGTAATTCTATAAGCGACTAAAGCCAGCGTACGAACAATATTTTAAATACAACTAATTGCAATGTTAAAAGATTTATTTACCATACTTATATATATCATAATTTCCATATAATAAGCTTACACAATGCTTACTCACTTAGAGTGTAACTTAGAAGTCGATTTCCCGTTCGAAGGATCAGAGTTTCAGCCTGCACACACCTCTATTTAATTTATATTTTGGATATACATAAATGGCAATAATAATAAAACAAAGTCTCTAAAAGTCTTGCATACCTGAAAGCATTGTGAAGGCGGGTAACCTACGTTTGAACAGATGGACTAAGGCTAACTCCTCTGAACCCAAAAGCGGCATGACCTGAACTATGTATGTCCATCGATATACTCGAGCTCAACCGTTCGGCAGTTATAAATAAAATAGTGATAATAACTTACCACGTCTGGACATAATGTAGATTGAACAGGCTTCAGGTAAGCATCCACCCAACGCCAGAAAAGTCATCCCCATTACTGAGTCAGGGATGTAGAATGTGTCGCCTAAAACGATAAAGAAAATAATTAACTTAGTTTTTAAATTGAAGTTTGTAATCTTTATAACGTTTGTTTCACTATTATGCAATGTATCATTTTTTGAAATATAGTTAAGAACATCCTAAAAGTAACACAATATACCATGTTTGTTATATTGTCAGATTTGATTGTAAACTAAATGAATTAGTTTATAAATAAGTATCTAAATAACTTTGACTGAAAGTCACTTTCTTGCAAATCGGCGCCCAATTAAATAATAAGTATGGAACGAAGTTATGCAATTCTATTCCTTAGAAAAAACACTAAATATTACATATTAATTTTAGAACAAAAGACTGAAGCAAAAAAAAATATATCTGAAATGTCAGTATATAATTTATTCTTATAACAAAATTTAGCATGATTGGTTAGTAAGACTAATTTATAAAAAATCCTACAGCGACATGTCCTTCACTCGTACAAGCACCGTAAAATATAAAAGACTAATCCGTGGCCAGAAAAAAATATTTTCAGAAACAATTATTATTTTCAAATATTTGCAATTTCATGGTTTTACCCCGAAACTGCTTCTTACAATTATTAAGATTTAGTAAATAAAAATTTTAATAACCAATGGGCTTAATAGACGTGCAGAGAAATTATTTCGCTGTTTATTCTACTCAATAATGAGCACGTGTTCAGAACTGTCGAAGAAAAAAAAAACAGTATCAGTGATATTGATGTAAATGAAGAAATTCGACATTAATTGTCAAAAAATGTAAAACTAGTCGTGGTACTTTTATTGTACGATATTCTGAAACATTTTCGGTATTAAAAACACTTTACAAATTTCTATTCAGTTAACACATGATGACAATAATCTATCTAATTAGAATAATTATGTATAAAATAAATAAATATTATCCCTTTTTTACTTTTGGGCCTAATTCATGAAAGTTCTGATTAGGAATAAGCAGTGCTCTCGTTTACAAAATTTAGATATACATTTTGTGTCCTATATTTTTATACATTTTCATTTTAGGTATTCATAATTTAAATATCTATAATATTTTTCACCCTGGTGCAAGTGCACACAGTGTGCATAAGGCCTTTATCATATAAAGCAACAGTATATTAATGTACTGAACACATACAACTCGCTGGCTCATTTACACTAATTAAGTGGGCGATCTTATTGTCTAGAGGACATGCATGTGTACACGACTTATTTGTTAAGTTTTTATTCACTCAAGCGATCTCACGACGTCAAGTATCCTTATGCAAGCTATTGAGCATACATTGTTGATGCATGCGGCTGTTGTTGCCTCATGCCAGTGTATAACTAAACCCTAAACCGTAAATAACTTTCTAAGGCAGACTCTATTACCTACATCAATAAAGTATTATTACACTGGTCATATAAATATTTCAAAACTAACTCTATAATCATGGCTGTTTCTACTTCAACTACGTTTCTTTATTTAGTTCTCTTACCCATACTCTACGATTGATTTTGCAAAATTATAGTATAAAAGTACTAAAATAACAAAGGATGGTAGTAAAATTTATGACCACTTGACCTGTGGATATTGTAACATATAAATATATTTTTAATTCGTACAACTACAGAAACCATTTCTAAAACATTACGGGTACTATGTATAAACGTATCGTTTTCTGAAAATATGGTGTTCTAAATCCGAAAAATTTAATTGTAATATGTAATTTTAAAATTAATAAAAATATATAGTTGGAATAAGACTCTTTGTACAACACCTATGGGTTTTAAAAATGTATCTAATTGTCGGTTTTCTTATTCAAAATATATTCCGAAACAGTTGAATAGTTTTGATATTTTGTAACATATTTAAACTCTATATGTTTCATCTCAATATCTCAAAGTGTTACCTATTTTGTTGTGGTCGGTTTAACTAAATTGTTACTGCAATATATTGTCCTAAATTACTTAAGAATTTGTTGAATTTGAATCTGGCAAATATTGAATAGATATTTCATTGATAATTTAACTTCAATTTACTCAGTGTAAATAATATAAGGGATCATGTTTCTGAAAACGAAGCGGGTTTACTTTGGTAATATATTAATAATATTAATACGGTACTATCTACAGAGGAAGAAATTATCTTAAAAGCTAGTGAAGCTGGGATAAGACAAGCGTAGACGACTTTATCGTTGACAAAAATAATGAAAAAAATTGTTTCTACTTTGTATTTTTCCGTGTTATTATCAGATATAGGCATTGTGTTCGATTATTGATTTTATCTGAATTTGGAATAGTCTTCCAGTGGCAAGAATGCTTATTTCGTAAATGATTCGTAAATTTAGAGGCATAAACATAATTTTAACTCCTTACAAGCATCGCATTCTCATCTCACCACGGAATCAACAATAGGAATGAGATTACCGAATTAGTACTACTACTATATATTGTTTAGTTAAAGTAATGCGTTCGGTTAATACATTCAATTTATTAATTATTCGGTGTAATGTAAATCGATCGAGTGTGCTCTAGTGCCCTAGAGACGATGATTACGGTGCGGTCAGAGGGCGTCACGGTTCCGTCACGGGCCATATGCAAAGGGGCCATTCTTGTGACTTTACACGTCGCTTTGGTCCTAGTAAAGTATTGTACAGGTGGCCACCGTATTGTTAGTCTTCTTTGCGCGCTAATACTTTTAAGTTACTAAGTAATACTCAATGTTTCTAAACTCTGGACAGTAATTTATTTTATATAATCACTATTTCACCAAAGGAGTAATCGTTTGTGATAAGGATTGCGAGTATTATAACCATAAGCAAGTTACAAAACACGCAGCGAGATAAACTTTAGTTATAATGATATTATGATAGGATATTTTGATATATATTTCAAGTACTGATAAAAAATTTTAAATAGCACGAAAACATGTAATTTTTTGGGGATTGTTATTTAAGGAAAATGTGACTTGATCAGTATGATACGACGATCACATTTTATATTTCTATGACTAATCATATGATTATTAGAGTTAGCACACATATATAGTCGATACAATCAAGAAAATATATTTGTAATAATATGTACTCATAACTAAACTATAAAGTGGTCGAATCTGTAAATTATAAATTTTAGCGTAGACATTAACTCCAAAGTATTATATTTATAAGTTAGATCTGTTATATAAAAATTACAGATCCTTGAGTGTATTATACTTGGTATATTTATGACCTATATTATGACACATTATTTAGGATATTCTTTATTATTTAGCACGTGATGATGGTGTCTAAGATGTTAAATACACTAACTTAGAGGGTCTATTCACTCTCCTCTTGAGGACTCCCTTATCATAAGTAGACGTGAACGCCGACGAGACTAAGAAGTTTGTTTTTGTACTCCAACATCGAATGCAGAGATAATTAATTTCTAACATGCACAAACCTTTAAAAATAGAATGCAGTGCAGGATTCGAACGAAAATGTTTACGCACCTATAACAGTCATACACCAAGAGACAATGTAAGAGTTGACGCCGATCCAAACGATGCACATCACGAACGCAAGTGGATAGAACTTCCTGCAGCTGATCGGCGAGGGGATTGTCAATCCAAGAATCAGCCGAAGGGGCCACACCAACACCCACCATATCTTGTACGGCACCGAGCTCTCCCTTGGAAATATCCAGATACTGCTCGGCTCGTCTTCTTTATAATCTATCATAATTCCAAACAATTTATTTAAGATAACTAGCGATATAGATATAAATTAATGACAACCCTTAAAGACCTTTACATATTTCGCGAATTTTTTAATCAATTTCGGAGGTTATATGCAGGAGGAAACAAAAAGCGCTAGTGCGAAAAAGAATAACTTTCCGCACGATAAACACAGCTGGATAGGTGCACTTTTTTAACGAACGCATTAAAACTATATTTTCTTATACAACCATTGATAGCGGATTCTTAAAAATATATGCATATAATAAATATTTACAATTGCAACAGCGACAAATCTTAGAGATAACCATTTTGTGCTACTATTATCAATTTATATGAAATACTATTTCAAACTTGTAACAAAAACCCAAGAAGCACTCGGAACATTTTATCGACAATCAGTTAGTACACATTGATTAATCACGGTCAAGCTTGAAATAGCAAAAGATTACCACCTTGAAGATTATGATAATACAGATGTGGCAATGCAGGTTATGTAACACACAATAGATATCCATTATACATACATACTCAGCTTCACCCATTCTCAAGTCTAAACCGAACTTCACTACCAGGAGTGCACCCTGCTGAACTACAGACGAAGCTGTGATTACGACCTGCTTCTCGCTGAATTTAGTACCAACAAGTTTAATCCCGGTGGTACTCATACACGATAGTAGGATTCCTTTAAGAATAGACTGAAAATGTTTTAAAGTACTATAATTGGTATAGGAGAACCAGTTGATGGCTCGTTTAAGACGTTAAAGGTATATATTATTATAAAACAATAAAAGAACTAAAATGAGATACCTATATAAAGTAATGCCAATATAAAGTACTTTAGCCATAATATTTATTCAATTCTATTGTTCGAAGCTTAGTGACACTCTCAAACCCTGAAATAGCGTGAAAACGTTTGTACCTAACATTAAATGTAATGTAACACCGTATCAAATAGCGAGGTGACAGAGTGCAATACGAGACGTAAGGAAAAAAAAACCAGTGTAACATAAAATATTTGCAAATCATATAAAGAACTCTGTGAGAACCATAAAACATTGTGAAACATAGAATAAATAAAAAAAAAACATTAAATGTAACGCAATTAACATGAAAGTAATCGAATAGTGTTATATTCATGTAATAATATAATTCATTATCAATTTAAATCAATTTTAATGAAATGTAATAATTTTTAAAATGTCTAAATAGCAAACTCTCTACAAAATGTTGATTAAAATTATATCAAAAACGCTAGCAGCAAAATAACTTTTGCAAGACATTCTTTAACCTAAGAGAAGTGTAAGCACGATTTTTGGAATTTCTAGGAATTTTCCGGTGTTTCAAATTGTATGATCAACGCTTCTCGGTAACATGGAAGACATACAAATAAGAACTGATTTTCGCATTTAAATCATAATACAAATATTCATCACTAAAAATGACCAAACTTATATGTCAGAAACCCTCAACACAATGAATTCTCAAAATAACCTACGAGGTCTTTAAAGGTTGTCACAGACGCCAAGTTATATATCCAAGTTATATATCCATAACTAATTATGAGTTAGGCTTATTTTTTGTATCTTATTATTCAAATTATTTGAATAAGAAAAATAACAAAAGTTTAATTAAACTTTTTTTTATGTAACCAGTCGACAAGCAAGCAGACGAGCCACCTGATGGTAAATGGCCGCCGTCGCCCATGAACTTCGAAACGTTGTCGACCGAAAGGGAAACGCATTATTACTAGATCGTCAACACTGCGACCACACATAATATATCCACTGAAATTCGAGATGAGATGATAAAACACAAATAAATTTACCATTTTTAGCCACCTTTTCAGGGGCAGATATCCCTTTTGATATGATGTCTCCGTTCCCTTCTTCCACCGGCTTGGTATCACTGGTCGAAATTACTGTAACAATTACATTCATTAAAATATGTGCAATTTTTTATACTATATATATATATATATATATATATATAGTATACCTACTCACATAGTATAAAATACCTATAATATATATTATATGTCGGAGATGGTCATTAGCATAAACGTGAAACGAAACCCGGCACGATATCCCAGTGATGGCAGCACCGCCTCATGACGTCGATACTCGGCTAACATAGACTTAATATACGTAATAGAGGACGTAACACTCATCTTAAAATCGCGTCACCTAAACATAAATGTGCATGTGTGTGAAAAATACACTGATGTGCGTGACTTTTAGTGATGTCAAATTCACGTCCATGCATTATCAACATGAATGTCGACTATTCCATCACAGATTTTTTTGCTATATTTAATTCGTTCTTTTAATTCTTATTACATGTTACATTAATAACACCATGCTAATCCTAGTAACTTCTCATTACTTCACTTCTTCTAAACTTAACCTTATTTGACACGATAAAACAAAACGTGATTACACGGTACTAAAGAAAACAATAATAATAATGCTTATTGTTTTTAATTGATTCTTTGATTTAAATCGATATAACTTATTGCCCTCAGAAAGGAAATAACCAACAAATTTTGGAGGTATAGATTCTTCATTAATATGTCATGTAAACTTTGTGACGAACCCTACCTATCTGGTTTAACATTCAAATCCATTTTTCTTTTTGAACTGCATTTACAGGAAACGTTGAAGAAGTAAAATTTGTCAGTAAATATGAAATCACATTCGCCGTTTATTGTCATAAATAAATAAATATAAAATAAATTAATATAAAATTCTTCAAATTTTATCAACTTAAGGAGCTTATACTATTCAAAAGCCAAAGATGCACCTTTATATCAGTCTATCTACTTTCTGTACAATGTGTTTACAAGCTGTAACCGAAACTAAAAAGGTAAAATGTGAACAAATCCAGGTAAAACAAAAAATATTTATTTATACCTATTTAAAAATTATCCACTTATCGATAGATTTTGTGCAAGCCCTACACGAAACGGTATCATTTTCACGTACACAATATCTTTTTATCTTACACATAATTTTAAAAAACAAGTTATTATTCATAAAATGGAGTATTTACTGCATGTTATTAATCTTAATTTATATATTTTAAGATCAGCCTCTATGGAAATAAGCATCGTGAAAGTAGTATTGCTCTATCGGTACTACCTGTGTATTGCCTCTTGCTTTGGGTTATTGTTATAAGTAACCCTACAATTTAATACTGAACACGACACCATTATGTTTACTAATTTTAGTGTGATAAAATATAGAAAGATTGAAGTTAAACTAATAAAATAACAAATAGCAATTTTTTGACAAGAGAGTAATAGTAAATAAAGTAATAATAAATAGTAAATAAAATAATAATAATAATAACCCCCTCGGGGGACCACCTTGCCGTGGTGAGGGGGCTTAGTGGAAGCGATCAATATAAATGTAAATACGACCTAGACAAAATACTCCTATTTGAGTTCATACTAAATTACTGCCAATTACATCAATGCAACCTTCCCAACTAACGTTCCCATATCATTTCCCCCAAAAGTCCTACCTTACGTCCTGGTCGAACATCAGACCACGTGGGGGGCGGGCAACGCATACTTACATACTTATGCGGCTAACAAGGTAAAGGTAAAACCCAATGATGGAAGCGAGACGAAAGAGAAAACTACCTCAGGCGGGTACCAGCATCAACAAAGAGGGAGAATCCCGCCCTAAACCGAACGGTTTAGGTAGCTCCACGTATTCTGGGGGGAGCAACGTAGCGCGAACATCTTACAGCCTTACAGCCGCGGTCCATCAGTGGCAAGGTTTTGCAAAGCACACAAAACCAGACGTTATCATCATCGTCGTCCACCCGGAGTCTATTTCCATCGCTCCCATCAACAAATCCATTCATCCGACCCAATTCTATCACATCAACACCAAGTAGTATACTGGAAGAGGATATTGCAATGGAAGAAAACTTAATCTCTAATTTCGTGCCCACCTCTTACAGCTCCCGAACGCGAAACAAATGGAGTTCAGAAATGAACAAAATCATCCTTCGTCATCTATCTACATTTAACATTAATGGAATCTGATACAAAGTCATATTTACCATCACTTCATATCAAATTCATCGAGCGATTTCCTGAACGACAAAGCGTAAGCAGACAACGGATAGGGGGCCAAAGAAGAGCAATTGTTCAGAAAAAGTTATTACCACAGAAAGAAATAGACAAAATATACAGAGAAGTCCAAGCAGAAATTCAAAACGTCCATCACACTACACAAAACAGAACCACAACTTCAACCGTAGATGACAAACGAGCTACTGAATTGAAAAATCAAAGAATGTCTTGGACAACCGATCTAAACGTCTGTAAACGATCTAAACTATCTGTAATGAAATGTTATTATAAAGTCACGAAATTAGAAACGAACCTAATAGCCTACAGAAAAAGTTTACACACAGAGTTCATTAACAAACATCCAAATCTAGCACATTTATCGGAACAGAGAATAGCAGACCAATGAAGGGTAATAATGCAAAATAAATATATTAGTAATAACAGACTTAAAACCATAAAGGAAGAAATAGCGACAGAAATCAATATATCGCTAATGAGAAATCAAAGCTTAGACACGGAAACACTAGATATTATTTGCGGGCTAAGCAATCTTCACACACCGCACATGTCACAAAATCAAACTTATCAGACACATACTGCACAAGACACACAACAAAACTCACGTAACTGGTATAAAACAACCAACATAGACACTAAAAAAATTGAAAAAGTGTCAAGAATCTTGAAACTTATTTCATAACTCACATCCAAGCACCCGGCCTTACATACCAATATAAAAATCTTCCAGAAAATTTTCTCAAATAATGGATTACATAAACTCAAACGTATTAAAACAACGAGCTACAAAAGATGATAGCTTTGAAGTTACACATGCATTAATCTACTGCGTCGCATATACTGCAGCTACCTACAATGGCGCTAAGCTCTCTGGAAACAACATCAACTCACACACTCATATGCACCGTATCCCAGCTAGGCAAAAAAGATTACAGAATAGAATAGCAAACTTAAGGAGAGATATTGTAAGAATGCGTCAATTCATTTTAGGTAACAAAAGTGTAAGACTCATGCATCACATCCATCAGATAAAAAGGATGTACAAAATTCACTCAAAAAACATGAAGAACTGAATGTAACCAATGAACAATTCTTAGACACCCTCAAACAAAAATTAACCACCGCGTCCAGTAGGCTTAAAAGATGTTTGAGTTGCACTATGAGAAAAAAACAAAACGCACAATTTAACAACAACGAACGTCAATTTTATAGGTCATAATGCACTACACGAATACTGGGCAAACATATGGTCCAAACCTGTAGAGCATACACGTAATTCTGATTGGATACAGAAAGATAACGAAATGTACTCTTCTGTACCTGAAATGGAATTCAGCAATGTAAGACCAGACATACTTATTAAAGTTCTAACAAAAACTCACAACTGGAAAGCTCCTGGAAACGACAATATACATAACTATTGGTACAAGAAACTCACGACAATCCACCCAATGTTACTCAACCATATTAACAATTTTATCAAAACACCTAACATCATGCCACATTTTGTTACACAGGGAACAACATATTTGATACCAAAGAATAGTTACTCTCAAAATCCTGCAAACTATGGACCTATCACTTGCCTTCAAACATTTTACAAAATTCTCACCTCATGCATAACCGCACACATAGACCACCATCTTACATGTAACAAGATATTAGCGGAGGAACAAAAAGGTTGCCGCAAATTAAGCAATGGATGTAAAGAACAGCTCATTATTGACTCTGTGACTATGAAGCAGGTCCTCAAACACAAAGCAGACATAAATACTATGTATATTGATTACCAAAAAGCGTTTGATTCCGTCCCTCACAGTTGGCTTTTATATATATTACATCATTATAAAATTCATCCGTCGCTTATTACATGTTTAGATCACTGCATGCAACACTGGCGAACAAAGCTGAAACTCTTAGGTTCAGAAACAGATCAATGTCAGGAAATTCCCATTCGAAGAGGCATCTTCCAAGGAGACTCGCTTAGCCCATTATGGTTTTGCCTGGCACTAAAGCCTCTTTCTAACATGTTAAACTCTTCCGATCAAGGACTGACTGTCACACACGATCATACACGAACAGCATTAACACATCTTATGTACATGGACGACATTAAATTATATAGCAATACAATCGAATCCCTTCACCGTCTGGCTGATATCACACACATATTTTCTCAAGACATTCATATGCAATTTTGTATCGATAAATCTAAAACATTCTCAGTTATAAATGGTATCATAGCTCAAAGTAATTACACACTTCCTACTGGCTGCCAAATCGAGTCCCTGGATCATAGTAGTTCCTATAAATATTTAGGGTTCCAGCAAACCGGAATAATTAATCAAAATCAAACCAAGACATATCTTAAAAAGAAATTCAGACATCGACTCAATGCAATACTTCGAACACAACTGAACTCACGTAACATGATAAAAGCCATAAATACATACGCAATCTCTATTCTTACCTATTCTTTTGGTGTTATATCTTGGTCATAGTCGGATTTAAAAGCCCTGCAACGAATCATCAATACCTCTTTAACTGGACAACGTAAACACCACCCTCGATCTTGCATACAAAGACTTACTCTACCACGCGAGGAAGGAGGTAGAGGGATCATCGATATAAATAGTTTACATAATAAACAAATCACTTCACTTAGGTCTTATTTCCACAATCACGCTGAACAATCGATACTACACAAAACAATAGTACACACGGACAAACGACTGACCCCACTCAATTTACATGACAAAAGTACACAAAGAAATGAGCAGTTGACAAACGACAAAGAAAAGTTTGCCGCCTGGGAGCATAAATCCCTTCACGGAAGATATCGTCAGGATCTCCTGCAGCCACATGTCGACAAGAAAGCGTCGAACGCTTGGCTGCGATATGGCGAACTGTTTCCCGAAACGGAGGGATTTATGACAGCGATACAGGATCAAGTCATCGAAACACGTAACTACCAAAAATTTATCTGTCACATACCCACACAATCCGACAAATGCCGACGCTGCCATAGTGCCTCTGAAACCATCCAGCACATAACAGGAGCCTGCAAGGCTATTGCTCAGACCGACTATAAGCATCGGCATGACCAAGTTGCTGCAATAATCCACCAGCATCTAGCCTTCAAACGTAAACTAATTAACCAAAATCAGCCGTACTATAAATACACACCCGAAACAATATTGGAAAACAAAAACTACAAAATATATTGGGACAGAACCATAATAACAGACAAAACGATTTACTTTAACAGACCTGACATAACAATATTGGATAAAAACAAAAAAATAGCGTACGTTGTACACATAGCAGTATGTAACACACATAATTTATTTAACACCCACACCGATAAGTTAGCTAAATACACAGATCTCCAAATAGAACTGAAGTCTCAGTGGAGAGTTAATAGCGTTAAAACTGTCACAATTATTGTTTCTTCCACTGGTGTTATCCCTAAAATCCTACACACCAGCCTCCACACATTAGATATCCACACATCCATAGTTGCACTAATGCAAAAAGCCGTTATATTAAACACCTGCCGAATAGTACGAAAGTTCCTTTCATTGGATTAGTCGTATCAATAAGCACTTGGCTTCGGCCCGTGCAAGAGTCACCTCTTAGGAGAGATAAATCTTTTATAATAATAATTATAATAAAATAATAATAATAATAGTAATAGTATATATAGTAATAGTAAATAGTTTGAAAACAGTCCTACGGTAAATTCACGCTGTGTTCCTCTATTACTAGTATATTAATTTTATTGCTACAACAGAGCCTAGCGAGTGGAGTTACTAGTCCACACTAGGAACTGTTACTTGTTTCGTTTGCCCGGTGTGAAGTGTTTGTTAAAAAGTAATTAAAAGTGTTAAAAGATTATACACCCAAGCTATTTTTGACAATGCTGCTAAAACTACTGACGTTGCCGACATATATATATATATATATATATATAT
>PDGT01000166.1:119384-146148 GCA_003671415.1 Megathymus violae | reverse complement strand
ATAGGCTAAAAGAAACAAAAAGAAACAGAAATGACTGAACACACGAATTGTATCTATATGAATTACATCTATACTAATATTAATATAAATTTGTATTGTCTCTCTGTCTGTATATTCCATTTTATTGTCAAATTTCATAACAAATATTCCCTTTATGACTAACAGACATCAATTTGACCATTTTAAAATCAGTAACTGTCTGTAAAACGAATATTTATCACGAAATTTTACAAAAAACTGAAATGTAGAGACAGAAAGGCTCAACAGACTTACATAGTAGTATAGATATAACATAATCAACGTGGAAATCTGTTCACATGTGCCAATAACCATTCGTGCCTGCCAAACATTTTAATAATATTTTTATTACACAGATTAAAATACATATACTTTCAGGGCTTAGTCTACATCTTACCATGAGTTTTCTTTTTGCGACAGATTCCAGTGACAGCATCGGAGGTCTTGGCGCAGCATTTGAATATCCTTACGCTGTTGAACATCACCACGAAATAGAGCACGTACATGATCCCCAGCACCAAGGCCTCGTACCAGTCCACTTGACTGTCCCACACTATGGCAACTAGTACACTCAAGTTCAGAATGTATATCAGAACATCTCTAGTCACTGCGTTCTTCTCGATGGCGATCGGCTGTGGGAAAATAAATAGTCAGCCTCAGAGATAGAACTATATAGCACAACTGTTACTGCTACTCTGTGTTTGGCTGTTTGAAAAAGTAAAGCAAAAAATTAAGAGGAACGAGCCAACAGTGTTAAGTGAAGAGAATGATAGAAAAAAATATATAGAAGAATGAAAAGGGAAAAGTCGAGAGCGGAGGGTAGAGATAGAAGAGTGCGGAGTAAAAGAAAATATAATACCGACAGTATACATATGTATATGTATGCGGTTACTAAACAAAACGCGGCAAGTGGCAAGAGGCAAGAGTGATGGCAGCATCTTCGTTATTATTTTATTTTTTTTGTTAACAGCCGACAAACAAGCAGACGAGTCACCTGATGGTAAGTGGTCACCGTCGCCCATGGATATCGACAAGACCAAAGGTATCATTGATGCGTTGTCGGCCAGGAAATGCGAAGGTAAGAAAGAATGTACTGGCTCTCAAGCCCCCAGCCAGAACACGACGAGTCGTTTAGCGGCTGACTCAAACAGGAGGGTGGTAGCAAGCAGGCAGGCTTCACGGAAAGATAATAACACCACTAATAATATTAATGACTTAATAATAATACTGATAATATAATCCTCACGCGAAACCCTACCACCAAGCAGGCTGGCTTCTGTCGCCTCTTACGACACCCTTTTCTACCAGCATGGAATTGGGGGGAATATTCTAGGTCACTCGTTCTGCAACGGAACTTAGCGGTCTCTAGTCCTTTACTAGAGACTTGTGCCCCTCTGCCAGAAACGGATACACTTTTTTTTGTAATTATTGTCAAAATAGTAAATTCTTGTTGAAATATCACCCTGCTCGAACTACCAAGTTTACGCGCGCGATAATGTCTGAGGACGACACTAGCAATGCTTTCCACTCCATTAAATAACAAAATAATCAAATTAACTTTATTTAATTATTAAACTAACAAACCGCCGCCGCTTCAAAAACTACGTGTTACACTTAGAAATAATAGCACCTGCATTGTTTTAGGACTAAGTATTTTTCATTCTATAAATTACAAATGCATTCATTTATATATTTCTTTTATTTATGGACGGATTGCAATGAAACGAACTTTAAATGTTAAGTGCTAAAATACATTAGTGAAAACCACAACGAAATCGATTAAGCCGCTTCTTAGATTAACACGTACAAACGCCAGACAAACAGGCAAAAATTCTAACAACTTTTGTTTTGGGTGTTATAGCGTTAATGATGGCCCCTAATAATTATTTTTCTCATATATCCTGGATGTACAGAAAGCAATCAGTTAAAATTTTAATTACGTATAGATGTTGCAAATAAACTATTTTAAATTGGAGCTAAACTATTTTTTACTTATGATAATTATCTGAGCTGTATCCGACTTATACTCTCTAGACAATGACGTCAACGTTCTCATAAAATACCTTGACAATCGAAGGACGGATATTTCTGTGAGACAAAAAATATAATAAGCATGGTAATAATAATTAGCACGAGCTCATACATCAACCACCAATTTGCATTAAACGTTTCCTCAGTAAATCTATCACACTATTTTTATTTACTTCAGTTATAACAAATACTGACAAAGCCCCAGCGAAGCGTGGCCGGTTAAAAGCTAATTATCAAAGAAATGGTATAACCAAGAATTATGTTGTATGGTAATCGTAAACGAAGGGTTGAACGCTAATGGCAGATCATAATTTCCTTTCGTGCCAAAGGTGGTCCTTGTAGCAGCTGGTACCGATTGTTACAGTTAGATGGCACTCTAACATACTTAACAGTGGTAGCCAAATAACAGTACAGTTAAACTGTAAAAGTTAAGTGAGTAATCTTGTTAAATCTAAATTTCGAATATTCAAATGTAACGTTGTCGATTTCTTACTGGGCTCATAACAGTTTTGCTCACCGGGATAATAAAAAGTATATTATATACTTTATCATTTTATAGCACAAGAATGTTGTATTTCATATATATTATAAATCGGTACTACTCAGAATATAACTCTGTTGAATGCAATTGAATATTTTACTTTTCTTCAAAACACCTCTCTGATTCGCTTCTATGATTGAGTTATAAATATATTTCCAAGTCATTTCGTATTTCCGCTTAGAGTTCCTTCAGCGGATGTTTCTAAATTAGAAATAAACTCGTCAACGACTTCAAGGGCTGTAGTTCCGGCGTTGATTCACTTAAGAATTAAGTTAACTGAAGTTGCTTACTATAAATTTTATAAAAATTTTATCTATTTTCAAA
This sequence comes from Megathymus violae, assembly GCA_003671415.1. NCBI lineage: Eukaryota > Metazoa > Arthropoda > Insecta > Lepidoptera > Hesperiidae > Megathymus > Megathymus violae. Next base: position 143,234 of record PDGT01000166.1, on the reverse strand, counting down.
TCCCTGCAGAACTTACAGGATATTTGATTATACAGAAGTTTTCCGTTAAACTATGGGTAAAAACCAAGGTTTTTTTGTGAACTTTCTTGGATATGTTTTAAATTTATCTTAAATATCAAAATATTCTTGTATGCCACGTACAGAGCGTACAGATCCTATTAATTCGTTTCATTACAATACTTTTTTTCATTTACTACTTAATTCTCAACAGATCGTCTCCAAAAATAAAATTAGTTGGGTTTATATTACGCGTTAGTGGATTACCAAACAATATTTACATGTTTTTTTTTGGATTTACAATTAAGTGTATCCAAAACTGATGCATCCGATTTAGAGATAATCGGCAGTGGCAGACGAACAGACAGATGATTCTATTAACGGTCCGATGTACCAAGGGTACAGAGCAACAAACTTACAGCGATAGCACATATGCCCCCCACAGCGCCCACAGCGAGCGCGTTGAATATAGCAGAACCCACGATGGTCCCGATACCCATGTCAGACTGGGTGAGGAAGGTGGAGATGATGTTCACGAAGAACTCGGGACACGAAGTAGCAACGGACATGAAGGTTGCCGCCGCTACGTTCTACAATACAATGGCAATTTATTTGTGTTAATTTTATTTTATATAATAAAAAACATTCACACACCCACACGCCTGTCAATAGAATCCTGGACCAATCGCTTACATGATCCTCTGATTATACTTATTTTACACTTACTTACACACAAACACCGATCTAAAAATATATTAGGACTTCATACTTAAGATGTCCAATAAATTTGATAGGGCGAACTCGCAGTAAACGGACAGCCTAAATGACAGGTCTATAAGCACGAAACCGTATATAAATGACTTTTCTAATGCCACCTGTTGCACATCTAGGACAGTAAGAAATTACATTGAGAAAAGTCGGACAGCCCATGACATTTAGAAAAGGGAAATCACGTCTGAAACACGACTAGGCGGATTTACAATACCAATACTATACAGACCTGAGGTATTTTCAGTTCTTCGCATATTACTTCCACACACGGTATGAAATAGTCATTACACACATTAGCGAGGAGGAGGAACGAGTACATGCCTAACATAACGTAACAGACAAACGCGCCACTTTGCAGTTGTTCCTCTGAAAATAACAATAAATAATAGTAGATTGTTATACACAAACTCAAGATCCAACTACTTGTGTCAAAATAATTGATTATTGAAATCGTGTGTTCATTATCTGGTCTATGCGTCCGGGCATGGTTCTTAAAAAGATGCGATCTTTGTTTGTTTTACAAATAACCGGGAACATTTATGTTGAATTTATTTAGCGCAATACATATTATGCCCACATCCATAAAAAATAAATTTTAAATTGACAACCCCTTAGTCCAGTTGGTAGTTACTGTGCTTACCGAGCGGGAGCTCCCGGGTTCGATTCCCGATCGGGCCAGTCATTTATGTGATATATTTGTTAATTGGTCAAAGGTATTTGTGACGTCATATAGCGCACATCCATACCTCGACAGGGAATCCTGGTGCGGGGATGAAATTATGTGAATACTTAACTATTTAAATTAGTCTTACATGTATTATTCAAATAACACTTAGTATACCACCGGAATATACGTACGTGACGAATCAAATCTTGTGATGAAATTGTTACTAAAAGTAAAAGTAAACATCACATTAATGTCGCCAGACTTATAGTGTCAACCAGGTTATTAATTTAAGCGATAATTAAAATTGATAACTTCGATATCGATAGAATTATACCATCGTTCACATTAATCTTCTGCCTGTGTATAGAATCGAATTGCTTTGAACCGGACATTGTTAAACAAATAAAATATACCGTAATACACTCACCAGTGAAAACACTTTGGGGGAAGCCCACCGATGAGACAATCGGTGAACATGTTTCTCTCATAACGTGTTCCTCTACTACTGTCCTGATCCGATGATATGGCAACCAATGCCAGTTTTCCGACTCCTCGCGTAACCTTGCCATGAGCTTCTCCGAGACGAATACCTCCTCGCCATGTCTGGTCCGAACGGAAAGATACTTGAATGTAGTGTCATCTGTCAGGAGAATTAATTTGTTGAACATAAGTATATGTTAAATCTTAAGTATATCTTATCTTAATAACTAGCACAAAAGAAAAACAAAGACAGAGTAAATTTTAATGTTGGTCTCCCTTGGTGAGTTCCTATTGGCTTCGAATCCTGCAAGTACTTTAATTTTTTTTACGTTACATTTGGTTTGGAAAAAGTGAAATTTTTTATTACTGAGAGATCTCCAAAGTGTTCACAAAGGTGATATAAGTCTGCGAGCCCGAATAAGATATTGACACAGTCATATAGTATGATGATATAAGAAATCAGTAAATCAGTCAGTAATGTGTCAAATAACATAAACCACTTAACAGGTTTGGGACCTTTAATTACAACAGATGGATTTCATTCCAATTTTCTTTCGACATTAATAGCGTAATTTTAACTTAAGTGGAAGTGACTGACCAAGTTATATAATTCCAGGCGTAATCGGCAGTTTGATGGTTAACCATCAGGTCTCCAAAGAGGACGTAAAGACATTTCCCATTTTAATCGTCCCAAAGCCAAGCCGAAGGCTTTTCTCGAAAGATAAGGATTCGAGTAACAAGCACTCGATGAACGTGGTGAAATAAGCCCCAGCCCTTCTCTATCATAAGGTGAGATCCATGCTTTTTAATAGAGGATGGCTTGGTCATACGACTTTACTTCTGTTTTGCTGCAGACCAAAAAATATCAAAAAAAAATACAATGTTTACTGCAGACAGAAGATAATAATTAACAATATACATAGAATCATAAGTGTGCCCAACTAAGCAATTTCAATGTTTCTGCTATTTCAATAACAAGCTGTAAATTCTCACAAAGAGTCAATACTATCTAGTTATGCCATATGAATGTGAACGAGAGATTTGTCTTCTTTAAATTCATTTAATAATACATTAAACTCCTCCATAACGGTTGTTTATTCACAGAAGGTACAAGTTGAAGGTTTATAAAAGCAGGCAACAGTTCTGTAATATGTACTATTACATTAAATTTAATCCTTCAAATAAGGTTCTTTTAAATATGTAATATTTTCTTTGCATAATATAAGTTAATGTTTAACAACAAAGTCTAAGATGTTGAACCCACTTTAAAAAATTAATAAGCAAAATTAGCACGTACCTAATCAGTCACTGCCTTATGCAAGTTATCTTTGTAAGATAGTAATACAATCGCACGTTGATCGCCACAAATTACTATATATTTTAGAAGGCACTTTTATTTAATTATCTATTTATAATTAACTCTCAAACACATTTGATAATTCATGCTACCACATACCACACCGCGCCCATGACCATAAATTTACATTTGTTTGATAATAAGGCCTGACAGTTTTTGTTTTAATTTCGTTACACATAGACTATATTATTCCATATTTTATTTCACCTAAATATCTGACAAAACAGGGGACAGGCCGTCGCATGATAAGTGGACACTGCTGGCCGTGGACGGGGTCAAAACATTTCAGGTCAGACAGGTAAAAACCGCTAACAGAAATGCATACTATCGGGATTCAGCTGGGTAGAACAAAGCTGCTACGAGCGGGCAAGGTTGACTACGGCTCAAGAATTAAAAGAGCCCCTTACAACAATAAAATTTAACACGATAGCCTTCTATTCTCAACCAAAACAGCGGTATTCATGATCGAGAAACAAGAAGAACGCATTAGGTTACGACTTCATATCGCCTGTATACGGTGCAACGATGTTTATGGGCTTGGTAAACAGTTTTATGATAAAGTTAATACATTACTTGTCTGTAGAATTGTTCAATAAATCTGTAGAAACACAACTCGTAAGCTAGATTTAGATAGAAGAATACATAAATAACAAAGACACGTAGAAATAATTAGATCTGCAACCGGTTCCGTTCAGAAGTTGTATGTGATCAATATGTTTAATTACATTAAATGTGGTTTCTCTCCTGCTTGATGATAACATTGTTTGTGATGACCTTTTGCAAATTGTAGTAGAAACAAAGAAATTATGTCCGTAAGTGTATAAGTGATTTTTATCAATAAATATGCATGACTTTGAATTTGAATTATGCAACATATTATAATCTGATGTATCTTCTAATTTGGGCGACCTACTTTTAGGACTAACTGGTTGTACTGTTTTAATATGATATCTATGTGATATTTAAAATTTAAAGGAACATTAAAAGTTTATTAATGCAAGTTTTATATCGTCGCTCTTACGATGAAAGTTCTTTCATATAATATTAAATTTCGTATTAATATATAATTATTATATTTTTATTATAAAGCTCTACTAGCAATTTGGTGAAGTTATAATAAATTTCATAATTCTGTCAATTTCATAAATAAAAAACTATGATTTTCAAAAATTAGAGGTGCGTCCAGAATTCGAGCTCAAGTCCCCAATGCGGGAAACCAACACCCAATGGTTTAATAAACAGTTACGACTTACTAGAGTCCTCAAGCGCCACAGTGTGTGAAAATTGTGCCCAGATGAGGAATACCACTGTGGCCACAGCAAGCCCCGTGGAAGTCATGTTGATTTGGTTCTCAGGGCCAAGACGAAGCTGTACAAAATAAACAAATACAATAATTAAGTTCTCTTTCCTTGCAGCTTAAATTCTAAAGACATAAAAGCCACAGCGCAATAGCATTCATTACCTATCCATATTATCCATAATAGTAAATCAAAATAAGCGTTCCCAAAATTGTGGGTAATGACGCACACAATCATTCTCACACAGTCGGTTTTGTAAAATACATGAAAGGAACATATATTTTATAAATTTTTATAAATTACATATATTTGGGGTTCTGTTTCCGAAAAATTAATAATTATAAAAATATGATTTACTTGTAACCCCTCGCTTCTCTACAGAAAACTCAAGGCTTATATTTAGAAATAGCTCCAGCATAGTTTTAGGAATGAGTTTTTCTAGTTCTATGAATTAGAAACTTATTGATATTAATTGCTGCAGTCAAAATTTTATTTACTCCTCTCTAAACAGAATGTCCATAGTAAATTTTATTTCCTAATTCGCAGGAAGATCCATTTCCTGGAATAAAAAGGATCCTAGATTATGACCCATAGTATAAGTTACTGTATCATACGGTATCATCCAAATCTATTTTATGGTTTTTGTAACACGTGATCAGACAGACAAAAGTTCCAAAAGTAATGTTTCGAGTTTATAAAATTATGTGCGCATTCACCATTTTTATTCATAATCATAAATATGTGCGTTTTTATGTATTTAATGGCCTACCATTAAATAATAATGAAATCTCAAAAGAGACAGGACACCTAGGATTTTATTACTAGAATAGAAAACAATGCAAAATTAATTTATTGCCAAAGATTTCACACACCTTTAAGAACATTACGGAGAACTCTCGGGAGTGCATCGGTTCTCACGATGTTTTGCTTCATAGAAGCAACTAATAATTTATTTGTAATATGTACATAATTTAAAAAATTAGATATGCGTGCACGATTCGAACTTGCGTTCCTCGAGCTAGAGACCCAGAATCAAAATACTAGGCTATCACTGCATATTTATTCATATTTAAACCCACCAAAATCAAATTTGTCTATTAATTAAGAAGCTTTTGTGTCAAAAATTTGAGTGTTTCTCTCTCTATAGAGGGTCTCTTGTTCCAATCCTGTGAGAACCTATAATTTTTCGCCATTAGCTCCATAATAGTACATATAATAAGAAAAATTATTTATAGTAAATAAACATTCACTAACAACCAATCAATCAATCACAAAAAGTTTTCAAATGCTTGAAATCGCTTGGCGGCACTATTATTTCCAAACGTCCTAGCCATAATACTCATCCGTACCATAATATCCATTACTTACAAGCCGTGCTTTAACACGTCACTTGAAATTTCCATTAGAAATCAAATCAAATCACGTGTTTACTTTGGAACATAGTTGTAAAAACTAAGACCGAGCTCCATAAAAGGACGCTCGATCTTTTGAAGAAGTTATGAAAATGTAACTAAACGACATATCTATTTGTCCCAATATAGGACCAAGTACGCATAAGAAGCAAACATATTTCCTAACTTCTTATAAGCAATAGCTAGATGTTATCAATTAAACCTCTTCAATGTGTGTATTTTAGTATATCTCTCACACTGCCAGTGTGTGGTAATAATATATAAGTTGGTTATCAATAAAATAGAAGTGCTCTTGCGAGTGCGTGGTGTTGCATGTCGCTCACTTTTACAGACCTTTGCATTATGTCCTAGTGATGAACAAGATATAATGATTATTGACGAACTTCATTACTTATTGATGATTTATTGGATTTATATTAATACCTCATTACTGAAAAGACATAACAGCTTGTTATTACAAATGATCACGCGAAATGTGAGTAATAATAATTATCAATAGAAAGTAAATTAAAATGTCTATTGCTTTTTCTATTTATCTGAAAAAGTTTCCCGGTAGTTAATTCAATTTCAAATTCAAAATCATTTAATCATATAGGTATTCAGTAAATACACTTATGAACGTCATTTTTTGCTTCTACCACTTCTAATCACATACGTATAATAGACTAAGAAGGTGGCTCTTAGCTTGATTGAAAGCAACTCGTCGGCGATGTGTGAATGGCGGTTCCCGTTAACTATGAGCTGTTTTGCGCCAGCTGCTCACATACATTTTAGACATACCCCTGCATCGACCGTGAATTTGACCGTTTCGGTTTTGTTTTAAATTATTACACAAAATAATGACCACGATTTTGAAAAAAAAAGTTAAATGTTAATTTTATGAATATTTATTTATGAGCAAAGAGACGCAATGCCATACATAATGTTGTGGACAGACACATCCTTTACGACTCATAAGACTCCCTTCATATTAAATGAACACGAAAATGAGTCTCGCCAGCCAGTTTAAGCAGAAAATGCTACCTAATACAGATATTATTAACAGATTAACAGATTTAAACAGCACGAGTTAATGCCACTTTGTGTAAATAATATTTCCCATCTCTGAAGACTAAAAATTCAACACAGATATATTTTCACCGTCTCTAAAGGACACAACGCTGCTCCTTGTCAACATACTTTAATGACACAAGAATACTGTTTTGAGCCAAAGTTTTAGGAGTCATTTGAAAACTCTTAAAACGCAAGCAATTTCAAGTTGTCAATAAAAAATAAGCCCTTTGACGACCTAAAAAGATGTTGCACTTTCCTCGTGTTATATGTTATGTAGCATTGCATAAAAATCCCCATAAAACAACTGCGCCAACAAACACTCACATTATAACAAAAAAAAACGAAACGCAACAGCAAACACTCGATAACCTATTTAACAACAATTGTTCTACAAACAAACATCGGCTTCAAAACGTTTCCACACAGGATACTTACAAGTTATTTAGCAGCTAACACAATGTTTTTTATTTTATTTTTATTCAAAGTACATTTTCGTTCACGTGGCACAAGTGACAACTGACTCCAGCGCCCAAGGACTTTATTCACGACACTGAAAGAAAGATAGGAACATCTGGGGTTTTTAAAGAGATAATCTTAATTGATAAGAGTTCAAAGAAGATTAATATATTTAATTATTACACCTACTTGTCTATGTGTATTGTTATCAATACACAATGCTATCAATTTTTTGAAGATATCTTGATTGAGCGAAACCCTCGTGGGTTGATAACACGTTCTATTACGACGAGTCATACTTTAAACGTTTCAATTGTTAGGTTCGGTTGATTCTTTCGTGTTAGATAAAATAATCAAATATACTCATGTAACATTAAATTGTGATATTTGGATGCGAAATATTTGGCGGAATAGATTCGATACGACGATGTCCCATTGTATTTTTTTAACGATTATATTTGCGAAAATGGGCATTCACAAAATATCAAAATTATTAAAAGATTTTAAATTTAACTCTCCACTTTAGTTCTGAACGAGAGGGCTTATGAATACTATTAATTACCGTCAGTCTAGTCAATTAGAAATTAAAAAAAACACTCATTTATGAGAGATTCTTTAAAAATCCTTCGTTTTATCAAAAGAATTCAACTACGACTTTCTCCACAGTGGACCACCGGAGTGTCCGAAGTTCGTATATGGCCGCAATTTCTTCAATATAATTTATTGATGGCTATGAAACGATCACAACCGGGAACGACAGCATAAGCTCTCCCTACTGCCGCTTTAAGGACTCATACGATTTAATCACTATCGTCGCCCATCCAACTACAGACGTCGCCGCAATTAACTTAACAACTTAACTTAAAAAGCTTGGCGTCCTGAACCGGACGAAGCAATACTTTACTGCGAGGCACCTGCTGATGCTTTATAAAGCACAAGTCAGGCCTCACATGGAGTACTGTTCCCACCTCTGGGCAGGGGCGCCAAAATACCAGCTAAGCCCATTTGACGCCGTGTAAAAAAGCGCGATTCGAATCATCAACGATCCACGAATCACTCACGGGTTAGAACACCTAAATCTTAGGAGGGACATCGGCTGCCTCTGTGTGTTCTACCGCCTTTACAATGGTGAGTGCTCCGAGGAATTGTTTGATCTGGTGCCTACTTCACCCTTCTACCACCACACCATTCGCCGAGGAAGAAAGTTTCATCCACACCGCCTGGACTTGTGGAGATGCACCACGGTCCGATTCTCAAGATCCTTTTTGCCAAGAACGTGCAAATTGTGGAATGAACTTCCTTCCTCGGTATTCCCAGTGCGCTATGACATGGGGTTCTTCAAAAAAGGTGTAGAAGGAGCTCTCCTTCAGGGCCGGCGTTGCATTGGCGATTCCCCTGGTGTTGCCCTTTTCAAGAGGCGACGATGACCACTTACCATCAGGTGGCCCGTCCGCTTTTACGTCGGCTCTTCAAGGCATAAAAAAAAACTTGGTCAAATACAATTAGCATGATCTGGACTACCAGTTTCTGTATAGTATCGAGGTGACAATTCATTTCAAATACCACTTTGCTGCAGATCAAGGGTGCATTGCGGTCCTAATTCTTTCGATAACTTTGCACCATTCAAACTGAGGACATGGATCCTGGGGCATAATGAGGAAATATCAGCGAACAATCCATAATGTTTTTTTTAGTCACACACGACCACCAGAGCCACCTGATGGTAAGTGTGCTCCTTCACCTACGGATCTCAGTAACACAAAAGTCTTCACTTCAGAAAACTAAGCGGAGCACCCACTTTATCACTGATTCTCCGAGATTACGACAGAAACACGTAGAAAACATTTCACTATCGGTTTTTAAGAGGAGGGTGATAGGTAGCCAGTCGGGCAAAATACCCTACCACCTTACAAATACCGTCGATATTAAACTGGGTGGTGCAAACACCAGCGAACTCCAACGGGAGGCACCGTTTGTAATAGAATTATCTGTTGCTCAGCATGATGCTGACCAGGACCAGGGAAGTTTGAATTGGTCTCTAGGGTGGATGAAGATCCTTACACGCCATGCTATTTAATATTCTGCAAGAATTTTCCACTGAGTAATTTGAGTTATTGCAATCAAATTAGAATCAGAATGTCGATACTTTTCCTTAAAAATAAGAAAAGATATATATTATTTAACATGTTCCCAAAGTGTTCAATGGTCAATTTGGTAAATTAACGAGCTACATTGTCAGCTAAACTGACATAATTTTTTTTTATAAGTTTTAGGTCTTGTTCCTTGTAAAAGGTTTACGACGTAGGCGTTTGAAAGACGGCCTCTCGCATGTTTGAAAGACGAGTTTGAATTTGGATGCATTTCTAATTCTTAGTGTTATGTACATGCATATAACAAATTATCACAACTTACTCATATAACATAGGCATAAATTCTGTAGATTATATTTACAAACTTTATGATTTAAAAAGAGGCAGAGAAAGAAGAAATAAAATAACTTGTAAGTGATGTTACTGTCATCCGTGCGTTAGCTTCCCTTTAAGAATATTGTACGGACTGTATCGAAATTATTTTATCGACCGAATTATTATAAAATATATGAACACAACTGTAAAAGACCATATGTTTATGTCTTTACATTTGTAGACAAAAAAGATAATTTAAGCTTTTGTCAAAAACCTTTGCACTTTTGAATCACTTCAATAACTCCGTGATGTCGAAATAAAAAAACACTTGGTTCCGCAAGATGTCAGCCCATAACCAGGTCTTATAAATTTATTTAAAAAGTTGTAACATACTCTTACTTCACATAGGAAAATTTCGCTGAAACAGATTCATTTCCCAGGATAAAAAAAATGTCCTAAATTATGACTCATCTGGATCCCAATATTTTTAGGCTGTATACCAGTAACAGTGTACCTATATTAAAATATCTAAAATACAAATTTGAGCCCCGGTACACCTTTTATTACGAGCATTATTAAAAATATATTAACTTGTTTTAAAATACATAAAGTGAAAATATGTATAGTCATTCTATCACATATGCGCTTCGTTTTCACAGACCATTTTGAAACCACTGCGCAATTTCCAAACTCGAGACGTAACTGACTAATCAGTTGGCCGAGCCATTAAAGTGACGGAACCATTAGCCGGCAAGATTTCCAATTACTTCGAATCTCACACCTGACCTTTATCTTACATAAGCGATACATTAGGAAGGGATTTCGAAAAATGATTTTCATATAGAGATTTTCATATAGATTTCATATAGATTTTCATATAGATTTCATATAGATTTCATATAGATTTCATATAGATTTTCATATAGATTTTCATATAGATTTTCATATATCATCATTTATATTAGGGATGTTGCGATTATTCGCATCCGCATCCGCCATTGCGATACTTCTGCATTAATTTAGACATCCTCATCCGCTTACGCATACGTAATAATCAATGCGGAGTTCCATGCGAATGCGAATGTCGCACAAGTTGGTACAAGAAAGAAATTGGTCGGGGCCGAAGACTCGCGTGCCGTCTACACGTGCTCGTTGACCAACAGGAGCAAGATTTCATTCGGCGACAGGTTCCGACGCGTTTGTTATGGTGTATCATTTGTTTACCCTAAATCAATCTTTAAGTGTTTAATTTCGCTTAACGCATGAACGATTATTCAGTGTTATTGTAAATAAACAGTGTGTAGTGTTATAAGTAAAAGATCAAAGAAATTAAGAAAATATAATGTATTTAAGAATCCTGGCGGTTACAATGACTATAATACAGAAATTACAAGATTAAGAAACTAAAAAGAAGGTCACTTGTAAGTAAGAAGCTAGGCCTGTCGCTTCTCTGGCGTGCAGCGCACGGAGACCTCGGCGCCTGGAGCGTGCGTTAATACGCACGAGACGCGTAGATTGTCCGGTGTTCAGCACACGGAGACTGCCTTAACCAGGCGTGCGTTAGGGCGCACGAAATATATAGATCCCGGAGTTGGAGAGTAATAAACGATTTCCGGCTAGAAGCGCGAGACTGTTTCATTCCGTAATTGTGACTACACCCGCGAGAGTGTTCCGATAGAAACTTTTAGTATGAGACTCCTTCAAGTTACCACTGTTGTGGCCCACACGCGAGACTGTCAGTGTTGAGATCCAAGAGTGCGACTCACACGCGAGAGAGAGACTCCTTCAAGTTACCAGTGTTCTGACCCACACGCGAGACTGTGAGTGTTGAGATCCAAGTGTGCGACTCACACGCGAGAGAGAGACTCCTTCAAGTTACCAGTGTTGTGACCCACACGCGAGACTGTCAGTGTTGAGATCCAAGTGTGCGGCTCACACGCGAGAGAGAGACTCCTTCAAGTTACCAGTGTTGTGACCCACACGCGAGACTGTCAGTGTTGAGATCCAAGAGTGCGACTCACACGCGAGAGAGAGACTCCTTCAAGCTACCAGTGTTGTGACCAACACGCGAGAGACTGTGCGTGTCGTCACAGCTCGCCTTTTATATGTCGAATCTTCTGGAATGATCTTCTTATTATGTTCTATTTACGAATTTAAAATTACTATTCAACCTAATAAATAGTATTACCAAAAAGGATAAAAATTATACAAATTAAAAATAAAAGTAATCATGATGACAATAATTTAGGTCGTTTGTCAAATAAATATTTGACAACAATAACAAAAAATTAAACCTAATAAAATATATAAAGAAATTACAAAATAAATGAATAAAAGACACAGGAAATTATAATAGAAGTTAACAAAAGGAGTATTATAAGAGATACAAACTATGTGAGTACCAAAATGCTGGATATAAAAACATGTAAGTATTATAAATACTACAAGTGTGCATTGTGTGTTACGGGAGATTTATGCAGTTTGTTTATTAGAATACTTCAAAGTGAATTACAATGTCACCGCCGACACAAAGTGGTATTTGGAAAGTTGAAGTTTTGAATCTTTAAGTAAAGAAAAACAATTGCGGAAGGAGAAAATTGACATAGGTAAGTTTCATCATAAAAAATGTTAAAATTTCGACTGAAAAGTAAAAATCAAGATCCATATTCGTATCCGCGGATGTGAAAAAATCCACATCCGCGACATCCTTGATTTATATATACAGAAAAATGTTGAAACATTGCAAACAACACCCATATATCGTTAATACTAGGAACGCCTTTATGTTGTGTGAAATTTAAAATATTCTAGGTGAAATAAAGATTGATATAGTGAGACTAATATTTTAAGACAAACACGGTTTTCATATGATCGCCGACGAATCATGCGCCCACAATCCATGAAGTTCGTATGATTGGTGACAACAAATGCTCACATATACAATGGCATCAGAATAAATACCATATTTTGATAATAATCTAGCAAGCTGTACTCGCTTCCTTTCGGGAAAACTACGCCTTACGCGAAGAAATAGTACCCGCATTATTTTAAATTTAGAAGTTTTTTGCTTAGAGACGGATCGCAATAAACTTTAAGTATTAAATGATGCTCACTGCAGTAAAAACCAGAACGAAATCGGTAAGGCCGTTTCTGAGATTAGCGCGAACAAACGCACAGACAAACAGACAAAAATTTTAACAACTATTGTTTTGGGTTCTATTGCGTTAATATTATTTTTTCTCATATATCGTTCATGTACAGAAATCGATCAATTAGAATTTTATTATTACTATAGATATAGATAAAGATATAATTATCTATTAATACATTCTTACGAAAACAAATGTTGCTAGGTAATTTAACGTCATATTGACATTATCAAAATGGAATACAATTTTGTAAATCGTAAATCACATTAAATCCGTATATGATGTAAGTAGCACTTGAGTTGTATCGATACCTATTTACCGAGTGAATCGGAAAATCCCACAAATTAGGTACCTACCATTGATTCTTTGATCACCATATCTCATAGATATTTATCGCGATAAAAGTGGCGTTTGTATGCGAAGCAGGCGATAAGTTTTGTCACGCCAAATCTCCATGATTCTCAATTTGGACTGATAATCCACTATATAGTAGTGATGGCCCAGAGATTTGAACGTGGGGCTCCCACATTAGAGATTTGTGGTTGCATCCTGTACGCACCTCTAATTTTTCAAATTATGTGCGTAACTGATTGTTCCAAACTTCATATTAAGCAAAACTGATGGTTCTTTCATGGCTATATATGTAAATATTTATAATAAAATTCCATTATAATTGACAGAAATGCCATATTGTAAATTTAAAACTCACGTCAAAGGCATTCCTATGCGGAAAGGTTATTACAAACTTGATGATTACTTACAGGATAAGACTGCTTGGACATGACTTTAATCGGTAAAGCCGTTTCTGAGATTAGCGCGAAGAAACGCACAGACAAAAATTCTAACAACTATTGTTTTGGGTACTATTACGTTAATAATGACCCGTAATAATGTTTTTTCTCATATATCGTTCATGTACTGAAAGCATTCTATTATTAGTCTAGATGTAAAAAATGTTGGCTGGAATCTGTAATTAATTATTATGTGGTAACACACAAAATTGCTTCACCGAGTTCGTGTCCCCTTTGCCTGATATAACTCTATGAGCTCTAGTGGCACGGACTCATCAAATTAGATAGTGTATCATTGCTGGATTTGTGGATAATATTCGTGAAAATTGGAAAATATAAAAACATGGCGTATTTTTATAGACACTGTATTGCTACAGCAAAAATAAAACAACTTGGTAAAAGAAAAATAAAAGTTTTAATTCATGAAATATAGTTTTGTGCACTTGTTGCATTTCATCGATACTCTTTTAGGTTTAGCTCGTGCGTATGCAGCATGGCGTCCTTGGTTGAGCAGCTTCTGGTAGCGTCTCACGCATCGTCTGCAAATACAACGTGGTCCTTTTTTTCCAAAGTTTCAAAAAATGTACACTACTTGACAGCGTATCCTGACCCTGACAAGACCCCGATGATCCAAGATGTGTTATTTTTGGCAGTATCTCGTTACCTATTGCATCTACTGATTTCTCAATGTTTTGCCGTTTCTAAATACAGATACTCAGTACCGTGACCGTCATCCTTTTCGCCTTCTTCCTAATCCACCAAATGAATTACTTTATCTTCACCGATAGAATCTTCGAAAAATCTGATATCTTCATCGCTTAATCTTGACGTTTGGTTCGAGAGATGTGCGCATAGCAATGTAAATACAATCTTACACTCATACATCGACGTAAAACTTAGAAAAAGTGCAAAAGTCAATTCATTTCAATTCAAAGTCAAGTCATTATTGTAAATTATATTTCAGAAATGATTGACGTGTTACAATTTCAGTTTTAATAACTACCTACATCTCGGGTGTATGCTCCAATTTAATATTTTATGATCAGTGTATACCCGTTTATATACTTACTTGTCCAAGTTACACGTCACGAGTACACTGTGTTTCTACTCGATAAATCCAAGGGCCTCTTGGTGTACAAGAGCATATCCAGCTGGCAGCAATATATTTTGACATACATATGCATCAATTGTGACTTATGCATCGATTAATGAACAATATTTATGAAAATGCTAGTGGACTTAGGATGTCGTCTAAAACTCTTATATGAGGACTGCGAACGTATTAAATCGTGAAATACTACTATTATTTCTGTAATATTCATACAACAAAAAAGGAAAGTAAAATGTTTCCTAAAATAAGCTGAAATTGCAGTTATTATAACCGTATCCTGACAGCTGACATTATTATTAATAGTAACTTAAGAATATTAACTTACTCTTTAATTTAAATACAGTAGACTACTTATGAGCCATAGAGTATTTTAGCGAGTTATATATTACACATATTCATTTTTTATTTTAATTGTTACCCCGCAACCATTGTGCTTAACGTGTCTCGGTTGCAATCGTGATATTCGGTACAAATATTGTACGAAAATTTCCTAAATATACTCGTTTTTTTCTTTTGACGAAATAATACTAGAAAACTAGGAGATTTAAAATAAAACGTTGTTTGGACATAAAAAATTATATCTTACTACTAAATGACACAAGTCATTCTCCAAATTACATGTTTAAATATCGAAGATTTAACTAAAAAGTTTTCACACTTGCCCTCAAACAACATCTATCTTCAGATATTCTCACATCACACCACTCCACACACACCCAGGCTCAGATCGCGCACACAGTTGTTAAATGCCACAAGACCTAATGGTTTTGTCAGCACAAATGCAGGGTTATCTTCCGTACAAACGTACTCCAGACTTACAACATTCTTAGCAATGCAATCTCTGGCATAGTGCACCCTTATGTCTCAATGTTTCGTCCACCTTTGTGTTACAGGATTATACGCAAGTTTAATAGCACTCTGATTATCAACGAATATGCAAATAGACCTAAGACATTCACCTCTGCTGCCTCCGAAAGTGGAATAAACTCGGCTTCCGTTAACGACAATGTCACACAAGCCTGTTTCCGGCATTTCCAATTAATCAACAAGTTTCCGCAAATAAAAATAAATCCAAAATAAGATTTCCTAGCTTTGAGGTTTCCTCCCCAGTTGGTATCTACGAATCCTGTGATGTCCTTCACTGGTGACTTAGAAAATATCAAACCGAGATCCTTTCTACCTTTAAGGTACTTCAAGATATGTTTAGCGGCTTTCCAATGACGTTTCTCACAACAGGAGTTACACTGCGCCAAGAAATTTATTACAGCCGCAATATCCGAGCATATTCTACAACCCAAATAATTAAGCGACCCTCTGAGTGGTAGAAAACTTGAGAGTCTTGTCTGGACGTCAGCTTACCTCCTTCCCATTTAGCCAAGCCTTAATGGAAATGCATTTCATAGGATTTTTACTGGTTTGCAGTCAGACATAACATATTCATCCAAGTTCTTCGAAATAAACCTCTCTTGATTCAAATATATATAACGGTATCCGTCCTAGTCAAAAGCATACTCAAAATTTGTCTCGCGTCCCCTAAATTCTTTATCATTATATATAACATATCATCATCATCATTACTTTATCATTCCATAATTGAGAAGCTTTTTTGAGGCCGTATATCGTTTTTTCTAGTAAGAAAATTTATTCTCTCGAGTTTTTATTCGAGTTGACAACCATAGGACTGAGTGAAACTTTTCACCACTATTCAAGCTTTGTAAGTCTTGTTTCCATATGTATCATACTTGTACTTGAAGATTCATTTATTTTCCACGATTTCTGCTCTAGGTGGCTTGTCGACGAGCTTCCGGGCTTTGTTCTCGTACATAGAATTCATCTCTTTATTCATATCTTCCTGCTTCCTTCCAGTTATCTTTATCTTTCCGATTCAAGGCTCTTTTAACTGTCAAAGGCTCCTACGCTTCTGTACAACATGTAATTCCACGAACTTTTCCTTAACGGTTCTGTTACGTAAAGCATAACGACATGCAACCTCGTTTAACTCTCCTCTACCAACAGTCTTGAACATCGACGTTTTCTGTTCCGCTATTTCCTGTTTCATACATATTCATTTCCGCGTCTTACATAAATTTCAGCTTCATCTGTAAAACTTAACCCTTGAGGCGAAGCACTACCAGGTGAAAACCTGACTGGCCTTCTACCTTTTGAAGTTTCCAAATTACTTCAACACCTTTGTCACCGCTGCCTACGAGCTGACTGAGATCCCCTAAAATAGCTGTAGAGTCATTCAAGAAAACTAAATCCCTTGCTTTAGCTATGACGCGTGTATTGTTGAGATTTATGAAACGGTGATCTTTGGTTTCTTCACAGTAACCAACAAAGATATTTTCTATCGCTTTAGGGCTTCATTTGTTACGAGTTTCATTGGGAACGTGCACTTGCTTACCAAAAAATGCTCAAACCACTGCTCAGAAACCTTTCCATTAGTACCTCTGAGAGTCAACCGGTTTTTTATATAAACAGCAGTACTACATGCCTCTGCACACAATCTCACACTCAGATCCTTTTCCGCCGTCGTAGTATGAATCATCGCCACGATAGTGCGATTGGCTGGCTCCACTACGCCCTTTTTCTCTGGAGTGTATTTCTTGTTAATAATTTCTGTTCCATTGTCTTCAAGCTTGTAAATACCGGAGATTTCACTTACAGTAGCCAAAATGATTTCCTTGACACGACCTCGAACCGAATGGTGAATTAGTTTGCATCCATCATTGTCAAAACTAACTTTCCATCTTTCTCTACTAATTTAGAAACAGATAACAGATTAACATGCAAATCATTGACATCCCTCATAGCAAACATTCGTCCATTCATACTAACCACAACAACACCCGTACCTGGGCATTCCATCTTATCATTATTCGCACATGTTACCTTTCTCGTACCAATATTCTTAACTAAATCTTTAAACCAATGTTTTTGGAAAGACATAATTATGTGAATATACCACACTGTCGATGTACCACTTCGGTGACTTGAAGGAATATCCAGCGCTGAATGAAGCTAGACTCACGGCGTCCTTCGGTTTATAGGCCGAATCTGCTTTCTTTTCGTCAGGACAGTCCAGTTTCTTATATATTCCACATTTAAGCATTTAACTTTGGTCATATTCTTCTCAATGTTCCCAATCTGTTTCTTATTCACTGCCACATACAAACACACACTATTCTATGGCACTGAAGACGATGTACTAGAACCTTGACGTGAATCCTTTCATCCCTCTCATTCCAGAGCCATTCGCATAAGCTTGTACTCTTCAGATAGTCCTCTTAGTGACAGGACAGCTGCAAGATCATCGTTAAATTCGGTGGCAGTATCCTCCAACTTTTGAGAAAAAGTCATAACTTTTTTGATTTTTTGATATTTTTTTGATATTTTTTTACCGATTATGATTTTTTTTTCTTTCAGACAGTATACTTCCCGTTGTCACACTTGAATTTGAAGAAAAAATACCATTTCTCAGGGTGTAAAATAGAAGATGAAACCAAAAAATTCACCTTCTTCAAATTGAAGTTGGTTTTTTGTAACAATATTTACTTGTACTCAACAACATTGTGCCCAGTAAAACCCTTTTATTCATCGACAGCCTACAACCGAGAAGAACAACAACTACATCTAATGGTAATTTTACCGTCGCCTGGATATCTGCAACAACAAAGACATCTCCGACACGTTGCTGGCCAAGAAGAAGCCAAAAGACCCGCTTATCTATCCGACAAAACTTTGCAAGCATCCCGAATGTCGGTTTTGAAAGGAATACGAGTTGAATCAAATGTAATTCATCGACTCTTAAGTAAACCAGGACTTATGAAACATCAAAACTTATGAAACATCAGAACCTATTAAAACAAATATCTTAACTCAGACTTAGTATCAACTAAGTACCCTCTCGACAATAATTGAATAACAAATTTCTCTCAGATAACTAAGTACCCTCGACAATAATTGAATCACAAATTTCTCTCAGAGTTATATGTCTCGTGATCGTGTCTCGTATATCTTTTACTCGATCCATCATACTACAGTCTGAGAATAAATCAAGTAAATCCCTTGACCTATATATATATATATATATATATATATATATATATATATATATATTCGTACGTATACACTATTTTGTATTCACTTTGTTTAGAGACTGCTAATATAAATGAAACAAGATTATGTTATCACACGATTTTATCTTCTATCAAATAAAACACTTTTAATTATGTTAACATCACAGTGCTTATACAATGATTAATTAGATATAAGGACATATGATTATCGACAACCGCCAATTTAGATGTTTAAAACGAATCTATAAATAGCCTTTTCGTGTGGGTTTTATAAAGAAAGTACATGATTTAAGCATTAGTTTCACGCCATTTGAAGGACCTTAAGGAAGATATATTATATATTATGTTGCATGATAATTATTTTCTTATATTCGTATAAAATTAACTGTCTGTGTAAGCGTGGTAATTTCAATAACTGTTGTATTGGTTGAATGGCTTTTACCGTTAGATATGAGTAGTTACCAAGACACAGGCGCAGGATGTAAAAATGAATAATTTAGAAATGCCTGATATAAACCAGTCACATTTGTTTTGAATATGGCAACCTTCTGTGAACTTTAAGTTCATGATTCCCAACGAATCGAGCTACTAGCCGAAAAGCAGTGAATCGTTTTTGAAAAAACCTCAAACCATGGATTTCAGGCTCTTTCATTAGATTTAACCAGATGAAACTACATTTTATTGGTTGTACTGTAAAATCAGCAGCAATTGATGAGTAAAATTCATGTTATATAATATTGTCACAGAATATGAACGTTTACATGGTATTGGTATTATAAGACCTCGATACATGCTTACTGCTAGGTTCCGAAGGTTTTAGTAAAGTTCAAAAATAGTAGTGATAATAATATTACAATTACTACAAAACACACACCCACCCACCCACACAAACACACACACACAAACACCCACACTACACAATTACTTCAAATCCCTTATAAAACACAATCGTACTTCTTTGACTTGATTAAAATTGAGTTTATTATTTGAGGCAGACGTCAATAGCTCGTTTAATCGTATCCCTTACTGCCAGTTAACGATCCGTTTCTTTTTGACGACCCTATAGCCCAGTTGGTAGTGAACCTGCTTGCGGAGCTAAGGGTCCCGGGTTCGATTCCCGGCCGGAGCAGACATTTATATGACAGATAAATGTTTGTTCTCGGGTCGTGGGTGTTTGTGATGTCATATTCGCGTACGTTCACGCCGCCCGCAACACAGGGAATCCTAGTGCGGAGGTGTGAGTGTGTTAACGTTTATTTATTTATTTATCTTTTGTCTGAACTTATTTATCTTTAGTCAAAGATACACCCTCGGACTGACTTATCAATTTTATGGATAGAAATGTGGATTTATCTCTGTTTATTAAAGTGCAAAAATACCGTTAGTAGTATGTTCATTTTAACCAACAGTACGAAACACAAAATGTCGAAACCGCAATATCGGCATACCTACGTACGTACTACACCGTATGGGAAATAATCCGTATATATTCACCTTGATCTACCTCCTTAACGGCAATACACCGTTTTTTCGATATATGTACTCTAGGAGCAGTACAATCGAAATTAATTTTATATTTAGTTTTATAATTCATATTTGAAATTTATACGACAACTACTCATTTTACATATGAATATACCCCAGTATGTTTGTGAATTAAAACAAACTTGTGTCGCATAACATTAACCAAAAGACGTGCGTATTAAAATTTATTATCAAACACAGCATGGAAAATATATTTTCAGTATTTGTAACTGGCATGTTCCTTTATATTCACGCCGTCAGCTAACATGGATTTTTTAGTTTGTTGCCAGTTCCCCTTCTTACGGAACTCCTCAACTCGGATGACGTAGCTCTGGAGCGTCACTTTCTGCGAGCTTCTGTTGCATGTGAAAATATCGTAAGCCACTCTGAACGTGAAGAAGAGGATTAAATCGAATCCGGAGATGAGCGTGAAACCCAGCATCAGGGAAAGAAGACCACCGAACGCCGCTGTGAATGAAAACAATAGTTAAGTGACCATCATTTCATATATAAATGAAATGATATAATAATACTATTGATAAACAAGATTTAATTATTTGGTACTGTTGCTATTATTTTCATAAGGAAATTGAATTGATTTTTGATTTAATGATAAAACAATCAAGTATATTTAAACCATTAATGGATAAGAATTGTTAATGATAGTTGATAAGTTACAAGATTGATCAATAACTCTGTTGGTACTGTTAAGTATCTAAACAATATTTAAACAGCACTTCAATTTGCTAACAAAAGACTTCAGACTGCTATTGCTACTGTTCATACCTGGCTGAGGCATGGACTTTCGCATATTATGCGCCTACATGATCAGACTTAAAGCAGTGCAGCGCCGCGACAGTGCCAACTACAGGCATTTTAAATGCATTAAAGTAAGGGTGTTCTGTTCCATCCCGTGTACACCAACCGCAGGCTAGTCAAACAGAAGGATTCATAAATACCTTGGATACTATTATTTTCAGTCGGCAAACCATCGGGTGGTTTGGTTGGTTGTAATTTATATATTGAATCCCCAACTTACTG
Source organism: Megathymus violae (assembly GCA_003671415.1). Classification (NCBI taxonomy): domain Eukaryota; kingdom Metazoa; phylum Arthropoda; class Insecta; order Lepidoptera; family Hesperiidae; genus Megathymus; species Megathymus violae. The sequence continues at coordinate 121,643 of PDGT01000166.1, read as the reverse complement.
TGCAATAACGTGACATTATACATAGATAAATGTCTATTCCACTTAGGTACAAATATAACTGTCAGGATGACTGTTGATGTCAATCTGCTATTCATTGAGTTGCGTATCAAAACCTGAGATTTGAAACACTACAGATGAAACTTGACTTAGTTATTTTTTTTACACGACATCAGTCTTCAGCGGCCCACAATATTACCGTACCGCAGGTACTGATTCGGTACAATCTGGCAGTCAATACGTCACATTTGTTCTCAGCAAGCTGTCAAGTGGAGTCAACGAGGTCGTTTACATCGGATCACAATAATAACTTCGCGCCAGTTGACATAAATAAGGTTCAAGTTCCCGGTTTGATTAATGAAATGAAGGGTGTTTATGCGTTAGTGTTCAACAATATCTGTGTTATCTAACAATAAAATGCAGATGTAATTTTAAAGAGGTTTCGTATCGGCCGCGGACAGAGCTGAGATACTGTAGCCAATCTGTAGTACTGTGTCTAATCAGCCTTGCATCTGGGTCGATAGAGATGATTCAAACCCGAATAGAAAAACCATAAAGTTAATACACATTATATATTAACCCTATGAGAAAAACAGATATGATGATACGGTGGTACTTATTTGAAGATTACGAACGAAAATGGATATCTTTCCTTTTGAGGAGAAAGATTCCGAATACGTTGCTGTACTTGAGGACAACCACTTCTAGGTAATTTATAAATTAAAAGAACTTGAGCACAACTGAGGTACAACAGTGTCTACATCTAAATTACCTAATTGTGGTATCACTATTTTGAAAGGTAGGGATTATCTATACTTCTATAGTAATATTATAAAGAGGAAACCTTTGTAAGTTTGTAACGAATAAACTCAAAAACTATAAAACCTGTTTTAAAAATTCTTCTACTATTACAGTGCTACATGTATTACTATTACAGTGCCCTGAGTAATATAGGAGATATTTATTACTAAAAACAATAAGGGATACTTGCTAAAACTTCAATAACGTGAACCAAGGTGTAAAAAGATCTTAAAATTTTCTTTCATCGCATACGCTGCGGAAACTATTGATAGAACAAAAAAATGTTTTACAATATTATAGAATACAATACAATGTATAGAGAGGTATCAATATCTAAAAATAATTTCACGATACTATACGTCCAACTATTGTAGTTGTAGTTATGTCACTTTAACCACTTTTTACATTTTAAGAGCTGACCAAAATCAGACCATAATAACCATACCTTCGTATTAATGCTTATCCAAATAAATCATTTCATATTCAAAACTGTTTCAATACCTAAAGATAACTTTTTGAATTACTCAAATCGGACATTCCGTTCAGAAAATTTTACTAATTTAGGAAAATAAACACCGCCGCCGCTGGCGCGCAATGACCAGAGTGGCCCCACGCAAAGGCGGCACAACAAAACGACAAGGGAGAGGGCACGAAGTGCGGGGCGGGCACATCTATGAAATAGGTAGTCGCGCGGTCGGCTCCTTACGCAGTGGACATATGCAACATTGAATATTGTGACTATTTTCACAGCATATGTATATGTTTTGTAAGGAAAAAAATACATACCTATGTCCTTTATAAAGATAAAATGATAAACATATCTCAAAATGTTTAAAAATAAAAGTACACCCGTGCGAAGCCGGGGTGGGCCGCTAGTACTATATAAATGTTATTTAGTGAGTGATTTATTGCTGTCATTGATAAAAATCAGGTGCTCTCAGATCTTTAAAAGTTATTTGAGAAAGTTTTTTATCAGGTGAAGCATTGGCAGTTTTTGTTAACTTACCCATTGGAAACAGTTCCTATAAAGAAACACTTGAACTTTTAAAGAAGCGCTATGACAATAAAAACAATAAACTAATATTTAATCACATTAATGCATTACTGCAATTGCCAGTATTACAAAAGGGCCCAACGGCCTCTAAATGTTCTTTCAATGCCTAAATACAACAGCAGTTATAGTCGTATGCACTTAAAAATTTACAGCAACTAGTTGATCCCTGGGATAAATAATAAATAATAAACAAACGTTCACACACTCACACCCCCGCACTAGGATTCCCTGTGTTGCGGGTGGCATGGACATACACAATTATCACATCACAAATACTCATGACCCGAGAACAAACATTTATCTGTCACATAAATATCTGTCCCGGCCGGGAATCGAACCCGGGACCCCACGCTCGGCAGGCAGGGTCACTACCAACTGGGCTACGGGGTCGTCATATTTCTATATGT
>PDGT01000166.1:102140-119359 GCA_003671415.1 Megathymus violae | reverse complement strand
GGGAATTTTCTAGTTTCAGTATTAATAAAGAAATTAGATTCCTATATGAATTGAGCCTATCAATTCGATAGAAATACACATACCAAGTATGGATACATCATCATCCATCCATCAATCCATCAGCCTTTGGAGGTCCACTGCTGGACATAGGCCTCCCCTAACTTGCGCCACTGTGACCGGTCCTGTGCCTTCTGAATCCAGCGGATGCCCGCTGTCTTTTTCAGGTCGTCAGTCCACCTGGACTAAACTGTAAACTTGTTAAAATAAAACAAGGTCGCAATACACCTTTATGTCAAGACAGTGTCCTGGCCTGCAGTATCATTGCATTTTAGTTATTAATAATACAATTAATACTTTATTGCCAACTATTAAGGTAAAAGTAATTGATTCAAGAGGGACTGAGAATTTTTTGTGAGAGCTCTACTTGAATAAGGCAACCCTTTATAAATATCGATTGTGAAAAATTTACACTCAGTCCTAAAACTCATACTTCCATTATGATTGGAATTGATAATCAATTTAATAAAAATATAAATAAATGTAGATGTCAACATAATAATCTCCAATGAACAACACACAACTCAAATTAATATGATATATTGTAAATTCTGTTATAGCTGATTTACTGCAATATCATTTTGATATTTTTAATTTAAATTCACCTAAAACTATTCAGCCGTCTCATAATGAGTTTAATGTTCCGACAAAAATATGTGTATACTATTAGTTGCTGATATTTACTTTTATATATTAATTGAAGGTCTGTTCAAAATTTACAATGGTTTTACTGTTGCAAAATATTTTATTTGGTTATACTATTGGTAGAAATATTAGCACACAAAGTAATGAAAATTATGATTTAGTATCAAACTTAGCCATTTGGTTCTTCAAAAATTTCTACCTTTAAAAAAGAAATTTAAACACAACCCTTTGTACTTACATATGTAGATACATACAATTCATTGAGGAATATATAGCACTGAGACATTCTAAAAAGGTGGACATTCATCAAACCTGTATTCTAAACAACTTATGGTGTGATGATATGCACAAGCCCATCAGCTGTTCGCAAAATCAGACTATTAATTATGGGTTAAAAGATCTTCTTGGCTTCTCATTGCGTAATAGAACTACCTCATAGGTATCAACACAAATTTCCTTTTGCTGCTCAGGCCATGTTTACAAGCATCTATTGTGACGATGTCATCTGTGGATCAGATGATACTGAAGCCCTTCTTCAGCTCAAACATGAGTTTATAGGTCTTTTAGGAAGAGGTAGTTTATTCATGACTTTCCCCATGACTTAAAATATTTTGAAAAATTTGATATCAGTTAAAATAACATTGTGTTTAAATTGTGATATTTTAAATAATTAAATAACTTTCACTTGTTCTATGGTAAACTATAATTATATTAAGACCAAATGGTCAATTCTGAGTTTCATACGCAAAATATTGGGATTCATGGATCCCATTATAATTTTTGCTAAATTATACATTGTAGCGCGACAACACTGTCGTACCGCGGCCGGTACGAATCGCGCATGCGCGACTGGTAATCAACCAATAAGAAGCGCCGTTCCGCACCATAATGCCGAGATGCCCATCGCTCCCGCGCCGGTCACCGCCGGATGTAACAAGTTGCTCTCTCGACCTCCTGTGCGACGATCGGATCGCACGCGCCGCGCGCCGGTAAAATACTTAAATTATATCATTGTGTTTCTTCACGTTTAAATTGTTAAATCTATTGTATGGTGCAAATAAAACACTTCTAAAAGTTCGACGTTTTTATAGTGGCGCCAGAACCCGAAAAACCCCTCGCTAAAACATGCAATACTGGTCTGATAAATCAATAGACTTCTTCTTCTTCTTCACGTGCCATCTCCATCAAGGAGGTCGGCGACCATTTCTCGATACGTCTCTTTATCAGCAGCCATATGAACTCGCTTATCAGTGGTTTTAACCCGCAGACAGTCCCTTATATTTCCAATCCATGAGATTCTTCTTCTACCTGAACCTCTACTTCCTTTAATTTTGCCTTCAATTATTAATTTTAATAGGTTATATTTATTGTTCCTGTATATATGTCCAAAATAGGTTGTTTTTCTTTTCTTAACGGCTTACACAATTTACAAATCTTTATTCATTATTTGTAAAACTTTGATATTCAATATTCTACTATTCCATTTAATTTTAAAAAAATAGACTGGGATACTTTATTTAATGTATAATATATTATCTAAAGAAAAATTCAATGTTTGGGATAAATTTATGAAACATTTAATTTTTGTGGATATACTTACAGTTCCAAGAAGTGTTATGCTGATGCATCCATAAAGCCATTTGGAAGCTGTCTTTTTTAAAGACTGTAAATTCTGATGGAACAGTATGTGTTAACCTGTTACGCTCCAAGTTTTGTGTCACCCCTTAAAATAAGTCTTAACAATCCCATATTTAGAGCTGAATAATGAATTACTTTTGTCGCAAATGCCAAACAGGATTTATAATCTAATAATAACCAGTTTTTCCAATCTCAAAACTTATTTATATAGTAATTTTCAGATCAGACTTGCATGAATTAAGTCAAATTTTAAAGCCCAACATCTATGTAGCTAACAGTTTCAATCAAATAAAAACTTTAACTTCTGACTATCATTGGTCTTATTTAAGTATGGTCAATTATTTTGCTGATCTTTTTTAAAGAGGTTAAGAGCCACATAAATTAAAATAAAATGAACTTTGGTGGAATTCCCCTAAAGAATTGATAATGCCAAAACCTTTAAAGGTGCTACTAATGAGTTAAGGGAATTGCATACATTGTTCAAAACAATGTAAAAATGTTCAATTTACGAGTCTTGCCTTCGATTTTTCTCTTTCTGAGCAAGACTTTAGAATTTGAAAGATTTTACTCTGGTACCGAAATTCCCGAAAGTCTCGGAATTCCCGGTTTCGCTAACTGCCTTCGATTTAGGAAACCCTACTAGCTACTCACCTGAATTTGGAAGCTTATAGGAAGCAGGAGTAAAAAGCTTTAAATTTCACTTTAAATGATTTTTGGATCACTTTATTTAACTTATGAAGCCGTAAATATTGTTATTTCAGAAATAGAAGCTATTCTAAATACAAGACCTCTGCTTCCCATGAGTTCATATATATCAAGTTTTGATTATTTAACACGTAACCACTTCCTCATATAATGAGCTACCCTGAACCTTTTGGTATTTATTATGTAAATTAAAACAAAAAAATTGTAAGATCTGGTCTTACACAACTGCGAAACAGATCCACATGGCATTACACAACTCCAAACTTAAAAGAAGGGATCTTGTTGTTGTTCGTAATGAAAATACTCCCCCTGTCATATGACCAATAGCAAGAATTGTCAAGACAATACCTGGACCAGATGATTTAATATGAAAAGCTGAAATTAAATTGCCAAATAATATGTCATTAAACAATTTATTTGTTCGATATTTTATATTGTATCGTAGGGCTAGGATCTTTATCTGTTTTATATTTTTAAAGTCGATATGGAATAATCTTCTTATTATTATTATTATTATTATTGTAGTATACCACTGCGTTTAATTACATTATGTGAACTTTCCATAAACTATCTATTTTAAGTTACAGGGCCCCGGCCCAACAATTTTTAAGCATATATCATAAACACATAAATGTTATTTATGTGTCTTTGCACATAGATTTAAGTTATCTGTAATACTATGTAAACGTCTATGTTTGTTGTCACAGTTTATAGTCCATGGTGAATTTCCTTCGTGTTCTTGCCGCCATGTAAAGTGTAAAAAAAAGTTAACAAATATTAACGACCACTACTAAACCAGCATTTTTATTGTAAACATTGCGCAATACAACCTTCTTTAGGTTCCTAATTTTTACAGCTATGGATTTGACAACACATGCATAATCTATTTTGATATATTGTTAAATTTAAACTTCAAAATCCTTTTTATCATAAAAGATTTTTCGTACTTTTGCACGCCTTTTTTTGCTTCTACCACCATTTCGAAAGGATGTTTTAACATTCGAAGAATAAATGGCGAGTGAAACTCCTTAACACGTCTCTTAAATCAACATATGGCAATTATAAAGGTAGTTTTAATCTGTCCGAAATCTGTTGCGGCACTGTTATTTCCAGGCGTCCTTGTCATTTATACATTCATTTTTACCTTCAAGGCATACTTGAACATATGGCCTGAAAGTTCCAATAAATGAATCACATTAGTGACACCTGGAAAATTAAGCTATTCCATTGTTTGGTTAATCAGTAAAATTGGACCACGCATTTTGTCACTCAAGCCTCACAAAGAAACGAAATTTGAAATGTACGAGCTAGAGACTGGAGTCGTATAAGAAACGTTTTTGTTTTCGTGCGTACTACGTACTTTAAATGAAGTCACGTTCAAGTTGTCATGTCCTCTCTAAGACCAGACATTTTTTTTTTATGTTAATAGCCGACAAACGAGCAGACGAGCCACCTGATGGTAAGTGGTCACCGTCACCCATGGACATCAGCAAGACCAAAAGTATCACTGATGCGTTGTCGGCCAGGAAATGAGAAGAAGGTTAGAAAGCAAGTACTGGCTCTCAAGCCCTCATCCAGAACACGACGAGTCGTTTGGCGGCTGACTCAAGCAGGAGGGTGATAGCTAGCCAGGCAGGCTTTACGGAAAGATAATAACACCACTAATAATATTAATGACTTAATAATAATACTGATAATTATAATCCTTACGCGAAGCCATACCACCAAGCAGGCTGGCTTCTGTCGCCTCTTACGACACCCTGTTCTGCCAGCATGAGATTGGGGGGAGTATTCTAAGCCGCCCCAATACGGCGTAAAAGACATTTGACCTCTATACAGATTACGGCCGAGCGAGTGATAATGCAAGTAAAATAAAAATACTTTAAATACGAATAACGTTTAAACAGTACAAATAGAATTTGATGTAATTTACCTGTATTTATTTGTTTATCCATTTTTAGCGCCTAACATTACAGGTCACTAACCCAATGCATTAAACAAATAAAACTAAAACAACTCTTAACATTACTTAACAATAACAAAATAACGTAAGGTACGACTTTTATTTAATTGATTATTAAATAAATCTACCTTATCATGTACCTTATTAATTACATTTTTATTGCTCGAGTTATTGGTGCCTTCATCAACAGGACGGTCTTAGACACCGATACAACCAGCCGATGTCTCCCCACATAACTATCACGCACAGATATATTCAAATAGCGTGAGACTCCCGAGTTAGACTCTATCCCATGCATTATTTTAATTAAATACGAGACGAGTGAATTCTCCCGCTGCACCCTTAATTGATTGTATCCGACCATATCCAATACGAACAATGTTGGATACATCGAAGGGTGAACTCCATTCCAGTACAAGTGCCTTATAAATTTGTTTTGGACTCGTTCTGACATGGTGATATATTTGGGCTCATATGGGGACCAAACGACTACGCTGTATTACAAGTCTCCGCATCAATGCAACGTACAGGACTTTTATTGCGGTGATGTTAGTAAACCCTTGCGACTATCTTAAAATAAATCCTAGGTTCCTGTAAGCTTTTTTACAAATAATAAGAATGTAATCGCGAAACATTAACTCAGCTGTGACATAGACTCCCAGATCCGTCATGTGTGTGGCACGTTGCATCGACTCTGCTTCAATTGTATAATAATGAGATAAAGGTGTTCGAGCACGAGTGAACGTCATGATGGCACACTTGGTTACGTTGAAAAGCAATTTATTATTACGACTCCAGTCTACTATCCTCTCCATATCCTCTTGTAACTCTTCGCAATCACACTTGTCCTTTCCCTCGAGTATCATATTTAGGTCATCTGTACATAATAAGCACGACCCCCTTCTGACAATATTCAGAAGATCATATACCATTATTATGAACTCGAGAGGACCCAAGTTGCTGCCCTGACTCACACCGGACCAGACATTATACGGCTCTGATTCGTATCCATTGTAGTCTACATACTGCCGACGATCTGTCATGTAGCTTGTAAATCACTGCAGGAGATATGGCGTGCAACCAACTTTTGCGAGCTTTATTAGCAATACGTCATTATCAATTGTATGGGATGCTTTCTTGAAGTCGAAGTACGCCACATCCACCTGCATCCGCGCATCAACCACTGCAACCACTTTACCATGAAATTGAAACGATTTGTGGCCATACTGCGTCCAGGTCTATCCATACTGCGCTTCCTATAGATACGTGCGAACCTGATCATACACACGACGCTGAATAGCGGATTCAAACATCTTTGCCGGAGTCTATAGGACTACTATATTGCCCTTAACCATTGATATTTGATCCAGAACCGCCCTTCGGAACGCTAGTTAGCGTCATCTTCCACTAAGCGAGGAATTCAGCCAACTGCAAAGAGTTTTTAAATATGTGATAAAGGGGCTGCTCCAGTACGTCACTGCCGTCTCTAAATAAAAAGCCAGTATATCATCACGGCCAATTCAAGGTTTTGGCTTAAAAGGTAATAGAGCCTGCTTTATATCCGTCAGGCTTATGCTTTTAAACTGTGCCCAGTCAGATGTCGCTCCGCTGACTGCTACTGCCGCATCAACGTTCAGTTGGGGTAATTCCCTACCATAGACTTATTCACAGAAATTTGCGAACTCGCTAGCACACTCTTCATTCGTTAATTGCTGTCCATTTTTAATAATAGTCGGCGTGTCATCTGTAACTCTCTTGCTTTTCATATATTGCCAAAAACATTTTGGTTCTGTAATTAATTGACTTTGAATTATGTTTTTATACAATTTATGAGCAATTTTAATACCATTTATATACATTTCCTATACATAGAGAATCACACATAAATAATGAGCATTCAAGCTAGGTCAGTTATACCTCTTGTGAACCACAGCTTTATTTACCAGACCCTGGATAATATTGGCTGTATACCAATTGGGATACTTATTTGTTTTTACTGGAATACAACTTTTTTCGCGGTACACATTCATCGAAAACGTTGTAAATTGTAGAAATAATTTACCGTGGTTTCTAAATCATATATCTCATATAATGCACCCGAGTTAACGGAAAATAGCATCGAGTATAAAGCAAAATAGGATTTATAAAAGTTCTACTAGTCGAATGCTGCAGGTGCGCCTATCGGAAGGGTCCGCGGAGGGTGCGAGGTGGGGGGGGTCCACCGGCACCAGCACCTCGTCCGCGGACACCATTGAGCAACCACCACTGACCCCAAGACCGGCCGTCGGTACCAAATTTACATTGCATATTGTTACATTGAATACAATTGCAATAGGATAAAAAGCATTCAAAATAATTACTTACATTAGCTGGACAAGAATACAAATTATAGTCCCCGACAACAATTACTTATCTATATCTAGTACTAAGATCTTCAATTATTTTCAATAAAATCATGAAACGCAAAATTAAAACAAAGTTATCCTTCAAGTGTACCGTGACTATCTGGAACGCGCAGGTGTCTAGCGATACGCTCGTCACAGATACTCGACGCTTTATATATAGATATTTAATTCTCGTGCGTCAATGAACAGCGGATTATAAAAGATTCGTGAACAGATATGATATGACAGATGTTCGTGAAATAAGAAATCACGTCAATCAAAGACAATGTGAAAACAATTGTCATCGAACTTACTCGTATTTATGCGTAAGTATAAATATGACAAGCAAATATGCGACAAAGTTCACACTCATTTTAGTCAAATCACAAATAAAAAAAACTAGGGCTGAATTTAGAGTTAGATTGAAAAATACTCGATAGACAGATTCGTGTTCGTTACAGCTTTATTTTTAGAATAAATACTCGATGACAATTTCCATATCGATTTATAAAAAAAAAAACAAGTTAAAAAAGGGAAGACGTATACAGTTATGTTGTTTTAAATATATTATAATTCATATAAAGAAACTTAACGGTAAAAGCAATCTGTATCTATCAACCTCATTTAATATTTATATTACACGCCCAAATTCTCGGATACGAGAAAACACCAAATAGTTCCGCAAACACGTTTTTACATGACGGCGATCGTTAACAACCAACACACAAAATAGCACTGGTTAACAATCACGGACATAGACGCAAATTCGTTGGTTGCAGGTAATTCGCTTGTAGAGAAAACCTTGAGCTTCCATATTTAAAAACCGAACCACGGGTGGTCTTGTTCTTTTTCATACCGCTTTGCGGGTTTTTCGAACAAACTATATTTTTATGGCCAAGAACCACTAGTCACAAAACAATGAGATCGAGGATAATCAATGACGCAGTTCATAAAATCGGTGTATTAGATATTCGGCCTTATGAACCATAAGTATGGGCGAGAATCGCTTAAATGCATCTTATCAATACGGCCGTTATATGACAGGTCTATTGTACAGATTTTATTGACTTTCTTGACAGATCTTTATTATCAAATTATCGCGAACTATTGTAGCAATATCTTTTTTTCAGCCTTCACCGCCCTCCATAGACATAAAAACATGGTTTTTAAACGTTTAAAATTCTCCAGTGAACTAATATAATATGCGAATTGTCAGTTACGATTAAAACGGTAAACTACAGTATTAAGAAAAAAAAAACCTTTATTTCGCCATAAAGACTTAGACTAATTAATTAATGTACGAAACAGAACCGCACTCAACCTATGCCAAGGAACGGCCAAGAACCACAGCTGCTGGTTTTCAGCGCAATCTCTTCATTAGGATTTTAGTTGAACTCAAATCGTACAAACTTACCCAACACATTTTGCCAGTTTAAAAAGACGTCTCGCCTGTACCTAGTAGACACGAGGTCGTTGAAAAACACGTTCAGAACGGAACGGTTCTCCAGGTCGCTGTTGTCACTGAAAAAAGAGTGGTGTTAATATATGAGCAGCCAGAACCAACATAAGCCACCAACCGACTTTCAACCAATTTCGTCTTTAAACTTCCATAGCGAATGTCTTTTTAAAAAATTTTAAAGTTCTTGAGCGAACATTTGGATACCATTAGACGAAGACACATATTAAATTGTGGCTGGCCGGCAAGATGGCAAATCTTGTCCTGCACTTCATTCTACCTACCCACCATTGTATGAAGGTATTTATTTCACCAAAAAAATGATATTCTCTACTTCATTGTGACGAGTATATACTAAGTGATATTTCTGATTTAAAGTTACTTGTTATTGTACTCTATATTACCCCTTTTTTCTTAGTTATTGAAATAGCAACTGTATATTTGTAATTTTGTCCATCGTTAATATTTTGTCCTGTGAGATGAAAAGTCTCTTAGATACCAATAATATGATAAGTATAATTCAATTCTATTCAGTGGTCATGTGATAACATATCTGTATATTGTCTGTATACGCATATGCCAAATCTCTATTAAGCCCCGTTATAATTTATTAAACTAGCGGCCACACTGAATATCGAAGCGTGAGGTTTAGACACACCAAAGTTTGTGTGCGGCAATTTCGGTGCGACTGGCACGGTTCCGACTTCAACTGTAAATTAGATATGGTATTGTACGTATATTCAGGATTGATTTGTAGTGAAATATAATGTTGGTCGTAGTGGATATCTTTTTGTTGTACCGAAATATATGTATATATTTTATTTCTGTCTTTCTTTCTTTCTTTTAACGTGTCCTATTGCCTTTACCGGTCAGCAACCACGAAGTCTACTGGTGGTTTTTTAAAGCTGTTAGATTTGACTATTAAGTAATCACTGTCGCCGTACGACACGTGTAACCCCATAGTCTTTTAAAAAAACCCACGCCATAGCGCTCCAGGAAGACCTCCGAAGGTAGCTTATTCCACTGGTGTCCCGTGTCGGTAAAAAAAGTATTTAAGCAAAACCCCTTAGAATACGTGCTGCTTAATAAGATGCATTATGTATTACGTCTATGGGTGACGTGTTAATATAACATCTCTCATTCCTATAGAAAACACAAACTTAACAGTGGAACAATGTTGCGATGATGAAACATAATGAAAAGTTAAGAATGCCACTAGTAATCAAACTAACAGGAGTTATGGTTTTCTTCAACTTTGAAACAGTTTAGCGTATAAGGGTCGATTCAGTGTTGGAGAATCACTTAATAAGCGGAGTCAATATTTGCTTGGTAAGCGATAGCTCGGTGACGATGGCTTTATGAGTTATGTTTATGTTGTGACATGCATTAGGAGCCCTTATTCACTCGTGATGTTTGCCAGCTGTTACTAGACGATATCTTAACATTGCAATATAAATATAACGGTGCATATATGTTATAGGCGGTCTTACAAAAAGGGTAATCCGTTGAGCGGAACATTCTTGGCCAGTTTACCAAGAGCTACCTCTAACGGATAATCGTAGTACTCGCACTCCGGTAAGCATTTAAACACTTCAAACGGAATATCAACGGGTTCTTCAAAAGGATCTGAAACGTTAAAAAAAATACTTTGACAACGCCAAAAACTACCATCAACTTTTTTAAGACATGAGGTATATATTAACGCTTTCTGGGCCAACTACATGGCACGGGTCTTCGCCCGAGACCACAGCCTGCCGTTGTACCATAATACTCCTAAAGATCTCAGTGGGCACTTTTCACCGTTTTCAATAGAAAAACTATGATCATGCTTAGTTCTCATGTTTATATTGAAAACTGTTTTCGTTTTTCTTTGTCATATTTACACGCTTACAGTAGACTGAGACCCCGTCATAGCGGGCATGTCAGAAATGCGTTGATAAGGCCGTCTCTTGCCTACGATTTAATGTTGCCTAAGCAAGAGCAAGGAGCTTCACACTGCTCCACTGCAGGTTAGTCGGAGGTCAGCTCGAGTATCGGACGATCTCTTGCCGGCCGACTTAGATGACTACGAATACCGGGTCGTTACACACAGCATAACACGCCCTTATAAACACGTAATGGCAAATAAATTTTATCATTAAACCCACTAATCGTACGCATGACATGTATCATACCTTCTGAAATAAATTTGATTTTGATAAGCAATTATGGATAATGCAAAATGAAAATATTATATCGTATAATGACTTGTGACATTTATATACGTGCAATAATATAATTCCACAAGAGGACGTTGGAGCTTTGAATTTTTAAATTTTAAAAGTCTATATTTTGAATTTTAAAAGTCGAAATGAGGCTTAACCGACAAGATCAGCAGCTGAACCCCATGGCTCAACGGCACTGCATGTTTATTAAGTTAGGCGCTGGATTTTTTTTATTTTCATTCTGATATAGTAGAATATAATTCCGACTGTTTGTATTACACTGAGCTTTACAGCAATACCAGCAAATCATCTGGGTAGATTAAGTGAACTTTTAAATAGACTTTAGAGAGGTTATTTACATTTATAAAACTTTCTCTCGGCTGGCTAGATAAGATATTTATTTCTGACTGTAATATAAAATTTATGTAGGAAACATTTTATAATAACTCACCTGGCAGATTATTTTAATAATCATAAATACAACTTCAAAATCTTAGCCTAATCTAAAATTTTAGGAATAGATAACAAACACGACAGTGTCTTAAAATCTTTTAGAGTATGTTGAGATAAGATAAATGTAGAAAAATACAGTCATGATACCATCTGATATACTTGGCAGATATCATTCTTCTGACACATGAACATAAATATGAAACTTATATTTGAATAGAAGAATAGTTTTGTTATCATAATAATCTCACGATTTGCATGTGTGACATAATAATCAGTTTTTATTTCTTCCGCATTCACATGAGGAAAAGGAGATGTTTCACAAATGTATGAAGCCTGGGCGTCGCCATGTACAAACTGTAGAAAGTAGATCATATTAATCGAAAACATTCCTTATTATCCAAATTCTAGATTTCCGCTTGGTCTAGTGTCAATAATTCAATTTGTGAACATCATATTCTACACTGAAGCATTATGGCGGATGGCGTATGACTAGTGTCAATCGGATACATATGATATATTATTGATATAATATACGTTATGAATATCAAATATATGAACGTCAATCATAGAGTTAATATAATAGTAATAGAGGACCACAGTGTGTGAGTGAGATTTCGAGCTTTACGGAAAATCCTAATATCATATATCAATAGTGTTATACCATTTTCAATCATATTTATATGCAGTCGTGTTACCAGAGATTACACTAAATCCCAAGGCAAATTCTACTGGCCATGCTTCTAAGGAGCTCGAGACTGCTCAAACTAGTAATTCTTATTTCTGGTGATTAGGCCCGAATTTATTCAATTAAAATTTTACAAGAAATACGACCGACCAGAAATTACAGCCGATTCATAATGTTCTTTTTTCTGCATTTAAATCTATGTAATCAAGTCTAGATAATTACTTAGATATTTCTAATGTAAACTAAAACTAAATGATAACAAATAATTCAATAATAATTGTTCAATCAAAAATACAGACAATAAATTAACACAATATTTGAAATACCTCATCGATATTCATAATTCGATAAATCATTAAATGATCGATTAAATATAATAATGGATAATATTATTTATGTTAATAAATCAATATTAGCAAACTTAATCTATTGATGCATAAAGGTTAAATCGTGCTAAATTATTTGAGTTCTACGCAGCACTGAATTCAGTATACATTGTCTCTCATGTCCGATACCAAGGGACAGTGTATACCAGTAAAGCACCAGTGATATTCTAAATATCACACAAAAACGATCAAAGCACCCTTAAGCAAACTCAGAAGCGAAGCGTAAATACAATGGAGGAACGCAATCTTTATGAGGACAAATAAAATTATACTTCGTTGGGTATTTAAACACACCTTGGGTAAAATATAATATGTAATGGCACCATCTAATAATCGTTACGTGTTACGCATAAATCTGAGTATTTATTAGGGATGGTAGATTTTTGTAGATGGATATGATATTTCGAATCTGGATATGGATACCGATATATGAATAATATTTTACGATTGTGAAATTGAATATGAATGTTTCGGATGATTTCAGTTACGGGTATTCAATGATTGAGGACTTGGAGGAAAAAAGAATGAAGGAAATTCGAAGATTTGGGAAGTCTGCCGATCCGCACTTATTCAGCTAAGCGGACTGTGGCCTTTCTTCTCTCGTTGTGAGAGCAGACCTGAGCCCAGCAGTGTGACATCTATAAGTTGTAATGATATAGTGATATGATATGATGGTACAGTGCGTCTACAGTGTGACTATCTCTCGAGAAATTTCGTAAAATAAGAACACGCCTAGAAGCGACTATTGCTGAGAATCATTTACGTGGCGCACTTTATATACTAACATTGTTTTTTTGTTAATAGCCGACTAACGAGCAGACGAGTCACCCGATGTTAAGTGGTTACCGTCGCCCATGGACATCAGCGAGACAATGAAGAATGAAGAAATGAGTAGAAGGTAATTAAGAAAGTACTGGCTCTTAAGCCCCCAGCCGGAACACGACGAGTCGTTTGGCGGCTGACTCGAGCAGGAGGGTGGTAGCAAGCAGGCAGGCTTCACGTAAAAATAATAACACCACTAATAATATTAATGACTTAATAATAATACTGATGATATAATCCTCACGCGAAACCCTACCACCAAGCGGGCCGGCTTCTGTCGCCTCTTACGACACGCTGTGCTGCCAGCATGGGATTGGGAGAGTATTCTAGGCCGCCCCAATACGGCCGAAACACATTCGCGGAGAGATATCTACGGCATATTAGTTTATTATCTAGAAACCAATTTAAAACCGAGAGATCACTCAGTGTCATAGCTAAAGAAATGCCTCGCTTGCTGATAAAGTCAGCAGAATTACGTCGAGTCTATACATATTTTTTTAGGTAAGCATAAATACACACACAGTATTATTACAGGAAAAATTAGGGAAGTAACAATTTCTAAGTTTTATTTAGAAATCCCGCAGCAGGAAAATTAAATTAAGAGAGCAAAATTTAGTTCGTACACATACATATACATAATCAGAAAAAATACAAATACATATACAAAGTAAATAAATACAATATCCTAAAATAATATATAAATATTATATACATAATTTATTTAAATTAGTGTGCGTCACTCCACAAGTCAGTATACATACGATTTAAAAACACACTCGTCAGTTTTTCCAAACATTCAATGTCATGGAAGTTGCAGTTCCGATGGTGTTCTGTAAACAATGTAAACAATAATTTATATATCCTACTAGCGGCCCACCCCGGCTTCGCACGGGGGTACTTTTATGTTTAAACATCTTGAGATATGTCAATTCATAAAGGACATAGGTATGTATTTATTTTCTTTAAATTTTAAATTTGTACTTTCCAACCTACATTTATTCTTTTTTTTATAACATATAAATTTTTATTAAAATGGTTTTTTTTTAGTTTTATGCACTCAAGTAATTTATTTATACTATACTACTATTTATTTAGTTATACAAAAATAACAACATGGTGATTTTTAGATTTTCGCCAAATCAGGGAATTTATTTTTCCACTTGACTATAGTTACAAACACCGCAAGTTTTAGGCGCCCACGGCTTATCCTAATTATATAATTGTACTTTAACGTAGTCAGTAGAAGCTGTTTTTTTTAATCTGTAACCGATTTTTTATCTTGTAAAAACAGTTTTGCTTCAAAAACAAAACTGTGGATTTTCAAGCATCATCTGCTTCTTGTATACATTGCAATAAATTTATCTCAACTCAAGTCAATACTGCGCTAATTTGTAAATGTGCACATACCCTTTCGTCACGTAAAATACAAAGAAGCCGTGTACGGAAAACAAAAGTTGATAAATACAAACGTTTGGTACATTTAAATTTACTGTATCAAAAGATGAAGGAAAAGTACAAATAACAACGTTCGAAAATTTTTAAAAGTAATTTTGTATTAATTAGTGTTATTTGTATTAAATGTATTTCTACATTAACGCTGTATTGAATGGCGCATTAATAAACATTTTCTCTTTTTTCTATCTTCTTTCATAAATCTCATTTAAATACTACAAATATTCCCGATTACAAGGTATAAATCACGCCCGTCTTTTACATTTATTTTTCATTGACCCATTCACCGCGGATTCCGTCATTTGTGTGCCTATTACGATAATCAATTTATTCAAATAATAGTGCATGCCCAAACAAAAGTTGAAGCCCGTAGAACCCTAATTCATAAAACAATTTATGTTTCTTAATGGAACTGCTTTCGTTATACCTCAGTGTTTCAAAAACATGGTCGACAAATTGCGGTCGATAATTTGGAGGTTGGGCCAATTTTTATTATCAATACACAGCCGGCTACATTCTCGATCACGTCGAATAGAATCGTCAGATAAACCGCCGTCGATGATACGATCGTTATTCTTTGTTACTATGTTTAGTATTATTGCGTCGTTGCTGTCTCACACCTCACACTGATGATATTCATTAATCAAGTAGATATTATGATTTCCGATTGATTGAGTCGTGTGATTATCGATTAAATTTTTTTTAAATATCAATATCTATAGATGTTTAATGATAGTCCCAAAATGCACACGGCATATTTTAGGATACAAAATGAAATTTTACGAAAAAGACCAACATCGACTACACATATAACAAAACTCTATCGATCGCTTTCTGTGCATCAACGACATATGAGAAAATATGTTGTTACGAACCTTTATTAACGCTATAGAACACAAAACCGTAGCTGGTAAAATTTTTGTCTGTTTGTCTGTGCGTTCGTTCGCGCCAATCTCAGAAACGGCTTAACCGATTTCGTTATGGTTTTCACTGATGTATTGCAGTAAGCGTCACTTAATAATTAAAGTTCGTTTCATTGCAGTCCGTCCATAAATAAAATAGTTAATCCTAAAACAATGCAGGTGCTATTTCTGAGCTTAAGGCGTAGTTTCTCTGAAGCGAAGCGAGGGCAGTTTGCTAGTTTTAAATATACACTCCTAAGACACCAATTCGTAAGAAGAGAACTTAGGACTTAAACTTAATTGATAAAATTTCATATACCTTTCATAGGAAAGAAAAATGGCACGCAATCGCATAACTTTCGAATTATTTCGACCTTTTGATATGTCATGCAGTTGTGGAAGGAGTACTGGCGAAAGTCGCCAAGTTGGACCTGCAACCAAGATATTTAATATAAGTTATATAAGTGACTACCATGCGCACAGAACACGAAAAATCCACCCATAACACCAAAGGCGAGGAGACAGTGAACACACTTTGTAACTCATGTTTTTTTTAAAACATTTCCTAGTTGCTTAGTGACGGAATGTCGTAGCTAGCCAGACAGGCCAATATCTGTACCATCGTGCACGATAATCGTTGCGATTAAATAGTGAAATGCAGACCCTGGCGACCACTCACAAAAAAGACATAACGCTATTCTTTCGTTCGTTACTCAACTTGACGTTGATTTGGACTTTATCCCTGTAGCTTGGGACCGGAATGGAACTACGGTATCCCCGGCCTGTCGTAAGAGGCGATTAAAAGGGGGCTTCGGGGGTTGTGGGTGGATAGCTAGGGTGGGAGCTCGAACCGTCTAGTCAGCAACCCCGGGAAGGACGACGGTAAACATGGCCGCGTACCGTCGTAAACACCACAAGGTGGGGGATGAGCGGGGGCTCATCACGAGCAGAGCCCGGCGGGGCACGCGCTCCGGACTCCGGTTGCGCTCCGTTGGAGTTACCGGGGTTCTGTATAAAGTGCTGAGATAGGTCACAGGGTAGGTAGGGGGTTTAATGCGGTATAAATCCCACATAACTCAGCGTCGCTCCCACGCCGAAGGTTTCTCCTTCGACTTGGACTTAAGGATGGGTGAAGCACTTGAGAGAACAAATCCTTTTTTTTCGAGTTTTGAATGTAGTCATATTGAGATAATAATAATTACAATTATTGCAAAGAGACTAATAAAATAACACACTGTCCCTGAGTTTATTATTTGTTAATTGTGATAGAGATATGTCGCTGTTACAGTGATTAAATATACTCGTAGCTTTATGTTCCTCTGATTGCAGGCTCCGTTGAAATTATTGATTCGAGTGATTTTCACATGACTGATCATTCACATGATTCATTGAATTTTGACCAAACTCAATTAATCAAACATTGTGTAACCCCGCTCTACTCTATTCCGCTCGTCATTACTGAAGTGT
>PDGT01000166.1:5670-102105 GCA_003671415.1 Megathymus violae | reverse complement strand
CTCATTCACATGATTCATTGAATTTTGACCAAACTCAATTAATCAAACATTGTGTAACCCCGCTCTACTCTATTCCGCTCGTCATTACTGAAGTGTATTTTATGAAAATAAAAGGTTTATTCTGATATTGTCTATCTCAACATGCCAAATGAGTTACAACAAGCATAACGGTCTAGTCTTTCCTATTGAGGCGCATAATCTTAATAATATAATCAATTATGTCGATATTTCTTTTTAATTTTGATATTGATAACGCTAACAGGATTCAACGATAACGGGATTAACGCATAAGCTATGTATATGCCAAAGGCTTAATTGCCACGTGAAAAACATGCGAATGTATGGCAATAATTAAAATATCAATAGCTGACTAACAATCGGATGGGCCACCTGGAAATGTTTACCACCGCTCAAGAACCTTGCATGCTCCAAAGCATTCACCGACGCACCGCCAGTCAATTTGATAACGGGATCCGCTTACTAGTCCACAGATACTGCATGTTGGCATCTACGTCTATTACAGAAGATTGATGACGTGGGTCTGAGAGACAGCGTTGTTGTTGGCTAAACCATAAAGTAATAGAGGAACACAGTGCGAGTGAGATTTCGAGCTTTACGGAAACTCCTACTTGGGAGAAAGAGATGCAAAAAAAAATACAGTAGGACTGTTTTCAAACTATTTACTCTCCATTACTCTTCTGTCAAAAAATTGCCATTTGTTATTTTATTCGTTTCACTTCGATCTTTCTATATTTTATCAGACTAAAAATAGTAAACATAATGGTGTCGTGTTCAGTATTAAATTGTAGGGTTACTTATAACAATAACCCAAACCCAAAAAGCAATACACAGGTAAGTACTGATAGTGTAATACTACTTTCACGATACTTATTTCCATAGAAATTGATCTTAAAATTATATAAATTAAGATTAATATCACGCAGCAAATACTCCATTTTATGAATAATAATCTATTTTTCATAATTCAGTGTAAGATAAAAAGATATGATGTACGTGAAAATAATACCGTTTCGTGTAGGACTTGCACAAAAGCTATCGATAAGTGGATAATTTTTAAATAGGTGTAAATAAACATTTTTTATTTTACCTGGATTTGTTCATATTTTACCTTTTTAGTTTCGGTTACAGCTTGTAAATATATTGGACAGAAAGTAGATAGACTTCACTTTTGAGTACAATAAATTAAATCCATTACTTGAATCTATAGAATGGAATAAATACGAAGAGATGCAATGCCCAATCCAAATTTACAATTACATAAAACATAATTTTAAAAACTGTTATAATCAGTCAACATATACAATAAAAAGCATTTTACAAGTAAAAGAAACAAGGACTCATGGATAAACAATAAAATAAATATTTTTTGTGAAAAAAGGGATAGGTTATATAGTAAATGGAAAAAGGACACAAACAACAATACATTAAGATTAGAATTTAACAAACAAAAAAAAAGTAGAAAAATAATAGAAGTTTCCAGAAATAAATATTACAATAAAGAAATCAAAAACAACAAAAATAACCATAGAAAATTATGGAAGTTACTCAATACATTAATTGGCAAAGTCACAAAATCCGTAGATGCAGCAATATTAAAAGCTTTCAGAAAAAACATATAACTGTTAAAAAATTAGCTAACAATTTCGCAAAAGAATTCGATGAAAATGTTAAAAAAGTGCTATCAAGTTGTAAAATAAGTCTCATTAACAATTCAACATATGTGTTCCCTGAAACTAAATCAATGTTTTTCAAATCAGCAGACTAAAATAGTATTACTAAAATAATAAAAAACTTAAATCATAAAAAATCTGCTGGTGCAGACTGATAGATATAGATATTAAATCATTATGCGAGAAAATTACAAATGTAATTGTAAGGTTAATAAATACAAGCGTACGGGTAGATAAATATCCGTCAGAATTAAAAACAGATATAGTCAGACCTATTTACAAAAAGGGGTCTCATAGTGATTACCAAAACTATAGGCCTATAACGGTATTACCAGTGATAGACAAAATAGTCAAAAAACATATATGTAACCAGATACAAAAATACTATACATCCCACAATATTATATCAAATGCCCAGTATGGTTTTCAAAGATACAAATCAACTACAACTTTACTCACAAAATTCACAGATGAAATTAATAACTACCTTGGAGATAAACAGCATGTAATCCTCATATTTATAGACTGTAGCGTTTGATACACTCAGACATGACGTACTTATACAAAAGCTAAATAATACAGGGGTTCGTGGGCCGCTCCTGAAGTGGTGTGAAGATTACCTCAGAGATAGAAAATATAAAGTTACAATAGAAAATGAATTCAGCGAGGAAGTACCAATCACCATTGGAACAGCACAGGGCTCGGTACTTGGGCCCATGCATTATCTGGCTTTTGTCAATGACATGGAAAATGTGGTTAAGCACAACTCTATGTACCAATATGCAGACGATACTTACCTCGTAGTAGCCCATAAAGATATAGACAAAGCCGAAAAATGTTACAGACTTCAATAATATTTGTAAGTGGTCACATGACGTGGGCCTTGTATTAAATTCAAATAAAACCAAAATTATACATGTTCGCTCTAGCCACTTAAAATACACTGACCAACGTCTAACTGTACTACTGCATACTCATGATTGCCTACACAGAACAAACTCAATATTCAGTAATTGTACGAGTAAATGTGGTTACTTAGAGCAAGTAACTCATTATAAATATCTAGGCATCTTTATTGATGGGAGATTTAACTGGAGTAAACATATAGAGTACATTACCACAAAATTAAGGGCTATGTTATCTAAATTCGCATTCCTGAAATATAAAGTACCCTTTTCTGTTTTGGGGAATCTGTATATCGCACTCGGCGAGTCAATAATTACATATGGCATCACGAGTTACGGTAAAACCTTCACCACTTATCTTGATAAGATATATAACCTTCAACTCAGAATATTAAAAATAATAATACCTAAAAATATTAAAAATAAATTATGCAGCGAGGACAATATGATAGAAATATTTAAATATTGCAATATACTGCCAATACATATTAATTTTAAAATGTTAGTGCTAACAGAGCACTATAACAATAACAGAGCATAATAAAGATATTCAAATTGAAATACAGCATAAAACGATTACAAGAAAGATAACACAGATGAAACTTATAATTCCGAAGGTAAAAAATTACTATGGCAAACGTACTAATAGATATCTAATACCTTATATCATGAATAGAATACCTACTAAAATAGTAACAGATATTACTGACGAGAACTTCAAACTCAAATACAAAAAATACTTCTATGATATGTTGCAAAATTTATAACTATTTTATTACAAAAGACCAATAACGTTAGGTTTAGAGATCTTAGATTTTTCAAATAATATCTAAAAAAACAAATTTAACAAAAACACATTTTTAAAGAACATTAAACAAAACTTAACTGTAATTTAAGCATCAACCTGTATATTGCAATTGCCCTGACGGTACGGTAAGAGGGAATGAACACAAGTTATACTCCCGTGTCTCTTGCACTCGCTGTAGTTATCTAAACCGGTTCCATAGCAGTGCAGCCGTGCGATGTTTGTAAGCAGACCATAGATACGTCAATGTGTATTGCGAATTTATTGTTATGGTTTGTAGTGTAGAACTATATATAGAGGCTACGGTTGCGGACAAACCCTTATAGGTTTTTGCAACCGATTCATTATGTATGTTTATAACTGTATAATATTAAATAAAAAAAAAACAAGGTTAAGTTTAGAAGAAGCGAAGTAAAGAGAAGTTACTAGGATTAGCATGGTGTTATTAATTTAACATGTAATAATTAATTAAGAAAACGAATTAAATATAGCAAAAAAAACCTGTGATGAAATAGTCGACATTCATGTCGATAATGCATGGACGTGACTTTGACATCACTAAAAGTCACGCACATCAGTGTATTTTTCACACACATGCACATTTATGTTTTGGTGACACGATTTTGAGATGAGTGTTTCTCTATTACGTATATTAAGTCTATGGGCTAAACAAACCGATACGTGAGCGGTACAACTTGCCACAGACTCGACACAGGAAATTATTATTGTTGAAGTCAGATGCCAAAGAACCCTTATGTCTTTTCTGCCTCCTGTCACCAAGAACTCCGAACCAGGCTTTGTCACAAATATTGCGGCCTTTCATAACACATTTTCGCTATTCAGATCGGTTTGCTCCCAGTCCCGGTGGTCTATTTTAAGCGCAGCCATATCCCTCTTGGCGCTGTCTTTGAAGCGAAGCAAAGGTCTCCCAAGGTCTGTTTTTGCATTCACTATTGCACCAAGAAGAACACGTCGTGGTAAACGAGAGGGTTCCATCCTTTTCACATGCCCCAGCCAACGCAGGCGCCTCTGTTCGATGAGCGCAGTTAAGCTAGGTTAACCACTGACGCTACAATATGAATAAAGAAATACGATTTATTGTCGAAGAGAGATGGTAGGTAGATTTCAAATTGCACCTGCACGAGTTCCGGCGAGATGGAACTGTATGGTGAGGACCTAGGACGGCTACGATCGCAAGCCAAGATCATGACCGTTGCGTAGCTGGTTATGTCGGCCTCGACCCATATATGGATGAAACCCATTACACTTCCACAATATATTGCTGCTAGTTGCTTATAACATAACATGAATGAATATGACATAGATTTAAAATGCATAATGAGACACTCCATCTCTCTCTCAATAGACAGTCCACCGGGATGATGGTTTCTGTGTTGTTTAATTACAATCCATAACTATCTCAATGCTAGCCTCAGATCTCTCACAAAGAGAGAGGCCATAGTCCGTCACGTTGGCCAAATGCCGGTTGGCAGACTTGACACACCTTTGAGAACATTATGGATAAGTCATAAATGTGCAGCTTTCCTCAAAATGCTTTCTTTCACCGAAAGAAGTGATCATTTTTTTTACATGAAAAATTTGATTTGCGTGCAAAATTCGAGGTCGGGTGTCCTATGCGGCGAAAGATGTTCAAGTGTGTTGTTAAATCGTATCCTATCAATTAGATAGGTATTGACAATTTTCAGGATTCCGTATATCTGCTGAAAAACCTTACTTAATGGGACAGTTGCATCACTATCTGTAAATATAGATAGACATAATCTATAATACCCAAAGGGGGTGGTAAGTGGTCGCCGTCGCCCACGGATATCAACGAAACAAAAGGTATAACTGATGCGTTGTCGACCAGGAAATGAGAAGAAGGTAAGAAAGAAAGTACTGGCTCTCAAGCCCCCAGCCGGAACACGATGAGTCGTTTGGCGGCTGACTGAAACAAGAGGGTGGTAGCTACCCAGGCAGACTTTACGGAAAGATAATAATGCCGCTAATAATATTAATGACTTAATACTAATACTGATAGTATAATCCATACGCGAAGCCCTACCACCAAGCAGGCCGGCTTCTGTCGCCTCTTACGACACCCTTTTCTACCAGCATGGAATTAGGGGAAGTATTCTAGTCCAGTCTGT
Source organism: Megathymus violae (assembly GCA_003671415.1). Taxonomy (NCBI): domain Eukaryota; kingdom Metazoa; phylum Arthropoda; class Insecta; order Lepidoptera; family Hesperiidae; genus Megathymus; species Megathymus violae. The sequence goes on along the minus strand of PDGT01000166.1, from coordinate 96,554 downwards.
CATGCAATCAAATCCAAAGGCTTAATTTTAAAATCCTATCTAATCCTAGCTTAAATATCACATGAAATCATGATTTCATAGCACTAGATAAAGGACATGATTGTGGAGACGGCAATGAACTTTTGATGTGCTATGAGAAAATTACAATGAAAGATAAGTTTTATCATGATAGGAATGCTAACATGCAGGTGATGATAACACGCAGCGTGTAAAAAATTAATGCAAAATATTACATGATAGAATGTGCCGTTCATGATATATTTTGTTATCAATAGGTATGTTTTAATAGCGATATGTACAAGCCCTCACTGAAGTGTTAGAATCGGACCATTTTGATCAAGTAATAATAGTATCAAGCCGTTAGTCAGTTCTTATATTAAAAACAAATAAAAACCGCTCTCCATCAAGCTCTAGTAGTGCTTTGTAGAAAGTTATGTGGACAATCCTAGTTTTGGTAGTTCTTGTTCCGCTCGAAGGCCTAGCTTAACCATTAATATTTATCTCTAACAACCGAAACCAACTAATATTAGGAAAGCCTTCCGCTCCATCTGAAGCATCTGAAGCACGGTCACCCACTTAATCCAAGCCGCAGCAGGAATTTCTTAACGCGCTATATTACCTCGGTATGTACGTATGTATGTTACCACCACCCTACCTTACGCCCGCTTCACATAACGAGCACACAACCACATTGAGCGTGAATGATATAAAAAAATAGTTGCGCAATTTGAAGTCATACTTGCTTGCAAGCAACCTTTTGTTTCAGCAAGGTATTGAAGCCAACGTTAATTAGTCTGGATTATTACATGCGTTTAAGTGTTATCGACAGCGCCATACTATGTGACAAAAATCATTATGATAAATTCAGTATCAAGATTAGTACATTTTTCAGTTCTTATATCGTATATCTATCTATGTTAATCATTATAGAATGTGTATATAAAATAAATACACACTGTCTGGACGACGTCTGCCGGAGTTTTTAGTGCTAAATATGTATGTATGTATATTCATAGACGACGGAGAAACATTAACACCCCTGTTGTTCTCGCTAACGTAAGGAATAATGTCTAACGAATAAGCTCGACAGCAAGGTCAGGGTAAAATTCGCAAAAATTAATTGACCTGTTCAGTTCATAAATCACAAGAGACTTGTTTCAATAACGTATCTATAGTTATGTAAGTGCTAGTTAACGGTTCTTTTTCGATTTAACCATTTTTAATACGCTTTTATTAGCTCGGGTTGTATCTATGTATGTATGTATGTAACGGAATCTTTGAGCTTCATTTTCACTGGTTTCTAAAAGTCTGATCAACTTGAAACTTTGCACACATATCAAGGGCCGATGACAATGCAATAATTTGATAACAGTTTCCCATTATCCTTATTAGGACGGCCAGGATTCATAAATTCTTTTTTAGATCCTCTGTAGGAGAGTGAGAAAGATAGAGCTAGCGCGCGATCTGCGCATGCCTGCGCTTCCAGTCAGAGTTACTCTTACTGATTTCTGGAGTCTACGACTTACTCTTTCGAACTTGCTCGGGTACGCGGTATTGCTCAACGGGGACCAAAATGTCTTTAGGATAGTTGCATTCTAACCTTGTTTATTCCTTACACATGCGTGGGTACTAATAAGTCTCATAAACGCAAGTCACTCTATTTAATATTCGTATAAGATGTTATATAATAACCGTGATTTATAAAAGCTTCTTATTAATTACAATAAAATAATCAGAACATAAATTTTGAAATTATTTTACAGAACAAAATTCGACAAGTAAATAAGATATTTATCATGATCAAAATCTTTTAATTAATAATTTTATTGATAAAAATACAATCAACGAAAATGAATTAAAATAAATAATAGTTTAAAAAAACTAAAAAAACACGCTTTTATTGCTAATTGAACTAAAAACTGGAAAATAAATAGTAGTTTAAAAAAACTAAAAAAACACGCTTTTATTGCTAATTGAACTAAAAAGTAGAAAATAATTTTTAATTACAAAGAGTCTTTATTACAGTAGTAGAAGGTCGGACAATCAATCATAATTAATTACCTCAAATAAACATTATAATAAAATTTAAGTTATTAACAAAATAATTCAAATCAAAGTAAAAAGCGTGGGGTGCATTTTACTTCATTTTTATAACTTTTCTCTCATAGATAGTTGCCAATAGAATGATTGTGTCATATTTAATATATCGAGCACCCCACGCTTTTTACTTTGATTTGAATTATTTTGTTAATAACTTAAATTTTATTATAATGTTTATTTGAGGTAATTAATTATGATTGATTGTCCGACCTTCTACTACTGTAATAAAGACTCTTTGTAATTAAAAATTATTTTCTACTTTTTAGTTCAATTAGCAATAAAAGCGTGTTTTTTTAGTTTTTTTTTAAACTATTGTTTATTCTTACTTTCTCCCATAAACAATGGACTCTCGGAGCGATAAATCAATTTAATTTGTAAAAAATCGTATCTGTATGTTTTTTGGAACACAGAAATGCAGTTAGGACTACTATGATGTTATCTTTTAACAGGCACTAAAGGACCATAAACGTTGACCCTAACTCAAACGCACTCACACACCCGCAGTAGGATTCAACGTGTTGCCGGATGGTCAACACAAACACCGATGACCTGAGTGCCTCTATCTATCTATCACATAAATGTCTGCCCTTCCAGGGATCGGATTCGGGACCCCTCGCTCGACAAGCATGCTCACTAGCAACTTGGCAACAGATTCGTCCGATAGAGCAATATTCAATGTGCGGAATACATAAATCAAATAAGACAAATTATTTGACAAAAAATTATAATGATGATTCAGCTCACTAATTCCTATAGATTTCTGAAACAACCACATCGATTCACTGGTTGCTACTCACCTCATTATTGTAATAGCATTGCCGTTCGCTCGGACTGAACGACTTGATATCAGATGTCGTGTACGTTCGTTCTGGAGATAGAGCGATCAGAACCTCGGTGGATGGGTTCACCAAACGAACGGGCGAATCCAGGTCTGGCAAATTGTACGCGCTCTCAATCACTACCTAAAAATTAAATGACCTTCAAAGACTATAGAAATGAAATTCATTATTATTCGTATCATTAATTAGATATTTTTCAAATATACTTATATACCGTATCGAAAATGTAAACATAGCAGAGAAGAAACATCCACACCAAAGAAACTCCTCAGCGCATCATTTAAATGACATAAACAATCGTAACAATTATTGAGTTCCAGCACTATTATTTCCAAATGTCATTGTCATTTATTAATTGTCTATGTTTATACCCATTGTTTTAATAGTCAATGCACTGCAATTATTCAATATCTGTACACAAAATGGCCAGTTAATTGCAGTCAATATGACCTAAATTATTTACGATCTCCAGTTCCGGCGTCTAGCTAAACAATTGCAGTCGAATTGACAGTTGAATGGTCATTGCCACTAGTGGTTTCAAGTGGCAAATATTCTAGAAGCTGTCGGAGTCAGTTGTTGTTATTACATAACCATAGTTAAGCCACAGCTAAGGCCTTTTGGGTACATTATGTCTTCCTATATGCTGGTTGAACAACGATAACTTCACCAATAACGATTCAAAATTTCAACAAGATAATAATATATAATTCATTATAGACAGGGAGAGTGTGACATAATAGTAGGAATAGTAGGTAAGAAAAAACTACGTGTAAGAATTAATGTGCGACCAAATAGACAAGAGACTTATAAACATACCAGTGAACCACGAGAGGCCACGGTGGCACTATAATAGTCCTCTGCATCGGTGTATAGCATAACAGTGAGGGCTGTTTGGTAGCCGCACGACGACACTCGACGTGGCGATTCCAAGCGAAGGAGATCGCTGTTCCTGCAGAGAAATATTATTATTATTATTATTATTATTAATGGTAAGTTAACATTGTTATCATCGGCCAGGGGGGCGGAAACGTTAGGACCTATGGACGTTTAAAGATTTTTACGTTTTACGTTTAAAGATAACGAATAATTGAAACAGTAAAACCAAAATAGTCTTTTTTCTCGCTAGTATCTTAAAGTTTTACGCGGTTTCCATACATACATATTCCAATGTCTTTACCAATGTAAAAGAAGTGTATAAAAAGCAATATAGGCACAAAACACTTCTTTTCCTACAATTAGATGAATAAAAATAGGAGCACGCGTTAATATTAAACCAAAAGTATCGCCAACTTATCTACAAAGGAAAGCACTGAGATCGGGGGCCAATGCAAATTAAATTAAAACCGTAACAAAAAGTGCAGTTGAGCTAACGGATGCCAGATAACGATAAACTGTTTATACTACATCAATTAAGTGATCCTCGAAAGATTTGTGTGTTGCTTTCTGCCATGATTTGTATATAAATTTGAGTCAACTAATAACATACCTACTATGTATTTTATGCTATTACTAGACCGTTGAAGCACGGACGAGTAACATTTTATAGTAAAATTATTGCACGCACAAGTAAATAAATAGTTTTCCCCGCGGAAGGTCACACCAGACATACGGGTGGATTTGATTTCATCAATAATTTATATATACATACATATTGTAAAAAAATAAATAGTTGGATCAGTTTACATTTAAGTTCATATAAGGTCCGTCCGTTAGTATGAGATTCCTAAAGCACATATTTTATACTCACACCTTCCCGCTGTCCAGCAAATCCACTGCGTAGTAGTTGAAAGTGCAACAGAGGCTGATCAACATAAAGATCTGCTGAAACAATTGCTCGCAGCGGTATATCGTGTTCTTCCACATGCACCGCTGCACCAGGTTGCCGCAGGAAGATGCTGGTGATAACTGCGAAACATCGTAGTCCACAACACTATGTCGCTGTGACGGCGAAATACTGATAATTCAGGAATTTAAATACAAAATTGAAATTTGCTTTTATTGTACTTAAAATGTTGAAAGTAAATGAATTCAATTAATGTTTTTATATGTTTTATGTGTATTTATTGATTAAGGGCCTGTTGTGTTATCAATACATATTGGCACTTCACCTACGATAAGTGTCACATAAAGCACAATCTTATAATGCACCGCCAATATACTCATAAATAGCGTCACTCAATAAAAAGTGTTTTCATCAGTTCTGAAGAAGTGCTGTGTCAGGTCTCATAACCAATTTTATAGGTGTTTGGTAACATTGAGTTTAAAAGTTATGTTTTGAACTTGATTCTTACACCGAATGTAGAACTCCGCTATAGCTTCAACGAGATGCATTCAGCAACGGATATTGATGGATACAATAAGAAACTAATGAGCTGTAGTGGTCATGTAACCCGAAAAAAGTTATAGGCTGGGATTTTCTTAATAAACTTAATGTCCAAAGACCCTGTATCCAGCCTAATTGAAGGAAACAATCGAAGCGTAATTGGATCTAGTCAGAATTCGGATAGATTCTTGTGGCAAATCATTCGTTCTACAACCGGTGCCAATAATTTATCTATCCCTGTTTCGGCAGGCACGGGGTTCTCAGGTGGTGTTGAATGATTGTAGGCTTCGGTTATAATGCGTTTAATACAGATGATGACTCTAGTTACAACAGCAAAGTTCTTGGAAGCTCTTTCGTAAGTGAGCGCGTAGAGGTCCAGCGTTATACAATTTAAATTATAAGGGGGGGATTTTCGGTTTCCCAAAAACGTTTAAATTTGCACCAATCGCCGTCGATTATTGAAATACAGACGTGAGCGGAGTCACAGACGCGTAAGAGATTATGACGTTCCGTTGCGCCGCGACAATCCCTAAGTGCTGGTTAGCGGTCCCTTCTTTTGTCTGAACTTATGTTAATTTCTTTTCTTAAGCCGAGACCTTCAGATGCCCTTGTTTATTATAAAATAAATATTTAGTTTCAGCTGCTATAGTAACATCTTTTAATCAGAAGTAATGGATACATAAGTTATTGAAATCAATCATTAGACTAAGAGTTCTTCAGTGGGTCTTAGATCTTTTGACTTTCGAGTTAAATAATTTTATGGTAGTGTAAGTTACTGCTCAGTTGGATGTTGTGAAATGTTTTTGATGGTATAGTATCTACTTACATTTTTTTGGCGTTTAGAAACATTCAATACTTTCATTTAAGTAGATTTACAGTCATTTTTGCCAACCTTACAATATCGTTACTCGAAATGTAATAATTACATATGTAATACTAAGTATTTGTCTAACGAAACTGACTTACCCTTCGAAAAAGTGATTTTATGGATATGTTGTTAAGATCAAGAATCTCTTGCAGCTTCCGCAGGTCCCTTTTCTGACTATTATCAGCTAAGTTGGAGGAGTGTAAAAGAGGCACCCATCGAAGGGTCCGGAAAACATCATCTGCAGTCACATTTGATGGCAGCGTCCTGTAAGGGTTATTTTCACGCACTATTTATATTTTAACTACATTAGTTGAATTCATAACTTGTGTAATTACGAGTTTTGCTAAATTAGTGCTCGTCACTTTCGCTGATGTGATGTGTGATTTCGCTGTTGTACCAATTTTTTTTGTCCATTTCAGCACTCGCGACGGTGTTGGGCTACTATTGTTTTGACAACCTTCCAGTTATGTTAATAGGGATCATCCTGTTGCCTTTAACATTAGTGTTAATATTATGTTCATTACTAACACGGAATGTAGTCGGTAACGCACAGAGGTCGGTGCAGCAGACGACTGGGCATGAAAACTGTTGGGTCAAGTGTTGCACGACATGCAATAAGGGAGGTATGGTTCTGATAATTTGTCCTTTCACAAACCGGAGATGGGGCGGATGATCCTGCGCTTATTAAAGCTTAATGAGTCAAAACTCGCCGGCACTTTGGTAACTAACGTTTAAAAAGGTATTATATGAAATGAATGAAAATTAAAATGTTATGATTTTCAAGCAGATTTACAGTATTATTCTTTTCTGCCTTCTAAACGGCAACGAATCGGTATTCCGTGGTGCTACTAATATCCTGGCTGTCGGTACTTACCATCAGACCATTCCGTAAATAGAATGGTAAAGAGAACATACCCCTAAAGAAATTCTGCGTTTGTCACAATCGATTGCGATCAACGACAACTCGGAGAAACCGTTCACTCCGAAAGTGCTTTACCGAGCCGATAAGGTCAAAAGAAATACGTTGTTTAACAAGCTAACATGCCAAACCCTGTCAAAATCCGTCGAGACATTAAGGAAGACATCCAGTTTTTCTCGAGGAACTCGCAGCATAAGTGAGTGGCATACGCTAAACTGTACCTGGACGACTGGTTTCAACGAATACCGTACTATCACGTCACGTCACGTATATTACGGTCAGTAAGGAGATCATTTTGTTCTGGGTATGCCAGGAGAAGCGAATCCAATACATATTCCATAATAATAATTGAAATGGATTGGTAATGATTGATGGCTGCTTCTTTTGTGTACGGATAGCACGTTGGCAAACTTCCAGCATTAGCGCATTGTTCCAGTCTTGAGAGAGAGGCGGAATAAACGTATCAGCACGGGGAATAAGCCGGGTGCTCACGCCTTCAATACAATCGCTGAAATTCCATCAGAGGCACTGACTTTTTTTACTTCTAGACCGCAGTCTTGAGAACCTCCTCGTTGGTTTTATAGATCTTGGCAAGGGGTGTCATAGTGAGGTATTTGTGGTGGCATGTTATTTCTAATATCTAATATCCTTACAATTCGTCGACCAAGGCCCGCGCTGCCTTTCGGGAAACAACGTTGAGGTCGCAAATTGTCACCGCTGGAAATGGCACGTCCCAAATGGCCCCCTGTGTACTTTCTATCACCTAAAAGGGAAAATATATGTTTATAAATATTGACCTTCAAGATTTTCAACCTATCTATGGACATGTGTAATAAATCATTTTCTTTATCATATCTCATTTTTCAAAGCTACGAGTATATGCGCGATCTGGATGTGGATATGGATACGGATATATGAATAATATTTTATCGGCTACGGTTACGGTTATGGATATGAAATTATTTCGGATTATCCGATTGCTTCCGATAATTTCGCTTACGGACATTAGATGATTTACGACTTGGAAAAAAATAAAATGTATTTACAAAGTTTCAAGCTATTATGTGGTATTACAATCATAGAAAAAACAAATTAAATAATAAAAACTGTCTAAAATGAGAACAACGCGGCTAATGTATCGGCTCGGTCAGCGTAAATGAGTCATAACGTGCTGTTTTTGGAGTCTGCCTCTATCCGAAATTATCCGCAACTTTTATATGGGATTTGGTTATGGTTTCGGATATATTCTTATTTCGAAAATCCGACAGTTTCGGTTACGGTTACGGAGCTCCATATCATCCCTGTTAAAAATTAATTATCATTTACATCTGTACCAAAGTTAAAACACTGTCAGGAAACTCGCATTTTTATGAATTCTCCGTAAGGTTTTCAAAGTTGTATGATGCCAATCGGCTAGCGATGGGGCGTTTACACTTGGTATTATGTCAGGAGTCCAGTATGTGACGGTTGTAGATAAGAATAACGTTTACCAGCCATACAACTAAGCGAGTTTTAATTATATTTTAACGCTAACTTACCGTTACAATCGGATTGCGGGCATACCACAAGTACGCAGTAATGACAAAGTACGCAGCGAAAATAATGCTCATTACTACGGCACATGCCCAACAGCTCCTGAAAGACGCAGTAGTAACACCTGACATGAGAACAATAAGAATTCCTATCTAACAACGCATAAGCTGTTTAAAAACTCGATCGTCAGTTCGCGATGCAAATACCTCCATGATGTATTTTCGTCGACGATCTAAACAAACTTATGCTGATGTACTTCCAGTTGGCAAAATAAAACTATAGAGTAATAAACAAAAATAAAACTGTTGCAGGGAAACCGATAATCGAGCCCGCAAAAAGTGTATAATGTGCGAAGGATCTCATTGTTTTAATTATATTACTACAATTAGGTATGTGGCATCAATCCATTACCGGCCATTTGAAGGTTACAATTATCTCCTTGTAATTAAGTGAAAGGATTAATTGCCAGCCAGAGAGTAGAAACCTGCGTCCTTATAAACTACCTAACTATCTAAACACGCGCAACCAGTTTCGCTCACTATAAAGCAGCGGAAATATAAGCAATGGTAGTCTACTTATTTGTTTCAAGCTTTTAACGCCTGTCTCCCGCTCGGGAGCCGGAAGTGAGTCGATCAATAGTAGCTCGGAAGACGGTCCTATGCACGCAATTTCTAATTTTCCCAATGATATAGTTACGTATTATCAGTATAAATTAAGTACTACTTATTTCGATGAAGGATAATATCTTAAAGATACCTGCAACCTGAAAGTTCCCAGTAATGTTCTTAAACCACAGCATGCCTGCGCGGCGGGCTATTGCCTGCCTGCCTATTCACGTTGCGAGAGGGCCCCCAGCCCAACAGTGGATATGGATTGATTATGGGTATTAATGATGATTATGATGAGAGAGTATCGATGCCACTGTGACGGAGCTGTTACTAATATTATTTAAATTATTAATATTAACTTTGACAAACCTCTCCACGACGCTGAGATCTTCCATCACAATATACTTGAAGCCATGCAAGTCGGTTCTCTTGCAAAATTCTACGAGTTTACATTTCAGAAACCCTAACTTAGTTGGTTTATCTTTCTCGTTATTCCCCATTTCCTCCAACTTAGCCTTGCCTCTCCCAAAATATTTTTCTTTGGCATGAACCATATTTCAGGTACGTTGGGCCTCTGGCGATTAGTCCTGTTCACAAAAAATGTAAGATGTTTGCTTTTGTGTAACCACTCGTCCACAAACTGTATCAAGCGTTACACCGCAAAATTTGCGAGTAGAGATTAAATCCATACATATAAATCGACAACGTGCGACCTTCACACACCAAAAAATATAGTTAAAAAAAACTAAAAACACGTTTTCATAGAAATATGAACTAAAACTTAAAAAAATAATTACAGTCAAAAAAATCCAACTGATATCCAGAACATTTTTTAAACATTCTTTTTCTAAAGGTTCAGTTGTTGAAAGCATTTCACGCTTTTTTAAGTTAAAGCTTACTTTACTGTTAATCACTTTATCTTATTTTGAATATTGATTATAGCTTGATTGATTATATATAATTGAATTATAGCATACAGAATTAAAGGAAATTCTCTCTCTTATTCGTTCTCTTGATCACAAACTGTATATTTTAACATTATTTTCAATTTTCGAGTTAATTCACTACGAAAGCGTATTTCTTCAGATTTTTTGAACTGTAATTTATTTATTAGTTCATATTTCTACAAATCTGTGTTTTTTGTTTTTTTTAACTATATATATTTTTTTGTCTCAAAATTAAATTGAAGTTAAATAGTATACGGACACTTGAAACTTCCGATTCAATTTATGTACGTTCTCGTAATCTCATCATTTCATCTAACGCGTCACCTTTACATGGGACCCTCCATAGTTAACAAACTTGGAGCAATCGAGCTCTTCTATTTGCAGACCATGTAATGATTTGACACGGCTGATAGCTACATATGCCTGTCCAGCAGCAAAGATACGTGATCCCATGTAAATAACTGCATGATTTATAATACTATATATATTTTTTGTGATGGATTAATGAGAAAATAATACTTAAGTATGAAATTATTGTATTTTCAACGGTTCTCTATGCAATAATTTTAAACGATTTGGATATTTTGAAATTGTTGAAAATGTAATTCAAAGATTCCGTTACATTCATACATAGATAGATATGTAGATACATATATACAAGTCAAGCTAATATACAGAGTGTATAGAAAAAATAAAATTATCCATCCATGAGTTTTTACAAGTCCGCTGCTGGATATCATAATGCGCGCCTTTCAACCGGTCCTGAGCCCTCTGAACCCAGCATATCACGTTGTTTTCATCAGATTATCAGTCCAACCTGAGGAGTTGCGTGTGCTCTTTTTTTACTGAAGGGTGGATGGAATGTGTAAAAGTACCAATATAATAATATATGTAATTATAAATCATATTCACGGATCGTTGCGCAATTAATTACGTTATACTAAGGTTAATACCTTTCTTACTCCCAGTAATGTATCCGTTTTGAGTAGCGACCTTCGTCCGTCACCGCGAAGAACTCGAATGATGGCGTGTGTGCAAGGACAGAAATGAAAAATAGACGTGGTACTCGTATGTCAATCATCAATCAGTAATTATGAACCGATGTAGCTGATAGAAAGTGTAGTATACGGCCGCGACGGCTACACGAAGCGTGGCGTCACGATACGATAAAATATTCAAGCCACATTTATGTTCGGTCGGGCAATTATTTATTTATCCGTAAATGCCAATGTTCATAAAAACAGAACGAGTAGCTTCTAATATACTTAAGAATTATAAGGTAAATGTTGTACCAAATTCATTAGAAAATTCTGTAAGCAAAAACATTGACGACCCCGTAGCCCAGATGGCAGTGACCCTGCCTGTTGAGCGAGGAGTCCCGGGTTCGATTCCCGGCCGGGGCAGACATTTATGCGACAGATAAATGTTTGTTTTCGGGTCACGGGTGTTCGTAATGTTATATTTGTGTATGCCCACGCCACCCGCAACACAGGAAATACTAGTGCGGGGGTGTGTGTGTAAACGTTTGTTATTATTTTATTATTATGGACACGGAAGTAATATAATGAACTTGACGGCGGGTTCGGCTAACGAAGCTTTCTAATAAGCAAAAATACAGCGAAATTATAGAAATTGCCGATTTACCCCTTTCCTTACGTAACGCCAAGTACTATATAAAGTGCATAGTTAAGTTAATAAAGTTTTTTGAACATGAAGCATTACGTCAAGGATCCGACATTGTGTCTGTTCCTCCTTTCATCAGAGTCCTCATATAGTTAGTTTGTTCACTGTTCTATAGTAATAATTAACGCCCTGTAATGATACGTTGCAACTTTAATAAACACATGAACGTAGACATTATCAGATGTTATTTAACGTACTTACCAAAATTTATGTCACGCAACTACTAAGGACTTCTAAAATGCAAAACCATATCAGAATTATAGGAGTAGTATCTTGTGCACTAACCACTATTGTTTATTAGTATCGTTGAAATATACCACGTTTTTTAAATTCCTAGTATAAATATATGTATATATATGAGTGTACTTTTTTATATAAATTCATGAATAAAATGTAATTAATTAATTTTATTATATTCTTCTTTTAATGCGTCATCTGTCGGCACGAATGGGAGTACGATATTCGTTCGTTAAACTAGTACAGTAGCATTAATTTTAGTACCAACATCGTTGCCTAGATGGCATTGCACTCCGATGAAGAACAATAATTTTAGTTATATATGGAAGAAAGAAATAATACATTGTAACTATTTAATAAAAGTAGGAATTGACTTTACTTTTTTTTGTCACTTGTTTTTTTGCAAGTGACATGCGCCCAAGAGCCCGAGCTACCTCAATGCTGAGGGGTATTGAAAATCAGCGTCGCGGTCGCATCTCGCATCACATCGGCCGCCCCGAGTGCGCCCCTATTTACTATTTGATGCTACAGCTGTAGCACACTGCCATTGTTATAACCTTTTTGTCTTATTTCTATTTTTCTTCATATTGTTTTTATATCGCTATTTATGTTATATTTTATACGTTTACGTGTGTTGATGTACAAGTTGTGAATAAATGTATTTTGTTCTCATTGATCATCTTCTAAATACTGCGTACTTTAAGAGCATGAATGATGAAACAATCTTCTTGTTAGATATTCAAACTTACATCCCTACAGCAGTAGGCAATTTAAACTTCTGCATTTCGAAGTTAAATACTATCTAGTTTCAGAGAATGAGTAGTGAAAAATCAATTCGTGTATACAAGTCACCAAATGTCATTTATTATTTACGAGTGCTTCAGCGTCACGTATAACATAAAACGTGACACGATTCAATAAATAATAGGTGCCATTACCAACTTATCAAATGTAAGCGCTCATTCACACGTTCCACGAGTACACCATATCGCAGCGATATATCGCTGGGACGTTGGTTTATTTATGTTAATAGCCAATAAACGAGCAGACGAGCCACCTGATGGTAAGTGGACACCGTCGCCCATGAACATCGGCAGGACCAAAGGTATCACCAATGCGTTGTCGGCCAGGAAATGAGAAGAGAGTAAGAAATTAATTACTGGCTCTCAAGCCCCCAGCCGGAACACGACAAGTCGTTTGGCGGCTGACTCGAGCAGGAGGGTGGTAGCTAGCCAGGCAGGCTTCACGGAAAGATAACAATACCAGTAAAAATATTAGTGACTTAATAATGATATCTACTGATAATATAATCCTTACGCGGAGCCCTATCCCAAGGAGGCTTCTGTCGCTTCTTACGACACCCTGTTCTGCCAGCATGGGATTGGAGGGAGTATCCTACGCCGCCCCAATACGGCCAATTCATCTCCGTATTCCAACACCAAATATTCGATATGTCTAAATATCACTATTGATATTAATCCTCGTATTTTCCAAATCCCTTTTACAACAACATAGTCTTCAGACGTAACCTCGAACAACTTTTAGAATATGGCATCTAATTTGTTGCTGTGTTGCTTTGTCGTGTAGAGTACACGAATGGTACATGAACAGACATGGTGCATAACATTGTTATCGAGATGTCGATATATGGATAGTTATTTGACGACCCCATTGCCCAGTTGGTAGTGAACCTGCCTGCCGAGCGAGGGGTCCCGGGTTCGATTCTCGGCCGGGGCAGACATTTAAGTGACAGATAAATCTTTGTTCTCGGGTCATAGGTGTTTTTGATGTCATATTTGTGTTTGTCCACGTTTATTTATTTATTTCAGTATTACTAGAAGGGATAAAGTACCGCCCAAGTATCAATTGAAATAAAATTCTCGGAAGTTATCAAATACAATGTATATAATATTAAAAGAAAATAGAAAAGAAATTTACATCTTACATTTATTATTACATAAATCTTGTAATTTTATTATGTAATCATTCTCAAGAGAGGATCTTTTAAATATAATTAAAATTACCAAACGTAATGTGGCACATTTTTCTTCAACCATACATTAACAATAGAATTACATAATAAAATAGAGTATTTACTTACCACATAATTATCTTGTAGCTACAAAATATATTAATATACATTAAGAACACTTAAATTGACAATTTAATTTTAAATGTAGTCCCAATATTGGTGCCAACATTTTCTACCGACACTGGAATGTAAAGTTGGGGCAAGGTCAAGGTCACACGGCCCATAAAGAGTAATAAAACAGTCTTTACTTAATCCAAAAATGCCCGAAATAATAACCTATTTGACTAACTTAGGCTAATTATTAACTTAATGTATATACTAGATTTTGGTACAGATATAGAAATGTATATATTTTAATTAATTGTCTAATATTACAAATAAAAAGAAACAGATATAAGTACATATTGTTTACAGATGAGCTGTTTTGTCAAAAGAGTGTCTAAAAATATAAGACCTTCATGGAATACAACACAAAAAATGTTGTGTATGTATTGTGTTAATATACAACCTGAAGCTTCCTTACAGGGCTTCAATATTTGATAAGGCTTTGAGGTATTTACGTACATTATGATACATATAAAATTATGTAACAATCATATATATACACTCGTGGACAAAATTAGAGGAACGCAAAAAAAATGGTTTAATATCTCGTGTTATAATTATCGTGCGTACTGGCCACATACATTAATATACTCTATGAAAATAAAAAAAGTTTTGAAATGTTCTTTTTTCGAATTTCATTTGTTTTTCTGTCATTATTGCGTAATATTACGTTCTTTCGTACTGCGAAAAAATTTGCCAACTTTTGAATTTGAATGAAAATTTTGGTTTCGTTTAAATTTTTGCCTTGGCTTCCTTATTTATCGTGTAAAGTGTAAATTGTTACTGCTAATAAACTGAAAATGCCAGACCTAAACACCACCCAAGTTGCCAGGGCTGTTACTTTAATTGAAACTGGGCACACCTACAAACATGTGGCCCAAACGTTACAAGTATCCAAATCTGTGGTACACCGAGTTGTCAAGAGGTATCGGCAGACCGGACGATATACGAGACTCGCAGGACAGGGTCGTAAATGGAAAACTGTGGCGAGAGATGACCGTTTCCTTGTTAACCGGGTGCTCAGGAACAGGACTTTAACTTCTTCTGAGGTAAGAACGGAGCTCCAAGAAGTTCGAGGGGTTACAGTAAGCACAAAAACTGTGAGAAGAAGACTGAAATCGGCCGGAATAAAATCACATGTGCCTGCCAGAGGCCCCCTTCTTACAACATGCCATCGAGTAGGTAGACTTAATTTTGCTCGCAATCACGAAAATCGGAATGACGAAGCTTGGAGTCAGGTTCTATTCACTGATGAATCCAGATTTTGCCTGAAACCAGATGATGGAAGGGTGGAAGGGTGAAAGTGTGGAGACGCTCGGGAGAGCGTTATGCTCAGTGCAACATCATTGGAAAAGAGGCATATGGTGGAGGGTCAGTTATGGTATGGGGAGGTATTTGTATGGGGGCACGTACGGAACTGCAAGTCATTGAAAATGGATCATTAACAGCAGTACGATATGTAACTGAGATTTTGGAACAAGTTGTAGTGCCCTTTCATAGGAGACGGATTTGATTTTATGCATGATAATGCACGACCCCATACTGCGGCCATGGTTGTTGAATACCTTCGAGACCTTGAAATCAACACTATGGGGTGGCCAGCGCGCTCACCCGACTTAAACCCCATAGAGCATGTCTGGGACAAGCTTGGAAAACAAATAAAGAAAAGAATTCCTGTCCCCGCTAATTTGAGAGATCTCAAAAACGCGTTACAAGAAGAATGGACCGCCATCCCTCAAGATTTTATTGATAACTTGATTAGAAGTATGCCAAGAAGACTGGAAGAAGTTCGAAGAGCTAGAGGGGGCAACACTTAAGTACTGATTACAGCCCACATTATAGCCTTTTTAATCATTTATAAATAAAAAAAAATTTAATGTTAAGTATAAAAATGTTTCTTTCCTGTAAATTTTTCTTTTTTTCTGAATTTCGTGAATTTTTATCCTTTAACTTTGTTTTTTCGACTTTCGCATTTTTAAAATAACAAAAAATAAGCAAAATACAAATTACTATACTTAATTGTCACAAATTTCCATGATATTTTGTTTTACACGCACTTTTTTTTGCGTTCCTCTAATTTTGTCCATTAGTTTATATTGTGTCATATACATATAATTTCTAATATCACATTAATTATAGAAGCATTTCATATTGCATTCATTTAATAAAAATTACCTCTGAAAATACCGAGACCCGATTTACTTTTATTAGCACTGATTTGTTCTGTTTCTAAATAGTTCAACTATTGGACTATTTTTACTAATAAAATTGACAATTACAATAGTCCGCTATAACTAAAGATAGATTAACTAATCAACAAGATACCGTGTTATTTAGTATCATATGTATGCGGAGATCTCTGTACACACGACCCTAGGCAACCGCTTCGCCCTTGCAATCACCGTTCCTAGTCTACGACAACTCACCGGCCTGAATAAAATTGTCATTTGATCATGTGATTTTATATATTTTAGTCATGTAAAACATAACCTTTGGAACCAGGTAAACATTCAAAGACGCGGTTGCATTTTCGCTTATCAGTGATGGTTACGATCACCATATTACATATCCCGATATAAATCTATAAACATGTCCGATGAAAAAAATCAAAGATATCAATAGAAAATTAATTACCAATTTTAAAATATCTAAAAGTGAAATACACGATTAATTTACGGACATTTCGATAACCGTTATTTAATTCAGTTTTAAAAAACATAATGAGTATCGCGTGGACGAACAGATTATTTTCTCAGTCGCACACTTTTTTGTGATACGATTCAAAATTCATACGAAGTACATAGTAAAACTACATATTTCTACGTTTTTAAAGCAAATTACCATTTGCACAACTAAAGAACCAAAAATTTACAAACATACCACAATATAATAATACAAGGGTATAATTACCATGAGCAAAATAGAATCAATATTTAACAAGACATCGCTTAGTTCTTATATAAATGCTAGAAGTGCACCAATGTAGTTCAACGGAGTCGATCGAAGTCGACAAAAAAAATTAAGCACAAAATGCAATTCTATCGTCGTTGCAATAAGATTCAAAATATCATACATCGGTCATCTTTTGTTAATATAGTATATACGCGAAAAATTCTTAAACATATATATGCCGAGTAACCTAAAAACATTTTGAACTTTAAACCATTGAAGAGAAGTATAATAAAAAAGCTAACCACTTAACTAAACAACTACCCACGTTCGAGGTGGTCCTGCAGAATCCAGAGGATGCAACTTCACTTCACTCGACAATAATCGTTCTTTATTTCTTTCTTACCTCCTTCTCATTTCCTGGCCGACGACACATCAGTGACACCTTTGGTCTTGTCATGGTCATGGGCGATGGTGACCACTTACCATCAGATGGCTGGTCTGCTCGTTTGTTGGATATTGATATAAAAAACGACGTCTAATTTTTGCAAAGCCTTGTTGAAACAGTATTAAATGATTCACCGAAGCGATTTCAAATGTAGGTGACCGAGTGATATCAACGCAAGTTTGAATTGTAATTTACATGACAATCGTACCAATTTTTTGTTTTTGAAATTCCGTAAGTATCAAATGGGTTTCATATTTTGAAAACAAAAATCTGTAATTTAAAGTAATAAGCTATTTCTTTTTTGGGCTTTACATCAAAGGCATACCACTCATGGATGGCACCGAGCCGTAGAAACGGAACACAATAGATATTTCTTAATACCTTATCCGGAGGTTCAACTATGCAGAAAGTTTGGTTCATAAAATAAAATTAATTTTGTTCAAATATGGATGGTTAAACAAAACGCTTTACACGTACGTTCCCACAAACGGTGGGTAAAGTAAAGCATACGAAGAGTTTAAGGGATCAAACATTCGCAATGTGTTCTGGTTGGAGATATCGGGAGACATATCCATCTCATTGCCAATCAGTTGCTTGAAATGTTTATTACTCCTGTGAAACCTAATTCAAGCCGTCAAATAGAGTTTATGAGATCCGAAATAGCCTTGAAATACCGACTTGGAGAGCTCTTGGTCATCCTTGCGACTCTGGTAAAGCGGTAGCTTATTATCACCACAAGCTGGCGAAAACTATGATAGGCAAAAGTGAGAAAGCAGGCTAAGACATTGTTGAGAGATATCCATGATTTTCAATGGAGATCTCCAAAAACCACGTGCGTCGAGCCAGAGCTGTTTCGCTATGCTAAAAGTCTCACATACCCAGCTTGTTGGCCAAAAGACCCCAATTACCTTGATATTGATTCTACCCTCATGCCAAACAGAGAAAAGTTAATCATGAATAATATTTTGAATAGGGGATGAAAATCATTGTTTGGTTAACATGGATCCAGCTTCGTTACAATTCAAAGGAGTATCATATTCTATCTAAATATAATAATTATTTCCTACATATTACTATTGTAAAGTTAAGTTACATTTCCATTTCTATATAAGATGGATATAACCTTAATCAATCCGTTCTAAACAGAAAAAAAATTCTACAAATATGTATTTTATTCGTTATGGCTACGAACATATCCATATTACGGCATAATATACTGAAGTAGATTTTAAAATTAAAAAATAAAAACTAGACAATTAATGTTACTGAACAGAGGTCAATAACGGCCAATGACACATTAGTCTGCAATTAAAAATGTATGACCTCTTCATTTACGTACGTGCACCGGCGCTCTACGAACTAGTTACGTCTCATTCACTCATAGACAACTAAACGAGACACACATATCGTTCCATAATCAAAACTACGTCAATCAAGAACAGCAGTGATGGCATTCGTGTGAAACGGAAATGTTTTTTTTTTCACAAGGCATTTAGATATCACAGGGCGATTAATGCTTTAGAATTGTATTCCTTCATGCCGTATTAATGATATTTTTCAGTGAATGGTATGTACCAAACTACTTTTTCTAAATGAATTAAAGATTAAATCATATATTGTTCTAATATACATTTATTATACTACTATAATGGTAAAATTGAAAATATTATCTGTGTAATAAAAATATACATATCCATACGATTATTAAAAAGAGAGAGTGCGAATTTTGTAAGTTTTGTGTGTATGCGGAGGGAAGCCACCGAAACCACGGCACCCATCTAAAAATTATTTAGCCATATGAAAATTTACCATTTGGTACTCAGTGGCACAAATACATTTTTTACATGAAATATGCAATACACTACAAACTTAAAATCATTTACAATCAACACCTATATCTAAGGTAACTGTAACAATTTAACACTTAAACATGACAACATATTCCTTATCGTCGAATACGAATAATTGTCAATTGTAAATTTCACATGACATGCAAAAAAAAAACAGTCAAACATTATCAATAAAGCGTTACTACACCTGTTCCCACTTCACATGCATTTATGTAAACTACGATTTCAGTACCCGTAGACGAATAATTGTATAACAATAGAAAAATAAATGATTTTTACATTCCAGTAACTACCAAAGATGACGTAATACCATACAACTATTATTAAGTATTCGGATACCGGCTTGAAGCAGTATTATGCAATATATTGATTCGTACAACGAGATAGACCAAAAGCAAAAGAGCACGCAAAGTTCGCGCATACGCAATACACTTGCATCGATCGACTGTGACCTTTACAATGGGAGCTGCAATATGGTAAGACTGTTCGATTGACATTCGCCGTAACCCGTCTTACACACAGCGTAACCTTACAAAAAAAAATCAACTAAAAATTTATATTGCCATTCAGACCTTTACCTAATGAAAATATACTAATACCTACCTAAATTCGTTAGAGGTTAAATACATTTGAAGGTTTTTGATCGTCTGATTGAAATTCTATTACACGGATACATAGATTAATAATCAAAAATGTTTCAAAACCCCACACAGATAATATTTCGATACCCGTATGGAACACCCCTGAGCGACAACACGCACAAACTACGTACAGAACGCATGATCAGTTACGCACACTAGAACGAATAAGATATCATCAGTTATTATTACGAAGGGCAAGGTAAAAGCTTCAATAGTTAATAAATAGCAATGTTTATATTAAAATTTAATGTAGATTACGTTTTCTTAGTTTTTTTTTATTATTGTATTAGAGAAATCTTCATATAACGTCAAGCATAAAGTGCGCGCAATATTTTATAAGTGATGTTACAAAACGAAATCGATAAGTCCGTTTCTAAATTTAATATTATCAGTATTATATACGATGACATCATATTAGATAAAAACAATACAATTAATTTCCATCAGTAATTTCGCTTATTGTCAATCTTAACTAAACAATTAACAACAAAATAATTAATTACATTTAACTATTGCATGTCCGCATTGGTAATTAACTTGAATATCGACCGTTTTTTTAACCAACATCTTTAACAATTACTTTAACAATATTATCCAATCTCTCGGCCTCGTTTTAAGATCACCGCAGCATTTATTGGAACATTCATGAAAGCCGTATTCGTCTGTCTCCCTGTGACTGTTTTTAGATGAATTTTTTTAAAAGCATTACCCGATGCTACAATTACATGTAATAATAAATATTATATATAATTGTATAAATCTGAATGTAAATATATACTACTGAGCTTATAACATGTTTCCGTCAATCAACGAAATAACGACACACTGGTGCCATACAAATAATATTTTATATCAAAATCAGCCTTACCGCGTGTGATTTTTTAAACGTTCGCTAACTTATAGGACTAGCAAGAGCAAACTCAACCGCGTGAACGTATCATTACAGCATCCCATAAGTATTGCACCGTGTTCCTTGAATCGTTAATCGTGCCTCCGTTCAAGCGCGTAGAGTCAAAACAACGTTAAAACAAAACCCTCGTCATAATCAAAAAACAACTAAGCATACCCTCAAAAACTGTACACAACGCATCGAGCAACACGTCCCACCGTACGCCAGCTTATCGAATCGCGCTCGACCACGGCAGACAATGACCGCCCTCAACCTAGAGACTTCCTTCTGTTCGGCGGCAACAGCTCGTTTATATCCGTGTAGTTGTTAACGAAATGCGGCCACTCCTTTATAATGTCGAACACCTTGTCGCCGGGGCTCAAGGTCGACATCAGTTGCCGATGGGCCAGCAAGCGATAGTCCTTGTACACTTTCCCCAGCGACACGCCCAGCTGGATGAGTTTCTGACAGGCCTCCACCTGCTGCTTGGGCGGCGGGTCGTTGTTGAAGGTGCCTATGAACGCGATGCCGATGCTGTATTTGTTGTAGTACTTGGTGTGGGCACCTTCATAGTCCCAGCCGCGACCGTAGTACACGGAGCCGTCGCCGCCGACCATGAAGTTGTAGCCGATGTCGTACCAGCCCCTCGACTCGATGTGGAACTGCTGGATGAGACGCACGCGAAGAATGCACTGACTCTGGAATTAAAGCAGGCACCATCGAAGTAACTGTGTCCGTGCTTTTGTGTTATGTTTAAGAGACAATAGTGAGATTATGTTAATAAAGCGATTTTCATTTTCTATTTGATTGTATTATGTGAACTGTGAAGTTAATTTAACATTAAAATTGATAAGTTCCTATATATTTTTTAGTCTGTTAACACTCAATCCGTTATCCAAAATGTATGTACAGGTGTGTATTATCAACAATGATCTAAAACTCGCCAATAAATAACCGACAAACACCGAATTACTCGTAGTTTGTGAGTATCCGCAATTCGGCGCGATTACCAACCGAACTGCAACCAGGAAAAAGACGTTCTATGTTCTCATGTGTTTTTCTTCTGGCTGTATTAATTATTATTTTGGTTTGCAAATTTAGTATATAAAATTACGCGGTAAATGATTCAACCAATGCGTTCACCCATGTTGTAAAACTTATCATTCTCGTACCGAATGGATTTCAATGGTGAAATATAATGATGCGATTAATAAAGTAGTCGAAAGGGGAAATGTATCATCACCCACCCACCATAATCTCCAGGCGCTGCTCGATTAATATTTTTTTCGGAGTTTGAAAAAATCCTTTTCCTCCGATAAAACAGTGAAGAGTTCACTGATCCTCGCATTTTTAAAAAAATAAAGGATTTTTTAAAACGACAGATATGCATAGATATAAGTATCTCATGCATATATATATGGGTTGAATAAATATTTCCAACTTATTTAAAAATATATTTGTTTTTCAACATATTTCATACATAACAAGAAATACTTGCGCACTTGCGAGTATCGATAAAACAACAATATTCAAATTTTACTTATCATTTTTATGCTATTTCATCTGGACATTATAGAGGAGTAAATCATTTTACTTTGGCGTTTTTAAAATCAGGTTCCAAATCACCGTTAGATAAGCCCGAGGATCTAAAATTAAGGAAGCCATTTATCCATTTGGTTTCGAATCAAGGGTGGGTTAAGCTTCTTACACCATTATTCGTTTAACTTCGACTTAATCAAACGGTCAAAGCACATATGGAATTATTTAAACTCGTATGCAGTTTGCATATTAAAAAAAGGTTTTTATTGACATATTCATGACATATTCATAATAAAACGGAAATTATTTAAAGTGTAAAAAACAAAACTTAAAAAATACACATATGCAACTTGGCAAGCGCAACAACGTTATACAGTATCTTGAAAGTTTCAAATAAGAACTTGTATTAACTAATAGACTTTTAAAGCTCGGCGACCCCCAAAATTAGTTTTCGTTTAGGTCGACCCCTGGGAAACCGGTTTCGACCCCAAGGAATCAATATCGACCACTTTGGGAATCCCTGGTCTATACTACACTATGCTTTAAACACCTACGAATAGATAATATAACTTCATAAGTGATAATGATTCAGGACTGTCCAGTTGGTAATTATCGATAAATTGACGAATAAATTGCTTTTTTACCTTCTTACTTTGACTTTTATTAAATGGTAGTATTTGCCGCTACTTAATACAATTTAGTACAAAACTTTAGTACAATCTCATTATAGTATTCATGTAAATAAATTAAAAGTAATCACGATCGGTCATGAAACGGATATATTGTCGGTTTGTTATGAACTTTCTGATGTGAATGTGTGTATGCCCATTTCAGACCATAGAGAAACTTAGTGCGAGTGAGTGTACTAACAGTTTTTTTATCTGTTCACATACCTGTGTATCACAACTCTCGGTGGCTGTGTGCGTAATGATAATCCAGGGTACTGGTTGGATCAGTTTATCGAGCTCCCCCTCTACAGGCTGCGCTAACCAGTCCGACCGGGATACTATCCTCAGATGCCCGGGTGCTATTATTAAAGGGTCAACTGAAAAAGAAAAAAACATATGAGACTTCAACAGAACTGGCAAATGAAATGGTGTTTAAAAGATTTTTTGCAAATGGCATTGCAAAGTTTTATATTTTTTAAATATTTAATGTGACCTAAAAACAATCGACAAAAATGTGATTAAGTGTCGAGAAACGGAAGGTATAATCGAATTGATAATTAGCGGATTTATCGTATGAAAATTGATTAGTAAAATGTTATGAAGACTGTATGGTTACGACAATTATAATATGCCCCCGCAGTCGCCGTGAAGGTATTAGTAATTTAATTTGTCACTTAACAATGAATACACCCATTCTGACCTTACAACGAGTGATCGCTATAATGTAAAAAAAAAACCTACATATTTATTTTTTATGACTTGATAGACACAATTTGGTTGCTAAAAGCGTTCCTTTCGTAATAGCGATGAAGCTGGAAACTTACATTATTGTTACAACAGAGACAGAGTAAGGAAGAAATAACTTGAAAAAAATCTGCTTCTTCTGGGATCCCGCATCTCGCAATGCAGCGTTGCATTCTAATGGTCACATAGTTTGTCAATTGATCCAATTGGCAGTACAAGCCTATCCAATGTAGTCATATCATATAGATGAGTAAATACACAGTTGAAAACCAGAGACAAACGTCGCTGGAATTATACACAAAGTAGTGAAAAGTAAATGTTTTTTTTTTTTCATTTTGAGTTTTTGTTTTTTATTATATCAGTTCATATCGTACTGATTTATTGCAATTTTTTGATAAATATGTTGTACATTGGGACAATTAAATAATTTTATTGAAATAAATAAATATGATTGCAGATTGCGGGGTCCGGTGCGACACACTTTTGCGTGGCTATTTAACACTATAAACATGTAATTTTCAAGATTCGGTAGCAATTTGAAAAATCGAGCCGTCATTTCCGTCATGGTCGTGCGTCAGTTATTACACTTTAGAGGCTACAGATACTACATAGACCAAATTTAGAAGATAGATATATTCTATGAAATGGTTTAAAATGAAGAATATAAAGCTATTAAAAATGGCACTCAATGTAAGTGTTTGCTGCCACCCCAACGAGGGAAGTCTTCTTTCCTTGCAATGCACTAAATAGATAATTTGTATTAAAAGATTGCTCATCTTACCCTCTCTTGGATGCAAAGACGTAAAAGTCATTCCGACACTAACCATAGACCGTTGAGAGCGACAAAGTATACTCACAAAGTTTTATTACACCCTTGGTAAAGCATGCATATACAAGACGTTTACTTATCAATGGCTCTCCGTTATCTTCTATTCATTCGTGTTTTCGATGTTGTGCTGATACATGAGGAAATTAAGAAAATTTTCGAGAGCCATTGATAATATAGACGCATGCATCACAAACAAAATGAAACTTGAAACATTTGTTAATGAATGATACCTTCCATATTAAAAATAAAACTCTAAAGGGTATGAATCTGTAGGTACATAAAATATTTTTTGGAAAATTGTATGATCCGTAGATTTTGTTATAAATTTCAGTTAGTTATAAGTTATAGTTATTAGTTATTATTGTTAGTTATAAGTAAAACATATTAGTTATCGATATAGTGGTCAACTTTTTTTCTGTCTGTCTGTACGTCTGACCACATCATAATAGAACTGCAGAAAAGATTTGGATAATACTTGGCAATTTTTTAGTTTATATTTTGAGTCCTAATCTAGGGTATCTGTTATTTCGGGAAATGGATCTGTTTCCGCTGCATAACCCTCGATATAGACATTATAATAAAAGGACAGTAAATAAAATTCTTGCGGTCTGACTGCAGCTATTATAATAAATTAATATATTTCTAATTCACATTGTACTATTTAGTTTCTTAAATGCTTTGTAACTTTGAAAATATTACTTTGTTAAACGGCTTTTGTAATTTCATGAGTTTTTATGTGGGTACTTTGTATAATATTTTTTTTTTGTAATTGTAAATATTTGACAAGTGTCTTAAATTATGTCATCATGCTCACATTTATTTTTAATATTCATGGTTTTTGCCCTCCTTTGTAACAAAAAATTATTAGGAAGCGGAAACGGAAAATTGCAAAATTGGATTTCTGTAAAAGAACGTTAAAGATGAACGTTGGTATAAAAGGCGAGCTGTTTATCCAGAAAAGGCAGTCTCTAGAAGTCACTCAACGCGAGCAGTCTCTAGAAGTTTGTCACCAAGCCCAGTCTCTAGATGTTTCTCAATAAGCGTAGTCTCTGGAAGTTTTTGAACGAATTCAGTCTCTGGAAGTTTCTCGACGCCAGCGTATAGTTGATTAGCGCACCCTAACACACTTTGTCTACGAAGTCTCCGCGCGCTAAACGCCGGACACTCCAAACGTCTCGTATTCCCTAACGCATGCTCCAGTCACCGAGGTCTCCACGCACTGATCGCCGGAGAAGTGACGGGCTTTCTAAAGGACAATACTACCTTACCAAGTAACTTCTTTTATGCTTTTACTTCTTATATACTTATGTAACTTATTTTGTTAATATGAAATTTGTCAGATTAAAATAATACGGTGTTGATCACAGAGTATATCAATACTACTATATTATACAAGTATTTCTATGATCGTTACTAAGTTAGTCGAATATTGTTGCATAATAATAGCTATTTATTGAGGACCATATCATTTATACGTATAATACAATTCCAACTGATCGCTTTCTGTATATGAAGGATATATGAAAAAAAAAACTGTTATTACGGACCATTATTAAGGCAATACAACCCACAACAGTAGTTGTTAGAATTTGCGTCTGTCTGTGCGTTTGTGCGCGCTAATCTCAAAAACGACTTAACCAATTTCGTTATTGTTTTCACTAATGTATTGCAGTAAGCGTCACTTAATATTTGAAGTTCGTTCGTTTGATTTCAACACGCCCATAAAGTAAGAAAGCAATAAAACTTCCAAGTCACAGAACTAGGAGCGCAGTCTTAAAACAGTCCAAGTGTTATTTCCAAGCGTGAGGCGCAGTTTTTATGAAGTGTAGCCAGGGCGGTTTACAACTGTTTAATAGCACGATCTTATTCATAACGTCAGACTTTTAAAATTTTCGAGTTTGTAAATAGGTTGGTTTAACCGATGGCCTATGCCCAGCGGTGGGCCTTGTCCGGCTGCGATCATGATGGTGAATCAATGGGATTTCCTGTTTTCGTCATAACTTACTAAACAATGTATATGTGAGCACCTACTTGGCATATTGTATTATTGTTAATTGTGTTCTAAATATAATATACTTTTATAGTTGATGTATGAAGAAACCGAAATTGCTAAAAATCCTAATGTAGTATTAAGTTTTAAAACTTCAGAAGCAAACGGACAGAGGTAGCGATTTGGTTTTTATACTGTTGACTGAAGATGTAATTTGCCGTAGACAATGAAAAAATTTACATATTGAGAACGCTACTTATTAGCGTTAAAAGAATTATCGAAAGCTTCTTCAGGGTCATATGGTTGGCTTCCACGACACCTGTTACTGATATCATGCTATATTTATAAATAATGAATAGTTCAAAGAAAATAGCAATATAATGTAATAGCATCATTTTTTAGAGAAATTGCAAATGCTTATTGCCAACACGAATTTTGAATGGAATCTTTTTTTTATGTTAATAGCCGACACACGAACAGACGAGCCACGTGATGGTAAGTGGGCACCGTCGCCCGTGGACATCAGTGAGACCAAAGGTATCACTCATACGTTGTCGATCAGGAAACGAGAAGAAGGTAAGAAAGTACTGGCTCTCTAGCCCCCAGCCGACACACGACGAGTCGTTTGGCGGCTGACTCAAGCAGAAAGACTATAGCTAACCAGACGAGCTTCATGGAAAGATATAATATCAGTAATAATATTAATGTATTAATCATATTACTGATAATATAATCCTTACGCGAAGCCCTACCACCAAACGGGCTAGATTCTTTCGCCTCTTACGATACCCTGTTCTGCCAGCGTGCGATTGGGGGAGTATGATAGTCCGCCCCAATACGGCCCAATCTGACAGTTCGAATCAATAACAATTAAAAACCGAAAACCAAATCAACTTAAAATCATTTTCGGTTGTCACCGACCGTTGGCAAACAATACAAACAGTGAATATACAACATGTCAGAAGGTACTCACAACGCATGAATTGATAGTCAATCACCACTGCCACCAATAACCACAATGCCAGAAATACTGATGCGTTAATACTTTTTAGTTCACATATGGACAAATTATCAGAACCATACCTCCCTTATTGCATGTCGTGCAACACTTGACCCAACAGTTTTCATGCCCAGTCGTCTGCTGCACCGACCTCTGTGCGTTACCGACTACATTCCGTGTTAGTAATGAACATAATATTAACACTAATGTTAAAGGCAACAAGATGATCCCTATTAACATAACTGGAAGGTTGTCAAAACAATAGTAGCCCAACACCGTCGCGAGTGCTGAAATGAACAAAAAAAAATTACATCAGCGAAACGTAGATAACTATACATGAAACAAAATATACAATTGACAAAAGTACTCAAAGCTTTGTAACTGTGTTGGGTCTCCTATTAATTAATACAAAAGATTACACGCACGCAGCAGCAGCCACTGTTGTAAAGCCGACAAAAATATTAAATAACATAATAATAATAACAAAATATTAATAACATTAAAAGCATAAGTATACTAGTATGACCCTCCGTACCACATCCCTATGTGGTATAAATCTATAACATTTTTTTTACATCAAAAATTTTAATTAATACAAAATTTTAAACGCCTATATACCTACGTTTTGGTCTTTACTGTTTTGCACATTTAATAACTCAGTATAAAGCATCCGAAGTAATTTTTATATGTATTATTTAGAACTAACACAAAGTGGACTTTTTTATAGAGATAAATCTTTAAAATTTCAAATTATACAACTTCGAAAGTGAGAAATTTAATCAAATGTAAAAAAGTTAAAGTCCACCCCATGTTTGTAGAAAGAACATACAAATGTCATGTTAATGTTCTATAGCATAGGTAGAGGTTTATTCAAAACATGATAAGTGACGTCGTAAGTTCATACCTAAACGCGCCAGTACAGCAGCTGGTAATAAAGATAGGAAATATTGATTGATATATATATAATTTTTATATTTTTAGTATAAAATCAACCGAGGAAAAATCCACTCGTGTAATAATTTATTATTTTTATGTTTATTTTTTTTATTACTATTTTGAGAACTTTTCCGAGGATACTGTATAATTATATATTTAATAAAAAAATATATTTCGTTTATTTTTCTCAGGTTGATGGTAAGCTTACCATGCAATGTCATTGCAAAACAATTATACATAATACGATATATTCATAACCTTACGTCTACGTTCACCTGTTATGATAATGTCTAATAAATATTTTCCGACAACACGCTGTTGACGCTTTTTAACTGTAGCGGAAGCTATTTTTGTCATAAGATCACAAAAATCATAAGAAGCCATTATAGTTAAAGTATAAAATTGATAATGCCTTTGATATTACGGTTATACATGGGCCGAGACGACCTCTTACCATCAAGTGGACCGGCTGTTCCGCTGTCGGCCATTGTAATATCTCTTTTGGAGGATTTGAATAGTAGGACCGCTGATCGCTAAAGATAAGAATTCATTTCGTCCGGATATTCGTCTTCGGATAACCTATTGAGGTACAAGCGGAATCTGTTGCTATCAAGTAGTTCTCAGTCGTTATAACTTCGGCTAATAAAACACGTGGCTAGTTGACCACTAACCCCCGTTTCCACGACTCTTATAACATTCGCAATGTGCCCCGTGAGGAACGGCGTCGGTCCTTGTTTAATTTTTCCAGCAGCCGTCATTCATTCAACTTTCGCCAGCAGTCAGTTGCCTAATTTGAAATCACAAAGGCCTCATTTAATTGATTTTTTTATCAATATGCGCTGGAACTCATGGGTGATTGCCACAAAGTAAGATAAGCTCATATAGTTGTGCTAATGAAAACAATGAAATTACAACACACCTATTTTAAAGACTTGCACTAATTTATCGCCCAATTATAACATGTGTATTTAATAATGTTTTATTTATAATGTATTTTATAACGAATTAGAATGTATAATATTCATATTCTTGGCTTTTACTTTATCTCTTATAACCTTATAATATTATAACATTCTTATTACATTGTATGTAACAAAAATACCTATAACATATTTTTGCTATCCTCGGTTTATGCTAATTACACTTGGTGAATATGCCCTTATTTTTGAAATGTATGATCTCTTAATCTGCTTTACGGAAAATAATATTTCTTTGTTCTACAATATAATACAGATAAAGTATGTTGTAAATTCTTGTTTTAACAAAGATATTTTCGGACTGATAGTGCCTTTATCTTTAAATAGTAGACTATTTGTATAGAGCAGATTAACTGTCACACATGCCAAATCAGACGCAAAACATTTATAAATGAGTCATTGCGTTTCAGTAATATACTTATGACCAATTTCAATTCGTACAAACACAGTACCTGACTAGTACAATATTTGGCAGTTGTTTAGTTGCAGTGATCGGATAATGGCACTATTGTATGCTCATATGGTGGTAGAAGTTTAAAAATACAACTAATAATTGTAGGTAATTCTTACCAGAGTCTGATGTGCCCCCGCTACTAAAGTCGGGCATAGAAGATGTGCTTTCATGATAAAATTTGTTTTGAAACATGACAATCATTGCTATTATGCCACCTATGACAGTCACACATATCGCTGATAGAATCACCTTATGCCATACAAGGATTTGAAGCTTTTCTGTAGCTGTAAATACAAAAATGATTATGTGTATATAGATACACACACAAGACAATTTAAATTAAACAGGCAATTGATGTAAGCACCATACATACTCACAACCTTAACCCTTTCCATAACTCGTAAGTGTACACTAAGTATTTTTTTTATTTTCATAATTATCACACAAACAACACCATCATCACATCTGTGGTGTATCTAACCTTTCAGATACAATAAAATATAATATTTTATTTGTAGCCGTTTAATTTGTAAGTTTAAAAAACCTTATTAATAGAAATAATGCTGCCATGGCCTATCGAGGTTAGCTTCATAATAAAAAGTGTTGAGCGCATAGACATGCTGCTCTATGGTTTCTAAATAGTCGGGTTCCAATATATTACAATCACTCCCCTCTTACAAGTTCAACTTTTCAGGAGGCTTCACAGATCGTTGAGAATGTCTCAAAATAATTGGTTAATTTTGAACTTGGGACTCGGCACTGGGATTTTAAATTATATTCCTTTCGGTGCTAAAATTGCCCTCTTGAGAGCTTGGACCTACGTTATTAAAAGCTTTTACATCATCATTTGTTTTTCATTCTACATCATGCATTATTTGTTGTTTATTAAAAGAAGTATAGAGGTCACTAAAATTATCACTCAAAATGTTAGAGTTATTTGATATAGAATTAGAATTACTAGATTTAGTTTTACAATTATGTGACATATCTGTATCTGGAAGTATTGAACAAATCTTCATTTAAAACTTTACACAAATATGTTATATTACCTAAAACTTCCTCCACTATACACTTGGTAAAGGCTTTCTTATTAGGGTTTCTATAATCTCTACAATAAACATACTCTCCTTCCTCAAATTTTTCCTCTCTTTTAGATAAATTATTTTTCTTTAATTCACCATTTTGGTTTTTGTTACATAATAAATCAAATCTAGTTCTAAGCTTTCTTTGAAACATCAACTGAGATGGTGTCACTCCTGTAATTGCATGAACTGAATTTCTATAATGAAACAGGTAACTATTCATTAATGTTTTAAAAGATACATTTATATTAGATTTATCTTTGAGAGCTTTACTTAAACTGAAATTGAAATTTTTCACAGCATTTTCTGCAAAACCATTTGTTGCTGAATGAAATGGAGGCGATGTGACATGTCTTATACCATTTTTATAAATAAATTCACTAAATTCTTTTAAACAAAAAGTTGCTGCATTATAATTTACTACAATTGTTGGTAAGCCAAATTTACTAAAACATGCTCTAAATTTCTCAAAAGTACTTGTAGAGTCCAAACTTTTCATTATAAATGCCTCAGGCCACTTAGAATAAGAATCAATAATTATCAGTATCATTTCTTTGTCAATTGGACCTAAGAAATCTGCATGAACTCGTTCATAAATGTGACTCGTTTTTGGCCATGATATAATGTTAGATTTAACAGGTTCTGGTCTAGCTGACATACAAATATTACAATTTTTAACAAAATTTTCTATACATTTATCAAGACCAGGCCACCAGAAATAACACCTAGCATTGGCTTTCATTTTAGCAATACCTTCATAAGTACTGTGTAACTCTTTTAATTAATTTTGTTGCAACTTGTATGGTATTACTACACAATAACCCCACATGATAACACCTTGATCAATATACAATTCATCTTTTCTTTGAAAATATGATTCTGATCAATGATTATGATATGATTGAATTCTGATACAATTGAAAATATTCTTTAAAATTCTTAAAGATTCATCTTTCATATCTTGAGGAAACCCATTATCATATTGTATACCAAACTCAAGACAGAATCTTTTCTTGTTTCACATCTTACCATTTTTAAATCTATTACATTTTGTTCCTCTACAAAATTTATATAATCATAGTCTGTTAAAACATTTTGCATTGGATAAGTCTGACAGTTCAATGGCATTCTAGACATACAATCTGCATTTACATTGTCTGAACCCTTTATATATTTAAAGGTGTAATCAAAATCTGCTAAATATAATGACCAACGTTGCAGTGTACCTGCTGCCATTTGAGATAAACTTTTATACTCCCCAAATAGGGCTTGTAGGAGTTTATGGTCTGACAACAACTCAAATATTGTTCCTACTAAATATTGATAAAACTTTTGCACTGCCCAGTAAATAGCTAGCGCTTCTTTGTGAATTACAGAATAGCCTTTTTCAACTTTAGTATATACTCTGGATATAAATTTATTGGTCTGCCTGTGCCATCTTGCATAATATGACTTAACACTGCACCAATACCATTTTGACTTGCATCACAAGCTAACCTTATAGGTAATTTTCTATCAAAATGCACTAAAATATTTTCTGATATAATATCTTTCTTTAACTGCTCAAAGCTAACTTGACACTCTTTGGTCCACAAAAATTTAGAATTTTTCTGAAGCAAGTTGTAAATAGGCTTTAACTTAATTGCAATTCGATTAATTAATTTAGAATAATAATTGATCATACCTAACCATGATTTTATTTCACTGATGTTTTTTTTTTACATAAAATAAGTTAATGCTTGACAACAACCCCACCTGATGGTAAATGGTGATGAAGTCTAAGATGGTGAACGCACTAACTTATAAATAGCCTATGCACTATTTGTTTGTAGGTGCTGAAGCTTGTGTAATGGCATTTAATTTAAATGGATCCTTTTTTAATCCATCCTTGGAAATAATATAACCTAGATATTTAATCTCATTTAGGAAAAATAAACATTTTTCTTTATTTAACCTGATGTCTACCTGTTTGAATCTTTTGAATACCTCTTGCAAATTTAAAAAATGTTCACTATCATTTGCTCCTGTGACCAATACATCATCAATGAAGTTTACAACACCCTGTATTCCTAACAGAACTTTTTCTAATTTTGCTTGAAAAATAGCTGATGCTGGCTTTGTACCATATGGCAGTCTATTTACTTTATAAATGCCATTAGATGTTGACTATCATTTGCTCCTGTGACCAATACATCATCAATGAAGTTTACAACATCCTGTATTCCTAACAGAACTTTTTCTAATTTTGCTTGAAAAATAGCTGATGCTGGCTTTGTACCATATGGCAGTCTATTTACTTTATAAATGCCCTTAGGTGTCGACCATGCCAATAATTCACTAGTATCTGAATCTAACTGTAATTGATTAAAAGCATTCCTAAGATCAAGTTTTATATATTTTTCACCACCTTGTAAAGCTGTATAAATTTCTTCAATACTAGGAAGAGGATGATTGATATCTTTTATTTTATTCACTGTAATTTTATAATTTGCACATAATATCAATTTCCTATTTTCTTTAATTACTGGAACTAATGGTGTACCTCATTTAGAATTTTTCTACCTTACTAATTACTCCCTCCTTTTCTAATTTAATTCAATTTAACTTAATTTAACTTTAAATCAACTTTTTCCTTGAAGGCATAGAGTATAGGGCGGGGTTTATGAAAAATAGGCTTTACATTTTCATCCATTAATTGTAACTTAATTTCTTCTCCTTTTATTACACCTAACTCTGCTTTAAAAATTTCTGAGTACTCAATTAACAGTTTATCTATGTATTTTTCTCTAATGAGTTAACTGCTAATAAATCTTCAATGTTCATATTGAACTTTTTAATTAAATGTTTGCCAAATAAACTTTTTAGACCTGTGTTTACATCTATGACTGAACAATTAATGATGTTATCTTTTATTTTTAATGGAATGTCAATTTTGCCTGATGGCTTAATAATTTCACCATTACAAGTTTTTAAGTTGATTTCGGTTGACTGCAACTTAATAAATTTTGAAAATAGTTTATCATACACTTATTTTGGTAAACATGAGATTGCTGCACGTTTGTCAAGCTCCATATCAAAAGGTCAACAAACACATTGTGCGCACCAAAATATTATTAAAAAAAATTATAGACTGATTTTCAGTTTAATAAATCAACTATGTGAAGTTTTAATATACATTATTTTGACAAAGCCAAGGATAGTCCAACATTTATAAAAATCACTTCTATATGCAGCCATGGTAGACGGCACCAGCTCTTGTCTGATATAGAAATAGGAAGAAATATACATTTATTAATAGATTAATGAAATAATAATCCATTAAGACTGATTAAAAGAAATACATAGAATGGAACTAAGAATGGTATTTATAAACTGCAGTAACAATATTATATAGCATTTCTTCTTTCATTGAAGAAATGATTGATGAAAGCTCAGCGGAACATACCTTGCTTCATTTGCTTATACCCCTAGGACTGGTGTGTAGAGAAATAAAATTGAAATTATATTAGAACTAACTAATTAATATCTCTATCACTTTTATGAACTTACTTGGTTTCGCCGCTTGGTCATGAAATTTAGCTGAAGTCCCACCGACCTCATCACCTGCATCTTTAAATGATGGATTATCCAGCCCAGATTTACCCTGAATCACCTGTTTTATCGTTACAGGCCCGTTGAAGTACGTATTATTTCCAAACTGGACATTCTCCGAGTTTGTCACCGCTACACTACCGAACGCAGGTATTGTAGAGGGTTTAACCAGAGACGAAGGAAGACTGGGAAAAGTGGTGACCGTCCTTGAAACGTTTTTTTTATCACATGTGCTGTCATCATCCCCGTCGTTGGTATCTTCACTAATTTGCAAGTCCCCCAAATCACCTTTAAATCGCAAACTCTGATTGGGAGTATTATTCATTGATTCCACTTTCATAGCCATTTTTTAACATTTTAATTATAACAAACATTACAAACTTTATATCGTCCAACAAAACTTGTTCACAAAAAACAGATAAATATAACTACCTAAACATTATATGATATGTAGCTACATAGCGGAATCGTGATTGACTTAATATTTCCCTTTCCTACTTAGTGGATGGATACAAAACAAAGCATTATCTGTATTTCTCACATTATACGCTAACAAAATAACTAAACAACCACAGACGATGAGGAAATGCAGATAATAGAAACTATCCCTTGAATATATTTATACTCTATGCTAATACTCTTTGAACTTTGATTTCAACTCTAGAAATGATAATGAGCATGTAACTATTCGTTTAAATATAATTCATAAACATTACTCTGTACATAAATATTATTAGAATTTACTCCTTAATAATCAATTTATATATAAGGCCCCCGCGGTATGTAAAATTTATGAGTAAAATTTTGTTGAGCGTTAACTAAAAGGCGTTACGTTTTCCTGCCCACCGACCTTGCGCACTTTTTAAGTTAAACTAATATATGCGTGTACTTGCATACAGCCCGTAAGGGAGCTGTAAAATAATGTACAGGTGAATTTTTCAGTTTTTCGGAGAATGACTCAAAATAGGACAAAATAGCCTAAATCTTTATAACAAATAGTGGCTTTATTAGTTTACTTTTGTTAAAGTTACCTCCTTATTTAAGGTAATTAACTATTTGTGGAGACGCTTAATAGTGGAGAAACCACGTTGAAAATATCGAAACGCGAGTAGCACTTATCCCATTGATAAAATAAAGGCTATAGTACTGTGAAGTACTATTCTGGGGTCCGGGGACGAGACAAACACAATTTTCTATTTTACGCGTGAACCTCCTTGCGCGAACTTCTCGGGGGTTCCAGTTACTCACTATTGCCCTTTTTCCGTAGCGGTCAAACGGGGAACTAACTACGGAGTTGCCAGCCATCGCGTATGATAAAAAGTACTACACGCTATAAGGCATATTTTAAATTAGATCAAATCTTTCATCATCGGTTAAATCCGTTCTCAAATCACAGTATCATCAGCATTATCATTATAGCATAATCATTAGCAATTTTTAATTTTTTTTTCTTTTACGAAGGCCTTTAACCGGAATAAAAATTAAAAATTCAAAATTAGAATAATGTTGCAAAGATGACTGTGCTACGGATGTGAATTATAGACATTATTTAATATTTAAAATAAAAAGTAGTTTTTATAATCCAACATTTTCCTTAAATTTGCCGTATGTCATTACCTCCCAGAATTTGATCCTTATCAGCGACACTATCGAATGGTGTAATAATACAATGTGTTTTTTTTTTTCAAATCAATGGGTTGGATTCCTGGCTAGAAATATTGATTTTTCAGAAATTCCATGATGCAGTTTTAGTTTTATCAGAATCGAGGCCGAGGCTCCATTAAGTACTTTTCGTTATCCTCATAATTAAAGATTTATTCAGCCATACCCACTTGATAATTTCACCTGTATATTATAGATGTATTACTCAAAGACATTTGTGCTTAAGGAGTAAACTCCAGTCATGCGTCGGAGCTGACACACACACACTTTTGTCATTTATATATATGACATTTTAATATAAAATAAACATCAATTGTTGGTCATCAAATCGAATAAAAGCATGTATAAATATTATGTAAAAACATCAATATACCCAATCATAAATTTATAGTGTGTTAATTTATACTTCTGTGTGCAATATTGAACGTTATATTATAATTAATATTAATAGCAATATCGTAACAAGGTCCTTTTTTTCAGATAAAATATATAAGTATTTTGAAATTGTTATAGAGGCGAATTACCATAAATATATAGAAAAATAAAATTGTTATCTTTTTATTAAATAATTACGCTAAAAGCAACAGAACAACCAAAACTGATGAGAAACTTGAAAAATTTTAGATCGCAGATAAAAATATTATGAATTGCGTGTATTTCTCGCGGAATAGAAGAAAATTTTCCTAAAACTGCTAGTATATTAGAATATTTTAGGGTGCCTTAGTCAAACACAATGGTTACATAAAATATATTAGCTACATTAAAAGTTTTACAGCCTAAGCAATCAGTGGTTTTCACGTCACACCATAACATATATAACGGCATAAATTTAGAAAATATAAATGTTTTGACGTCTATATCGATAATAAAATCCTCCTATATTAAAATTTACAAAAAATGTTGAATGTATAGATTTGGTCTTGTTACTGTACTGTAAAAATTAGTCATACTCATAAAAGTATTATAGATTAATTTTTATATTCACGGCTAGTTTATCCCCAAAGCAACTAAATTATCTATTTAGATGCTATATAGATAGCGAACTTTAATTATGAAATGACAAAGAATCGATTATTTTTATCACCTGATAATGATAAACCAAACGCAACAAAATAGTTTAAACCTGAGCTTCCCGGTATTTTTTTTCAGTTATATGTACCTATGATAAATATAGGTATTTAAAAAGTACATATTATTCATCATAGTTTCTACCCTAAATCAAGGATTTTAAGAACTATTTCGAGGTCCTTAGAATTATTTTTTATAAAATGTGAAAACTATAAGACGAGTTCATGAAATCTAATGTGGAAAAACAAAATCACTAAGTAGTACAAAATTTTTAATAGCTTATTAATTACTAACCAGTGAACTTAACAGGGTATCGTGACAATCTATAACATACAAATGAACATTAGAAATTAATGTTAAGAACTTTTATTTTAAGCAAATACCTGCTAGAACCAAATAAACTTAAAATGTTTTAAAGTCTAAACTAAACGACTCCTTTGTCAAACTCTTATCGAGACCATTGTCCGTTAATGATAGGCAAATCCAATCGGAAATAAGTGACGATAATAATCTTTCCGGACTGTAAATGCTTAACTTAATGGCGTATTCATTCGACGCGCTACCTTGAACACACCCACATCATAAGCTGACGGGATCATCGTCACAGTTAAATTATACCAGTTCTTCGCGATGTGCATAACGAATAAGGACGCGAAACGCGTTATTTGACAATGTTTTCACCATAATTTCACGGCAAAAGGATGGATACTAGGCTCCGTACGATAATGGAAAGAATGGGGGAATTAATTCGATAATTCTTTTATATTTAGTGCTACGGTACCTAGCCGTTTAACCGATTCAATGCGGCGGTCTTTTGGAGAAACTTTTGCGCCTGACGGCGAACAAATATTTCGTGGCTCCACTGTGGCGCCTAACGCCAGGGACTTCGATGGCACCACTAAGGTGCTCCTCGCCGTGAATTGTAACTTATCGATTTTTTTACTGTTTCCACGTGCTGTAAATTTTGTAACCACCCAAAACCGAACGTGAATGGGTAACTTTTCGATTAGTGTTTATAAAAGTGACTAATCTATGTACATGTAATAACGGAAATGGAATGTCAATTTATTCGAGTTTTATGGGTTCAAATTTTGACTCCACTCAGGTGCCACCCACCATTCACAAAATATATCCATGGTGCCACTGTGGTTCATCCGCACGGAATCGGTTAATTAATCCAACAATCAGAGAAATGTTCCTGCAGCGAAAACGTGAATATCTATGCAATACCAATTTAATTTCTCTATTCAAAAACGTTTCCTCTGTAAACTGACCAACACGCCCCTGGTGTAATTTTTGTTAAATATTTTGATTAGACTTTATGCTCTAAACACTCGTAAAACTCCAATTAGGTAGTGGATTCAAAACCTTAGCAGGCTCCGCCGCAAATACGCTCATTAGCTATTCGGCCGAAGAATCTATTACATTACGTAGCGTAATGTTAATCAAATATTGTTTAGTTGCACCGCCGTTTTAACGCCTCAGTCTTGAACTCTGATACTGCACAGGCACTTTTTCATACAATTCAGGATTATTTCTTAAAGTGAACAGCACTATCGCCATTCTATCACGCAACTTGTAACACAGAACAGTTCAGAAAACATAAATTATTGATCTACATAAATTGTCATTTTATCAGCTCATATTTTCGCTTTTTATTGTTTTTAAAAGATATTCTTCGATTTAATAATATTGAAAACAACAGAGGTGAATTTAATACAATTATAATATTAGTAATAAAACCATAAAATGAGTATAAAATTAATGAATGAAATTCTGCACAACTACGGCCGATTCAAATAAAAAACGGTTAAGTACTACACCATACCAATTTATTTTAATATTGTCAATTTAAAGTCGTCGTAGCAAAGTGGCACCGTCTCCCGATCGCTTGCACAAAGCACAACGTCCATACATGTAATCATATACATAATTGTTTTCGAATAAATCCATTAATAATCATGTTCATGAATAAAACTATTACAATTACGTAAACATTTAGTAAAATGGGATAAGTCTTCTTTACTATGAAACAACGGTGACATCGATCGATTCATCGACTAATAAATGATGTCGATACGCCAAATTATTATCACGTCAATAAATATCGCCAATAATTATTATTATTTCCAAGAATCCCAAATTCACCATTTCCCTTTCGCATACTCAAATAAATTATCATCAATACTTTGGTAACTTGAACATTAAATTACAGTACATAATATCTAGAAGCAAGATTTAGTTACTGTGGAGAAATTATGAAAAGCAGTTTATAGAAATGAGTTGTCCATACGAAGCTACGGGCATTCCGATTGCCCTTCTAAGAACAATTAGAAAGAAAAAATACTGCAGTAGTAGATTTTACTAATTTCAACTGTGAATTGTGTTCGAAAACCTTTCGTCTAAGACGGCATGCATAGCACACCTACATGTATTTTACTACTAAACTCCTACAATAATGAGTTAAGAGCCAAAATTTCGTACTTTCGTTACTCTCCCCAGCGAGGATCAATTGAATCACACCACCACTTTAGTCAATTTCCTGTAATACCAACTCTTACGACGTTACAGTAAATATTTAATAGGCCGAGACGGGTATGTATATTTTTATAAAATATACTACAATTAAAACAATATAGACATCACAGATGTAAGTACACAGAGGTATCTTAATTGTAATAACAACAATAATAATAATAATTATAATTAAAAAATAAAACAACGACATCAAAAATGCATCACGTACTCTTAACAACTACTAAACGATAAATAAATTAAAACAGGAAAGTTATTAATTTTGACAGAAAAAGAAAACACCCACAGAAAGAGTTAAAAGTTGTGTTCTTGAATTGACTATTGGTGTATGTGTGAATCAATCTTTTCTAAGGTTTACTTCAAATACTCGGGCCATCGATGACGCTCGAGTTAGGTTACATAGTTTTCATCCTATTAAGTCGTTACAACTAAAAAGTTGTTATAGCTTGTCGAGTATTACTAAACATTGCTATGTATCCCAACACAAACACGCTGAAGATTTAATTGAAACAGTGACTTTAAAAATTGTAAAATAATTGTAAATAAGATATCATTGTCAATGTTTGTAATAATAATATTTAGTTACAGACCCAAAGTGAAACTGAAAGCAATGAATGTGTTTACTTATAAATCTAAAATTGCAAAACTAAAAATCATTGATCAATTGAATATCTTCAAGCAGCTAAACTTCAACAACAAAGTAATTGTAAAATGTAAACAGAAATATACAGATTCATATCCTTTAAATTACACTGAACATTGTGAATAAACACAATTGATTGTTCTCATCCTTTTGCATTCCCTTTAGTTATAACTGGACGTTCAAACCATAATAATAAAATTTGAATACCTTTCCATTGTCCAAATGAGTAATGCTCAAAAAGGATAATAAGAATATTCTTTCCTGTGATTCTTGATGACATTACAATTGCTTTGTTATTTTGTCTCGATGGCCCTATGTTGGTTGATTTAGTTGCCGATTTGCTTCATGAGTAGCTCGGTGCTGAGAGACTTGGGTCGCTCGATGGGAAGGCCTAAGGCACGGGACCATATCAGTTGGGCTAGCACGCCTAGAGCACGGGACACACCGAACATCACCGTGTAGTAGTTCATTTCTTTCAAGCCGTAATACTGTGGAAGAGAAATGGGCTATGTTAATATGTTGGTAAAATAGGGGAAAAATATATAGAAATGAAAAGTTTCGCTCTGTATTTAGCAATTACTCTCAGTATCGTTCACACGTATTACTAAGAGACTAGTGTTCACCTAGTAGTCGAATTTCGACCCTAATACACAATTAAAATCCTTTTTTGACTTTTCTACTGATAATTCATCAATAGTTACCAAACAAAAAACAATTGGTTGACCAACAGAGGAAAACGGAGTGCAAAGTTTTCTCTTCACATATTAATTAATATATAGATGTTTCGCACTTGGCGAAACTCATACAAACATCCAAGACCGTTGACTGTTGATTTATATTTTACAGTCACATAATTTCTTAGTTCAGTGAGCATGATTCACCTTGAGAACTTTTTCTAGGTTAACTTGTAATTAACCTCGTTGTAATTACTGTTTTTATTTTATGTAATAAACTAACCCCAATTAACTTAATCTGTTTGAAGGAAAACCAGTCAAAGATCTGGAAAATCCCACAGCTAATTACGATGAATCGAGACCATGTGTGGATTGGATCAACCAGTTCCTCATATAATTCGCCATTATAATCGGAACCCGCTCCTCCTCCTCCTGGTTAATAAACAAACCAACTTTTTTCCAGTGTGCATTCATTTTTATATCCACATATTTTTCTTTCATATTTTCACCGTTCACTCCTCAAAACTCCTGATGTATTATATCACAGTGAACTAATTTCCTTGCATTGAATATATCTTTATCATACCTGCAGAAGCACTCCAGAGTGGGAGTCTACATTGGGCCACGGGTTCTTGACTTTGCCGAGCTCGGTGAGGATTGGTGGGACAACCTTGTATACCGCTGCCACTAGCTTGAACAGGGGGTCGTTTGGCAAGTGCTTCAGCGCAAACTCGCGTTGGCAGGTGTACCTGTTTATCAGAAGTAGGTATACAAAGTTTAATCTATTTGAATAATTACAATTTAATTTTTAATTTTATTCGTAGTCTTGACCATTGTTTGTATCGAAAGAGAGTAATTTATTGTTAATGACAGTCAATCGCTAACCTCTCGACTGGCTGAATACGTTGTTAAATAGTTTATGCAAATTTAATTGTGTCATGCTAATTGTGTTAACGACAGGAGTACTATTGGCATGTATCAGTGAAAACTAATTCTCTGTCAAATAATATGACGAGACATACATCAATGATTAGTCCTGCTGTTGACGACACACTAGCGTAGTTGTTCACACACGAATCTAAATATTACATTGTTATACAATAAAATATATTATTTTAAAACGTATCAAAAGGTTTATTTATAGTTTAAACACGAAGCTGTGAGTAATCGACTCATTGTAACGTTTCTATGATAAATTTCTAACATTCGTTCAGCAAATAAATCATAAAATAAATTCTCTTTCAATTCTAACCAAACCTGACGCGTAAATAAGTTTATTGCGTATGTGAGCAAAACTTCGACTATAGTTCCACTGTTGAGGGAAACGTGAACACTACCTAGGATCGGTCTTCCTAAGAACGGCGTGTCCGTATCCCGGTACAACTTGTCCCGACTTCAGCGTCTTCCAGATGAACTCCTTGAGTCCCTCCTCGGTGAAGTTGTCACCGACTTGCTTCCGCAGCTTCTCCAACCAGATTAGTACCTGACAACATTCCAATGTTAAACTTACGGTATGCTGTCAACGATAATCTCCATCGCGAGTGTTGTAATATAATTAATTGTTATTGTATTTCAAGTCAGTGTCGATTCTTAATTATGATTTATTGTGAAAATTAAATATTGCACAACGTCTACGTGGTCACCTACCTAGTTTTATTATAATTTAAAGTACATAGCAAAGTGCTTTGATTAAATAATTGCACACAAATATTCAATTATTGAATAAAACCTTTAATCAACTTATATTAGCAACTGTCTTAGAGAGTTCCCGCGCTGCACATCTTTCCAAATCCCTATTAAACTTATACACACACCCACAGGTTGCAAGGCGAGGATTGAGGTTTAGAACCGGGAATTCCTGGAACCGAATGTACCGGGAATTCTTTTTAGAACCTGGACTGAGAATTCTAGTCCTGGTTCTTTCGGTACATTCGGGCCTTTTCTATTTCATTGGTTACAAAATCACTGGTAATCAA
The DNA here is from genome assembly GCA_003671415.1 of Megathymus violae. Classification (NCBI taxonomy): domain Eukaryota; kingdom Metazoa; phylum Arthropoda; class Insecta; order Lepidoptera; family Hesperiidae; genus Megathymus; species Megathymus violae. Next base: position 53,275 of record PDGT01000166.1, on the reverse strand, counting down.
TAAAAATAGTGTCAAAATAGTTATACAACAGTATTATCGTGAAGTGAATAAGGTATTCAAAATTGCGTATAACATCGCATCGCACCGTTCGAGTTCGGCTCAAGCTCGCTTCACGCCCAAAGCGATGGCCTATTTCATACCACAATTCGATGATTTTGAAAATGTATATTCCATCGGCTCTTTGATTGTATTACGAAGAATCACGAAACAATCAAGTCTTGGATCGACCAAACATTTAATAGTTGTAGTGTTCGACAAAACCTCATCTCTGCAATTAACTGTATCTTCTAACATATACGCATTGCCACGCTGAGCAATGTATCATTTATGCAATTGTATCATTAATATGGTAATTATATCCGTGAATCGTATGAAAACTTTGACATATTACATACATAATGTAAAGTTCCACTGTTGAGGGCAAACGTGAACACTACCTAGGATCGGTCTTCCTAAGAACGGCGTGTTCGTATCCCAATACATTTATTATTTATTTATTTATTTACATACGACGTGGGAGTCTTCGAGAGCAGAGTGAATAGGCTCTTAAAAGTTAGTGCGTTCAACATCTTAGACTTAATCACCACTTTCCATCAGATGGGATTGTTGTCAAGCGTTAACTTATTTTATGTAAAAAAAAAATATCAAAATGACGAGTTCACAGGACCGGAATAACACTTTGTTAAGCAACGTAATATTTTGTTTTGGCCGTATTGGGGCGGCTTAGAATACTCCCCCAATCCCATGCTGATAGAAAAGGGTGTCGTGAGAGGCCACAGAAGCCAGCCTGCTGCATGGTAGAGCTTCGCCTAAGGATTAATTATCAGTATTATTATTAAGTCACTAATATTATTAGTCCTGCTCGAGTCAGCCGCCAAACGACTCGTCATGTTCCGGCTGGGGGCTTGAGAGACAGTGCTTGCTTTCTAACTTTCTTCTCATTGCCTGGGCGACAACGCATCAGTGATACCATTGGTCTTGCTGATGTCCATGGGCAACGGTGACCACTTACCATCAGGTGGCTCGTCTGCTCGTTTGTCGGCTATTAACATAAAAAAAGGAACGAACCCACAAGTCCAGACAACATAGCAAAAGATTATGTATAAGTCCAACAATTTTTTATCTCTTACAAAGACGTAGGAAACTCATCTGCATTATATAATTGGACGCTCACCTCCTGGTTGGCTAGTCCGTGCAGTGGTCCAGCCAAGCCGTTGAGTCCAGCGGCGAACGACAGGTAGGGGTCGCTCAACGCGGAACCGACCAGGTGGGTGGTGTGCGCTGACACGTTGCCGCCCTCGTGGTCGCTGCAACCATACAACACAAGTTTGTTATTGTTACCTCGTACCCTTTGAGAAGGACAAGAGATGGAGTTTGGTGTTTTTCACCACCATTTCAATTTCATTGTCACGTTAAATCGATGTCCAAATTCCGCACTTAAACGACTTATTAATTTTTACGAACATCGACTTTGTTTTGAGGTCTTTGACTGACAAAATTTCGTAACTTTCAAAGACTGGCGGATGTTATTTGATCCTTTCTGTGTAACGATGATTCTATGTAAAAAAAAAGTGATAAGACATTTATATCTCACTTATTATTATTATTCGAATTAATCTAGGATTGTAATTAGTATTGAGGTTTTAGAACAGGAAGAAAAAAATGCATTCATAAACGTAATAAATTGTAATTTTTAAGCAAACTTCCCTTTCCCTCTCTTTTTTATTCTTTTGTTTCCACAAATCTATCCTAAACAGATAGCAATAGATATTGATAATTTCAGAGTTCTCTGAGCACTTATTTTGAAGTTTTAAGCTCACGATATATATAACGCGACCATAATTCTGTTCACAAGCACAACTTCGCGACATCAAAACCAACCACGCCATCTTACATTCTTCATACCGCGCGCGTACTTTTCCCATTTTTTCTGCTCTTTTGTTTCACTCTGTTAACCCACCCAACAAAAGACCCACACAAGAGATATAGGTCAAATTACAATACAAATGAATACATTGGAATAAGGCCGCTTTATTCTCGAAATGTAGGTCGTAGGCCGGCGCGTAATGTACGTCCATTAAACTAATATTGATTTCGACAAAAAATCTCATTAGCGTCGAGAATAAACATTGCTGTTAATCATTTATTAATAATTAAAATATAATCTATTGTAACATTGAGGTCGAATGCATTTTCGGTCAGTCGCACTGACGCGTTTCATCTTATGATTAATTTTCAGACATACATACTCTAGTCTTAAACTACTTAAACCCAAAAGGTCTCTGATAAGAATCAACAACTGTCATTGAATGACAACAACTGGCTCGATCAATAGCGACCACTCATCCACCATCCACGTTCCGACCGCGACCAAAGATAATACACATGTAAGATACACAAATATGTTTTGACTTCTATATCGATAACAAATTGTACTTACAAAAAATATTCAATTAGATATGTATATTATATAATATGTACTGTTTCTATTTGAATGTGAATAGAAGATTTTTCGTGTGTGGGTCTAATTATATTATCTGTCTCATACAGCGATATACTATTTAAAATACGTAATGCGTGTCCACAGATCTATCTTTGACGTCCCCATTTTTATGTAAATACTCTACAATCGTTTAAGTAAGTATGTATATATGTTTAAATAACAAAATAAATTTAATGAATGTTCTTCATTCATGATATGGCCAAATGGTGATTACAAGATCGGAAAACGCATGCAAATCAACGGTATTTTCTAATGATAATTAGTCGTTTCGTAAAACGTAACTATGCAATAAAATAGGCGATCACTGCATGTACTGTCAATTTTACGATGGGATCCCGAAAGTGTTGTTGTTCGATTCGCCAACCGCCAGAGCACAATAATACTTTTTTTAAGAAAGTGACTTCACACAATCTTGTTTTTATGCCGCGTTCTGAAAGGTCGTAACTTCCGGTGTTTGAAAATGTATCGATTCATATCTCAAGAGCAACGGGATCCACGAGCGGCGTTGCCATCGCGCTTGAAGTTGTTTACAAAATGTCTCTTCGTATTTATTATTGTCGGTAGTGTAGGAGGATACGTAGGAGGTAGGTACATCATCATCAGTGTGTATTTTATTAAAATGATAAAAACCCGTTAAACATGTACGTGTGAACGCAAGAGATTTAATATTATTTAAAATAAATAAAACTTGCGCAAGTATCTCCGAATGACATAAATAGCATTAAAGAGCGCAGGAGCAGATAGTTATAGCTACTTAGTTTTATATTATTTACAGAAGCGCGTTAAAGTTATGTCTCGAGTTACTATTTAGTCATCGATCGTGCAAAAAAATATAAATAGTGGAACTACAACTATACACATTAAACAACTATTATCAACACTAGGTTTCATCGTCGAAAAAATAATGGAGGTTATTTTAACAATTTATATCGGCGCGCACAGGGCAGGCAAGAATAAAACCACATGCACATGAACTGAACGATGGTACAATAAAATACAATAATAGGAAATACAAACGCAAATGCAGTGAAAAATAATCGTATTGTTGAAGTATTAAAAATAGCATGCTGAAAATTAAAAAAAAAAAACAGCATGCTAAAAACAATAAAAGATTGCACGCTAACCATTTAAAGAAATCGCATGTTCCAAATAAGCAAAACTCGCATGCTGAAAATACTAAAAAGTGAACGCAAGCTTAACGTCGTCAACACTTCACGTCAATGTACGGAAGTATATTATAGAGGAGCTTGTGGAACACGTCCCTCATCCAACGCCAGCTTAAGATTTAATGATAGGTCAATAGAATAATCGACGATCGGGGGCCTTCATAGCAACCCGAACCGACTGCTCAACAGACCATCAGAAGTAAAAGAACCGATTATATAATTTACGTAGCTTCGCTTTGGCATTCACCCATCCCAATTAAATCTCGTATATACTTTAATACCCAAGTTTAATATACATAGACGCATCGCCGCTAGCGGTACATAACCGAAGCATAAAGAAATGGTTGCAATATGAAACATTCATTAATAAAAACCTGCGTTGATTTCAGCAAGATTAAAGATAAGAAGCTTTGTCATGTTCGCCTAGTGGACGAATTTAATCATACCATAATCATTAAATAACGTTTTCAAATTTTTTATTCATAGCACCAAAGCTTGTCAATAAAAATTCATTCATTAAAAAAAAAAACAGAAAAAGATGCTGAATTGTTTTGCCTTTGTCAATACACAGCAACGCTGCTGGTCAGTCGATAGTAAGTGGTCACCACCCTGTTGCGTGGTATAAAGAAAACGGGAAATACGTATTGATTTCGTACAGAGCACATTACGCAAGAGCTTATTGCAGTGATGTTGGGATGACGTCGAGGCTTTCATATAAAAATGTGTCATAACTCAATAGCGTTCAGGTAATGCAGAGTTTGCAAGGTTTCGCCTCTAGTACAAAGTTAGGCGAAACGTTAAAAGTTGGCCAGAAATAAATTAGTATTGCCAAAATTTCACAGCCCTTGTTGTATAATGAGACAAAATAAAAATAAAATATAATACATAAATAGTATTAGTACTTGTTTAAACAAATCCTATGTTTTAATAACATACCGTATCTGTTATGTCAAAATCTATCACAGTTCAAAGGACAGGACAAGCAATAATATATAACACTTAGGCAGTTAGTGAAATTCCTCCATATACTATGGTGTGTTATGCATAGACTCCACTACGCTGTACCGCACGATGCACTGTCCAACTCCTAATTAACGTCCGTTAAGTAACTTTCATGACATACATATATACTATATATTCACAATCGATGAAACTATCACATGCCATACATACATAGTAAAAATTGTAAATAAGTGCAACGCACTCGTCTGTGCCTAACTTGCGTTGGCATGACAACTCTATGAACTGATGTCTAATAAATTGCTCGTTGCAATTCCCGATGCACTCAGTTGCCAAGGCCCGAAATCACTATGTAAGGTCGTGCCCTAGTCATATGACCTAAGAGTCGCAGCAGTAACAATTTCGTCACGCTAATTACACATAGTTACGATGACAATGCGATAAGATAAGTGTTGTTAATGTATGTGTTGAATAGTTACGTAATTACACGGCGGTGGCACGCTGGCTAGTAATCCCGTTGTGAGTGGCCCCTCCAAACCATCGATATGCAGAACTAACCTCGAGCAGACCTATCAGTTTTATTATTCGAAGTTGAAGTCTTAGGTTCCTCGAAAAACCTGCTCAAGGTTCGCGGTGGTGGATGTTTTTAAGCGTTATAACGCAAAACAGGCTTTTCACCTCGTTTGTTAAATGAATACTCTCATAGGCATTTAAACACGAACGCCGTAAATGCCTTTGCAAACAGGAAGCGATGGAGATTGTTGAAGTAACCACCCTCTGAACAGTGACAATGCAAATTTGCTCCGCAGTTTACATGCGTTGGATACGTGTTGACGGACGCGGCACATCACCAGGTGATCCTTAGAAAAATTCTAGTACCCTTTGATATTTTCCTATTCTGCCAAAATGTATCCAATATAATACAGTTATCTGTTTTAAATCTTCCTCGTCGAGGTTCCTTTTACTGCCTACGACGAATCCATCCCTATTCAAATACAGTTCTGCTTATTGTGCAGGCTGTGCAGACAATTTTTATTTTCATACTTTAAGTACCACTGTCATTGTCATTGCCATTTAAAATACATATGAGGATAATATGTTCTTTTAGCGTAATGCATTTCGTTTATAATTATTATCAGAAACATTTCGTTTGAGAGCTATTATAAAATTATGTAGATTCCTAATACAACTTACATACATAATAAGTTGCAATTCGCGATGCGGATGTAAAACGTGTCGTTGCAATTGGCGATGTTCTAAAGTACGTGAACAGGTGGAATTATGGAGTTTAATTTTGTCATAATTATACATATATATTTAAGAAAAATTAAAAAAGAAGTCGATGAACGCATTCCATACAATTACTTAGTAATTCATTATTGTTTGTAAACTAGAGTGCTATTTATCGAGAAGCAAACCGAAGGCGAATTTCTAGTAGAATAAAAATCCTTTTAAATCGCCACCTTTTACATACTACCTACATTTCGCGCACCTATTACCTAATACCTATATGACGCGCGACCTAAACTTAATATTAATATTCGACACGCATATTCAAAAGCCATACCTACTAAAACAACAACTTACTTAGTACCAATTATCACAAACGATAAAATTGAAATTTTAAGTTCACGTATCACGAAACGCGAAGTGTAATCAACGCAAAATGTATTCGGTAGGATTGTATCTAATTATTCTATATATCCTTTATCTATTCTATATATCCTATATATCCTTTCATATTAAATAATTACGTGGCGCACACGCCATCATACCCATTTTTGATCGTAGCAATTAGCAAGTTTGTTTCGGGGTGTAAAATGCATTAACCATTCTTAAATCAAAAGTAATCTAATTAAACGAAGGAATACAATCAAATTATTACAAGAAAAAAAAAGTAGTTTCGTTGAAGCGACCAATATAATAGTATTGTTAGAAGGAAACGAATGAGGTCATGAAACGTAATTGCATTTTTATTGAAATAAATGAATACTATGTTTGTTGGAGCGAATCTATACTAATAATAAAATTGTAACGCTGTCCAGTCTGTACATAGAGTATTTTATGGAAATACTAATTTATGTAGTTTTTCTTATCAACGTAAGAGGTCTGTTTAACAATACTTTTTTCGGAAATCTTGACAGTCTGCCTGACCACGTAATCTCATTGAAACCATAGAACGAATTTTTGGATGGTACTTGGCATATCTCTTAAGATTTTGGCTACCTGGCTGAAACTATTAAAATAAATTAATATATTTTTGTTTAATAGAATTAGAAAAACCCATTACTTAAATAATGCGTTTGCTTATGCAAGCCGTACGTTTCCGAAGCGAAGGTCATTGTACTTTTAATATATATATACACACTGACACACACACACACACACACACATATATATATATATATATATATATATATATATACGTGGCATGCTCTGGAGTGGGCAAACCATCCAGTTTACTTGTGTTAGCTAAAGATGTGATAGCAAAAAATATTGTACACTCTACTGCGTTAAGGGATTTATTTTGTTTTTTAGTAAAATTATTATAATTAGTGATATATATATATATATATATATATATATATATATAATTAATAATTTATATGGCAAACCAATGTTTGCCGGGTCAGCACATAAAAGTTTTTTTACCGTTTGAATGATATAGTATAATCCGGTTAGACAAAGGCTTATAATGTACATATCATCATGCATAAATATTTAATTTTTCTACCCGATTCAAGTCAAGCCGCCGAGCGACCATGTTTTTTTATAAAACTAGTCTTGTCTTAGTGGAGACAGTTAAAACTGTGTTTGTAATGTATTTTATGTTGTTGTCGAAGTAACAAAGTCCTTCCTAATGTAACAGGAAGAAAATTTTTCAAACGAAGTACAGATAGCTTAAATTAATGCATATTTATTTGAAAAAATGTGGATACTGCTATCCATAGCTCATTGACTCGTGACAATCGTAAGATATTTCGAAGTAAGAATACTTTTGTACTTAAAAAAGCACTTTAGCGGCCGAAGATTTTTATTAATAACAACTAGATAGTTATATTTTCGAGGCATCAAGATATTTTGCACTCTTTTCGCACTACAGGGATATTTATAGATTCTAACACAGCTACCCTCTAAGGAGACGAAAGAAGACTATTCCCGTGTTGAAAATAAAATCATGTAACAGAAGATTATATTCACTGCGGGAGCAACAAAGTTTCAATGACGAATCATAATCAATGTTTTCAGTTCAATAAATTGTTTGAACTAATCTAAAACAAGAAAATGGACTAGACGCATTAAAATTAACCTTATTGTTTGTACATCAAAATATGATATTATTATGAATGATCTCACATTATCGCAAAATGAAACCGGGGTCTATGTACATAAGTACGTATGAGACAGACAACTGTGCTCGTATAACACGCGGACTGATATGAATATCGCAAAATACGTATTAATATGGCATACACAATATATCAGGTAAAAAAGGTTTTATGTAAATTGTTAGTATCTGGTGTATTAGGTTGTATGAAATTAAGCCTCATTCAATATCTGAATGGCCGTGGGTGCAATGTTGTAAGCTTATTTGATTTTGTAATTATAAATAGAAATAATTTGTTTCCGTGGAAGCATCCTATACACTGTTCTTTGTATTGAATTGTATTATATATTGTATTGTATTGTTATTCTTCTACATATTGATCTCAATGGTGTGTTAATTTAATTTGTCTTACAACTGGTATGTACTGCAAGAAATTCTTCAAGTATTGTATAGAATAGTCCATGCTCATTCTCAACTCGTTCAACACGCGCTCTTATCAATACATAATATACACAATAGCCATTCTCTCTTGCATTTTGAAACTTCTTTTATATATAAGACGTAACTAGTATAGCCAAAACTGTGTGAAAACAACCTTATCGTATACTACAGGCTTATAAAAAGAACACTAATTGTACGTCCTAGTATTGTACAACCCCACTCAGTGGGAACAAGTGCGTAAAACCTGCGAACGTGAACGCACACGTGTTTAGGTAGGTGGTACTCACCTGTGGATTGTGAGGTAGAGACGCATCAGCTCGGTGAACTGGGGGTCGTCGAAGCCGAGCATGGAGCAGTAGTTGGCCGACCAGTCCTTGTTGTCGTCTATCGCACCGATTCCCTTCCCGTCGCGGTACGTGTTGCGATAGATCGTAGCAGCGATCACCGGCAACTTAGCGATAAGGTTCATCGTATCCTCGTACACGTACTATAGGAAATATAATTTGTATGTACAATGCGCTGTTATTCACACAAATTCATATTCGCGAAGGAGAATCCCACATGTCAATATAGTCATATAAAATGAAATATCACAAATTGTCATGACGTAAGAACTAGATGGAGCGAAGACGTTCGCATATCTATGGGCAGCGACTGGAGAAGAAGAGCCGAAGATAGGCCGAAGGGCTCAGAAGAGGCAATGAACTGTAAGTGGCTGATGAAGAAGAAAACACATTTATCTGACAAATAAATGATTAGGAATCGAATCTGTTACACCCACTCAGCAAGATCACTACCAATAAGGCAATTTAAGACAAGGCCGCTTGACGACTGGGATATCCTCAATATCGCCCCAACTAACACATTTACTACAAGATATTGGCATTAACGAAATTACCAAGTATATAACAGAAAATAACAAGTTTAACGGAGGCTATAATGTGTCAAGAGGCTGCTTCAGCCCATGGTAATTTCAACCAGTCTCAAATAGAATTACAAGATTCCTTTTAAGCCGTCTGTTAGACGTAATAACACTGATAACCGAATTGAAATTATCTTTAAGTGTACAAGTACACATCTCGCCTTCATGGTTGCTCCGAGGTATCCACAGGTCGTTGCCCATGTACCGCGATATAGGATATCGCAGTACATGGGCAACTTTTAACTCGTAGCATAGTTCAGAGGGGCCGAATACATTGGCCGAGACTGTAAGCACACCTTCTAAATCAAACCAAATTAATTAATCAAATTGACTAAAGTGCAGTTCTCCGTGAGCATTTTAACACCACTACGATTTCTTACCTCCCAGTATTTGGACTTATGTACACCCTCGGAGTAAGCCTGGGCGAACTTGGACTCGCTGTTGAGTGCAGTCACGGCAGCAGAGAACTGGGACATAGGGTGCAACTTGCTGGGCATGTTGTTCAGCATGGTCACCACGTGCGCGGGGAGTTCAGCTCTGGAGAATGGAATGTTCAGGTTTTTAATACCACAAAGTTACAACAGACAGTTCACTAGATGTTTACTGGCCACTCACGTATACCTCTAGCACATCATTACTTCTAGCATTATTTGTGACTAGAAGATGATTTGTTACTCGTGAGGACCGATATTTGATAGTTGCAGATGAAAAGAGAAAAGTAAGAAAAGCGAGAGTGTTTTTTCAGAATTAAAAATAATCAACTATATTATACATACTTGAAGGTGTAGGTTATTTCATAATTTGTTAATTCCGAAACTTGTTATTCAAAAGTAGTCGAAACATAGATATACAGACAGTTTAATAACATTAAAAAAAAATTGAGACAGCGCTTTCATTTCCTATCCAACGTAAAATTTTCTCTTTTACAGTATCTTTCTTTAAACAGTTTTATACTAATTATAGGGATTAAAGGATGGAAACGAATTTTAATTTTCATTACGCACGTCAAAAATAACTTATTTACCTTTGCGCCCATTCTTTAGAGATCGCCTTGACCTGCGCTTCGGTGGGAACGTCGCCAGTGACTAGCAGCCAGAACAGGCCTTCGGGAAGAGGTTCCGCACCACCCTTCGCCTTGGGCAAAGCCTGTTGGCACTCGGGGATCGACATGCCGCGGAATCGGATACCCTCATCTGGGTCGAGTACTGAGGTCTCCCAAACCAGGCCTTTGATACCACGCATCCCACCGTACATCTGAAAAAAATGAACGAGGAAACCGTAGCAAATCGCTCGAGGCCCATTTTAAATACAACAGAAATACAAGCAGACCGAAGTGTTTATAGCCCTACGATATTATAAATGCTGTAAGAAATCGGTTTAAGGCTATTTTCAACAACCCGTTCATTCCTTAACGATATTTATCTGAACTTACTTATCCTTATTTCCTGTTTTAAAAATAAGATCCCTTGAGCGATGTATCAAGTAAATGGACGATAATATGCAAATTATGAAAACCGTAAAACCTGTCACCGATTTCTGCTCAGAAAGGATTACGTGGTAAACAAGTAGGAGGAGAAAACTGTGTTCTGCTATTGACCGCTAGTATCTAGGGAGCTACATTCAGGACAGACCTGTAGCTCTTTTATGGATTGGAAGAAACAGACCTGATGCCACGTAGACGCTGTCGCTCAAGGACATCTGTGGTACGTCACATTTGCTTCGTATTATCAAAAAATCATTCAATACAACATGACATGTTCAACGGTTAAATTGGATTAAACCGTACGTTTCTACATACTACACTAAATTCTCTGTGAAGTCTGCTAACATGCAATGGGGCAGCGTGACCTTAATCTCATTTATTTTGAGGACCCAAGCGCAATTAAAATAATAATGCTGACCATTAATAAATAACAGACCATTTAGTTTTAACAAACGATTAAAAACTTCACTGCATGCATATGTAAGTGTATATTAACAAAAAAAATATAATTAAAATGAAGACAATCCCCGCACTTCTTCTTACGCAAACAATTGAACGCTTACCGAAACTGTTCGAGTTGTACGACTACTTGAGCTGCTCACGGAATTTTGGAAACAGATGGCTATATTTTAAATAGAGTCGGTAGAATTTTATTGGGTGAACTTAAGTTGGACAATTCTTATATTTAATTTTGTGTTACGTTCCTTTTACATCAGACATGTTTAAATTTTATGTATCTATTTATAACATCAACATTTGTTTACCATGATTACATTAAACAGTGTGAGTTTAGCGACATTTATATTTTTATAGCGACACTTTCATTATAACGGACGACAATCTATAATACAATAGCATTGCCCTACAGGCTGATAGGTAAAACCGTACAACATTAAAACATAGGATTGAAATTATTAATGGCTTCAATGCCGAGGCGCATCGCGAACTGCAATTTCCTCAACAAACGACTCAGCAATGACACATAATTTAACCGTTTCGCGATAAACTCGAGCTAAGCGACGAAGAACCTCCGTGAATAAAACAAAGTTTTCCTTGTGTTTGGACCGTTATAAGGTTCTCATACAAAGTGATTTATTAAGTAAAATTGCAACGTTGCAATTTTGCATTGTGTGCGTTATTTTTTTCTCAATTTCACTTTGAGAATTCATTGATGTCTATGACCTTCGATGGAGTAAAATACTTATAAACTTAAGGTATTGTAGCTTAACAATGCCCCTAAGGTATTGTTGACTTTAAATTAGTTTTATGAGTAGCAATCAGATACTTGTGATAATACCTTACGTTTAAACCTGAACTTAAGAACTGCTTTCTAAAGTAAACGGAACTGCTGAACCTAAAGGTTGTCAAGTAGACACTATCACAGCCCACACTTACATGTTTTGGTTTCATTCGATTAGTGACCTCCCGAAATTCAAGAATCCTACTCCATCGCGCTGCATCCGAACAGGTTGATGGAGGGTAATAATGTAAAAAGTATTATTACCCTGACCTCTTTAGGGTTCAGTGAGGGGATGACTGTTGTATGCAGTATTATAAAATCCTGACCCAAGCAAAATTGAATATTGCAATGTGCGAATGTATCCAGACTTACCATGTCGACGGTGACCTCTCCGACTTTGGTGCTGCCATGCTTTTTACGGAACTCCCGAATTTTTTCCTGTTCTTTGGGAATCTTCTCTTGAAGAATACTCTTGAGGTTAGTCTGCTCCGCGCTCAGCCCACGTAGAAGTATCGTAGCCGTTGGGCATACTTTCTGTTTGGATAGAAACAATCGTAGTTAGAAAAGACGGGAAGCTAAACCTAAACAGTGACTAAGTAGAAATATAATGATCTTCACTAACATTTGCCTTAGCGGTATATACTCTAGTTGGATAATTTAACAAAGTAATGCGAACCGGGAATGAACAAGAGAATAGCATCGCTCGGCGGGTGCCCGTATAGTATACAATATCGCCCATTGTTTCACTAGTAACTTTATCACATATCTGCCGGCCTATCCCTGCCCGGAACACACAAACAAGTGATTGACCATTTGGTTTAAGCGCGTTTTAGAGATCGACGTTATAATTGACTACACCTTACCGCCGACAGTTGTGTCACCCCGAATAAATTTTATTTTTCTTACATTTGACCAAAGTTTTTAATAGAAAATTTAATATAACTGTATATCTATTAAGTTTCAATAAACCTAGTCTTTCGGACGCCATAATATTCATCCGATGATTCGCTCAGATATTCAAGTGCTACATTAAAAACTAGTAGGGCCAAGGTTAACAGCATCCGAAACGCCACCATTTCGTTAATCCATTAAACGAATAATACCATTAAACGAATAAATTAGAACCGTACGTAATTGGTACGATGACATGACAATGAATAAACAGGACAACTTCACAATGTAGTGTGGGGAATTCTATCGACCACGCATTACTTTATCTTCAAGGTAGTTTCGCGAGGATAATTTGCTGTTTTGTAAATTGTCCAAGAACAGTGTTGGTTTTACCTGCAAATTATTAATGACTTTCAAAGGTTTATTGTTCATCAATGGGATATATAGCATCAGCTGACAAAACTGGTCAGCAGTGTTGCTGATTTGTAACCCAGTCCATATATTATGTACATTATTTGTCTTAATAAATAAAAAATATAAAATTATAGGTACTTCTATTCATATAAAGTAAAGAAGTGATTACGGGCGTTTTGATTGAAAATGTCGAAACTGTTAAATACAATATATGTCGAATCATATCATTCAAAATAATCCTTCAAAAAATTATTCACGACAAATTAACCATATAATCCCGACCTTAGCTGAGAGGAATACGCAGTACAATATCGTTAACTGGATGTCCGCACAACATCTCAATCAATATCAGTAGTGTGCGGAGGGCGAGTGCAATTCAATTGAGTCGTATAGCCTTATAAGGTGTACGTGTTACTTGGATTTGTTACATGGATAAATTGATTGTAATGTCACAACATTTGTATATAATTATAGAGCGTGAAAACTGTTTATACAGAACACACACAAAATTTATATATACACTCACACAACACTTAGATACGTTGCAGAGTTGTGATTACTTCTACCTTGTGTAACATATTTACATATTATACTTTAAACTTACAACATAATGTTGTAAACTGTTCATTAAATGACATTGTTCTTGTCTACACACTCGCTGTACTAAAGCATTAATTATATTAACTTCATATACCTACCATATTCATAGAAAAAAGAAGTGTTTTTTTGTTAAATGGAGTTACAAGCTGGAAGTTCTTCAAAATGGTTATATTTAGGCATCTTAATAAAACAGAATTTTTATTCGACTCAAATACAACATAAACAAACATTTAATACATAACAGCAAATTACCAAAATCTAGTCCTCCACGAATTCTGGATGGATATGTAAATACGAGATACATTAAAAAACATTTACAACTATATCCACATTTAAACAATAAAACAATTAAATCCTGAATTAAACAGACAATAAACAGATAATAATCCACAAAAATTTTGGTCATCTCAATCATCACAATCATATCCGTAACAAAAGCAAGTAATAATTAATTTTGATAATGAACATCACTGCGAAAAGTAAGACATGTGAGCAGGATGTAAACCCTGGTCTCCTGAACAGTACCCAAGTCTCGCGGACGTGAACCAATGCTACCTGAACAGAACAAATGGAAAACTTTGTGAAACCATTATAATTTTGCGGCCTAAAATTTAAATAGAATTTACTTGCCCCAATGCCATGCTGGCAAAACAGGGTATCGTAAAAGGCGACAGAAGTCAGCCTGCTTGGTAGTAGGACTTCGAGTAAGGGTTATATTATCGATAATATTAGTAAGTCATTAATACTATTATTGGAATTATTTTCTTCCGTGAAGCCTGCTTGGGTAGCGACCAACCTTCTGCTTGAGTCAACCGCCAAACGACTAGTGTTCCGCGACTGGGGGCTTGAGAGCCAGTACTTTCTTTCTACTTATTTCTTGGCCGACAAGGCATCAATGATACCTTTATCTGCTCGTTTGTCAGCTAGTTTTCATAAGAAAAATCAAGCTAAAGCGAGGTTTTGGAATTCACAATTCAGATAATTTGAAGAGCATCACATCACACTATTAAATCATTTGGCAATGGAAAAACACTTCCAGTCAGTTAATTAGTTACAGAAACAAAGTTATCGACACAAAGTTCGCAGTTGTGTTACTCGCGCTGGTAACAATTTCCAAAGATAAATAATTGCCACAAGCTGCAGATAACCCCAGAGATATATACTGGAACAGCATAGTGGCCTCCTTACTTCGAGGAAATATAGGGCCTACAATAGACACTAATAGATATTGGCCATAGCAACTGCCGAATATGAAATATTTCATGAAGTCCGTCATATAAACATTTACACGGGTTATTTTCACCCGTGGGCGCAATCGGATTGCTCTTTCGAATGATAAAAATAGAGGCTCTCGAGATATCCATCCGTATTGCCCACAATAGTTGCTATATATTCATATACTCGTATAGCACGTGTAAAATTAACCCGTCTGTAGCTGAACATTCTTATGAATGTGAAAATATGAACAAATAACTAACCAACCAATCTATATTCCGTATGTATGTAGTGGGTAGTTCTAAAGGGCTAAGTTCAATGGAACATTATACGATTCATCTAACGCGGGACATGCATGCTTTGCAGATTTACCGTGAAACTAATTGATTCAATTAACTTTTTAATTCGGCAAAAAGGGAGTTGAGAAAACATGGCAATGCTCATGAAATTAAACCTCTAGCAGTCACTCATCTACGGTTCAAATGTGGCCGATCCTTACGGCTACCAGATCCACTCCAGGCACCTCTTCTACAGCCTGATCTAAAGCTGCTAACGCATCGTCCGGAGATAAGATTGTAGCTCTTTGAACAGGTTTTTTTATTTTAGGGGACAAACAGAAGTGGCATGTGTCAATGCATGTTTAAAAAAGTGACTGAAAAATTTAACCTCTGTACTGTCTAGAAAAAGAAAACACTTGAACGTTGAGTGTACAGACGCGTTGTCATGTTGAAAGAGTAGCTGCCGTGTTTGGTCTTCAGGTGCTCATATCGGTGAGCTATTTTGGCAATAATTTTGTAGATTTGTGCCATTCGGCATTGATTCTACTTAAATTTCATAAAGTAATTGACATCAAAATGTATACATCAAAATGTATACGTTGTACTTATTTTATTATCTTCTATAAATAGTATAAGCTAAATTGCTATTTCTCTGTTGCATTTAGTTCTTTGAATTACGTTGTTGCAGTTGTCGTATAATATTGAGAATTTCTTTGTAATATAAAAAAAGTAATCATAATGAAAACGCAGCAGAGAGAAAAACAACAAAGTCTTACAGATCAGGTGCATTTCGTTAACATAACAATAGACTAAAGTGTTGTAACACGTCCGCGATAACATACTGAGGTACAATTTTACCATAAAAAGAATAGTTATGATAATCCATTTTCAACTGAGATGACACTGAGAACTGGGCTAAAATAAACTACGATTTTTAAATTCATATTATTACACATTACCGATCACAACACAATTCGCCGAGTACGACCACGACAAAAGTATTCTTCTTCAGACTTAAGTATCAAGTCTCAAATATAAATAATCCGACCGATCCACACCGGCTGCATCCAAAATATAATCGTTGTGATCTTCAGGTACGTTGTTAATCTTTTCGAGGGACGTCCTACGTTTCATTTACTAAGATAAGGTCGTCAATCAGGGACCTTTCTTTCGAAACTGGCAGTCTTTAAGATATTCAGCTGACTTGTCGCTAGTGCAGTCTGACTATTATGCAAGCTGGGATTTGATATTCATTTAGGTCAGAAACTAACAATACTATCGGCAAGTTGTTCTGCACCTAAGGCGAAATGTAAAAACAGTATCTGGTGTGTACACCTAACTCACTTTCAAAATTAACTTAAGTATCGAGACGCCATTTATGTCTTACGTCACTGTAAGGCTTCTTCCATATTTTTTATGAATGCTTGCAATAAACCAGCACTAGAGTTCATTCAACCGATTCCAAGGAATCTTGGAAAATTTAAATATTTAATGGGCGTAGCCAGCGAGTATCTAATGGATACCAGCAGACTTGGTACAGTCTTACATGAAAACAATTACACCTACGTATTGAGAATGGATGTAAATTGTGGATCATCCCAAGTAGGAATGGTGTGAAATCAGAAGTGTTCTTCTCTTATTTTACAATTTCGCATTCAACGTTGGCATTACGACAAATTTGTATAAACTTCGTTATCACCGTACAGAGAGAGCGGCGTGTAAAGGTAACGAATTATTTATACATTTATTATGCGGTTTAATATATTCTACTTCGAAACTGCTTCAAAATTTACAGGGATGCCTATAGTTTCTCAGTGTCATACATATCGAAGATATCAAAAACATTTGCTACATTGCTGCCAAATATATAAAGTATCACATCGTCAAATTTTTGGTATACAGAGTCAAATGGCGGATCGCAAAAGCAACAGAAAATTGTGTAGGGAAGATTATACCTCCACGGATACACACAATACGTTATTCATTAGCTCAAATTCAATAAAACTTATTTATTATTATTTATCTCTCAAATTTACAATAATTATATGTCCGTTATGCATGTATGTCATGAAGCGCAGCCAAATATGGCGCAGGGTTATAAGCCGGACCTCTAACAAATTACTCCTTATGGAAGGAGGTCAGAAATACTTGATTGAGACCTCTACGTATACCAAATTAGAATTAAAACATTGTTTTTTGTTATTAGTCGCGCATGGATAACGCAAGCGCAGCGTTATTTATCTTCATTGGGCCCTCCTAGCTTTTATATTGATTAATTACAAAACGTATACAGTTAGTATTGTAGTAAAAAAAATTTCGTAAAATACGTCAATAGCAGTAATTTTATTCATAATAACTATAAAATAGTAACTGTACAAACTTTCTGGATAATTCAATTAGGTTATTTCATTTGGACCGAATTTGCCGTAAAAAATGTCTCATTTAAAATCCCAGAAATGGAACAACAAAAGTCGAAGACATCATAGATGAATGAATTGTATTGAAATAATTTAAAATTTAAATGAAAACGCAAAAGTTTCGACCTTTTTATCGGAGGCCATTGACTTCATTTACGAGCTGATATGTAGCATGTAAAAATGTGACACTTTTTAAATTGTTAATTTTCTGTGGATTAATGATATCCTTTATCTCTATTGAGACCGACATATGGTCTTGGAGCTGTCCAGATCCACGGATTTAGTAAAACGACTCGGAAGGACAAAACTATTTAGAGGCGTAACTTCTTTAGAATCGTTTAGATTTGAATTTCAAACTCGATAAAACGGAAATGCGTTACGATAAAGACACAAACACATAAATGTATAGGATTAAGCCGGCGAGAGAATGAGACAGAATACATTACATAGTATTTTATATTCTCGATCTCTTAGTGCGAGGCTTCGTAGCGTCTCCACTCTCATCTACTGAGCATTGTCCATATGTACACGCCTTGTGTGGTGGGTATATCATCTCTATATTGTACTAAACATGCCCTGGTCCAAGTGTTCTATGTGTATATGTTAGTATGTGTGTTAATACGTCTGTATACGCCTACCAAAGCTTTAGTAAAAAGCACGCGTGTTGTATTATTTATGTGTATTTTGATTTGTGTGAATATTTTTATCTCCCTGATAAATTAATTTGGCAAGTAACAAACTGATGCTGAGAAAAGTCATGAGTGATCATGAGTGTCCGATGTACCAATTAGTAATAGTAAGTAGTTCAATATTTTTTAATATTTTAATACAAAATTGAAATACTTTCTAAACGATAAATTTCATTCCTATTTCTTACTGCTCATATATCACAGGTATAACCACAATGTACAACGAAAAAAAGGAAAAAAAAAATAAGGTTATTATTTGATTTTTTTTTTGGTTTTTAATTTTTTTCGATGATTTTCACGGGCAAACCAACAGGAAATAATACTGTAAACAATAACTTCCCAGTAGCTGGAGTAAGCGGGTTTTAATAATTTTTTTTCAAGTACGTATAGGCTAAAAATTTTTTCAAATACTTGTGAATATAGTTCTTTATCGAAATGCATTTTGAGCTTGGTACTAATATTATAAAAATAATAAACCTTACAATTACCCTCATACTCCTGATCATACTATTAGTCTCATTCTTTCGTAGGCTACTTTTCTGGAGTATCACTTCTACCGTTTGTTGGTGCCATTCGTTTTGTTTCAATTGCCATTCGTGAATCATTTCACTGATATCAATTTGACCAACATCAAAATTTTGTGTCCGTATGTCCCGTTATAACTCAAGAACGGCTCGACTGATCTTAATGAAAATTGGTATGTAATGAGAACACGTTATAATGCAAATGATACGCTATACTAAATATCAGTAAACCGAATCATGTCTAATGAAGGCAACAAACCAAACTTTGGAATAACCATGTATGCATAATTGTTCAACACGAACGACGTCGACGGGGGCCCCTACTTATAAATGTGATTTTTTAAATTATATTACTAGCCAAAGAATTCTTATTTATAATAAAAAAAACCCATTCCCTATAGACGCTTGCCGTGACGTAATGACGGATCATCACGAGTAACTCGAGGCCGAAACTACGACCGACATTGAAATAAGAATAACCTTCAGCGTTACATAACTGGCGAACCGTGAACTATTATACGTTTACTTGTTCTATTGCCGTTCACCAGATAATTTTTAGTCTAAGAAAGAGAAGAAACATCAATTTGAAATGTATAAGCTCTTACTCTGTTAACGTCTTACCACCTTAATCTATATCTGTAATTACTATCAAGTGACATTGTAGTCAAGCGCTAACTTATAGAAAAACAAAAACTCGATTCAAATGGTCCTAATTCGAACGATATTAATATAACAATCAAGCCCTATTAAAATACAGAAAAAAGGTAATTTGCTGTTTACTTAAACTACGATTAATAGTCTGTAATGGACAGCAACTACACTCATGGCCAGTTTAAATGAGAAATATGCATCCCAAAAAGACATACAAATGAAAGAAAATTAAATTAACTTGTAGATGAACGGCCACGGCCGTCACATTCACCACGTTCCCCGCAACGATAATGTTATAATACGGTAATAACAATCTGTACAATAGTCTGTTATCGTCATCAATATAAACCGCTTTCGAGCAGTTTACTTCGTCGTTTGTCACAGTACGAGTGGTGGCATAAATATTTGTTAAGTTACCCAACGAATTTTAATTATTCATGACATTTTATACAATACTAGACAAGCATTTCAAATTGAATTAAATTATCTTAACAGCGCCCGTAAAGATGAAAATTTGTTAAAAGGTAACCAATCCGACGTACAAGTTCCACTGTGAAAGTAAAAGTTTGAAAATAAGAACGTTAATGTACACCAAAATCTTATAAAACTTTTTGAAGATCTGATTGCATTTAAAGTGAGTTGATCAATAGATTTGAAATACTAAGTCTTCTTAGTAGCCCGAAAAAAGCAGAAAGATTAATTCAGTTTTTAATTACCCTAATAATATGACAGTTTCCAAAGTTACTGCTTACTAATTTCCTACTAAAAGGAAACCATCTATCATTACCTACTAGCTCCAGTAAGAACAATAACTAAACCTAACACCATCCCCTGTGCTAATAACTCGCAATCTACGCAAATCAAAATCACTTCATAACTTTAAACATGACTTAATGTGAAACATACGAGTAATTATGGGGAGTTTAAAGTAGGGTTTAGGTCCTAAAGTGTATCTTCGGCCACCGTTTTGTATTTCATTTAGGCCATTGGTCGTATTAAAAGAAAGTCGGTGTTTTTCATTGTCTCATAATTTTGTTCCTGCCTTAACAGCAGAAACGGTTTTTACAGACTGTACTAAAAACAATTTAGTTGTAATTTTTGGGGTTACGAACATTTTTCATTGGCATGATTAAAATACAAATTGGTCAAAATACTGGCAAGGCATAAAACTAATTTCGATCAGTGTGAAATGATGCCATATGTAACAAATTCTCCTTTTATAGTTATATAATTCGTGATAATAAAGTATTCATTTTTGTGTGTGTTTTCAACAAATGTTTAAGGACGTAAATAAAAATATGCCAGAAGCAAATTAGTGACGTAAAAATCTGCAGAAACTTATCTGTCATAGAAACTCGTGACATACCAAGACCATCTTAAGCTGAAATTTAAAAGGATACCAGGTACGATCAGGTGTTTTAGCCAATAAGAGTTACGTAAACATTAACAGATATTTTTGACACAGTATTATTTAACGCGGCCTCTATCTACAGTTCTGGAATATTACATAGATAAGATAAGATATGAACAATTGGTGGATAAATAATCCTAGTTAAAGTAAATATCAAGATTTGTCACGTGAATAATACATACTATGATAATATTTATTTATTAATTTGAAAATGAAGATATTCAATATACAATGTCTATCTTCACAATTGACAATGATTTTTGACACTCCTTTGGCTGCTTCTGAAAGCCACTTGCATGATACGGGGATTCTCCTTGTAATCGAGGAGCCTTGGAATCTCGTCCATCATGCTCTTTCAGTGAAGAATATCGTACAGGTTAGTAGCCGAAGAGGTACATCACTCGACTTTCAGATTTTTTATGAAACGCTCCAGTCCATACTAGAGCAACAACTTGAAGTATGTTTCAGACCTTCTCAATTACGAGAATAGTAGTAGAGAGCTAAGTGACTGAAACCATAACATTTGCACGTATAGCGAATTACGCATGATTCCGTATTGAAGTGTAGATCACAAACTTTGAAGCATTGGTACAAACTCGAGGCAAAAATTTGACCTTTAAATATAGTAAGTTAGTGCGTCAGAACTGGGCTCTCCTAGTTTTTTTCCCTACAATATCCGCAACCACGTGTTTTTGTACATAGTAGTAGGTATAGTACATAGGTAGTATCGACAGTCAAGTTTGGCAGCTTTAATGCTATTCGATTAAAATTTGTAATTTATTACATTATGACCGGGTCCTTCCGTCTTCCTTATTCATACAATGGCTTAAAAAACGAATTTCTACAGACTTATCGCTTAAAATTATTCACCTTCAAAGCATTAAAATCCATGTCCAAGTCGAAGAAAAGTGGCAGTTATCAAATGTCAAAAAAAATTAGGAGACATCTCAGAGATTCCGTGGTACTAACCTCCGAAAGTAATACACGAACATGATACACGAAGCCGTAAAACAGATAGGGTTTCCAAGCCCACCGTGATACAGTTTAGTTGAGTATTTACGATAAAATACGAGTTCCAGTAGACAGCAAAACATTGCGGCAAGGTAAAATACAAATAGTGTTAAAATCACTTATGCATATAGGTATTTAATTCACAAATTTCAAGGGCATCATATCAAATACATGTTCACCACGTCTGTTTTAACATGCACACATCGATGAAACAAATGTTTACTGTAGCAATGAGAGAGGGTCAGTTTAACGCATATTTGGGCGAGTGCCCGAACCACTGTGACCTGCGTTATCTTTAGATGGCGCAGAGGACACGCGCTACAATGGTCTGTGGAGAGATCGTGCTCGTACCATAGTCAATTATTCTCGTAGAAATGGATTACTGTACAGGTACGACCGCAGTATTAGACGAATATATCGTAACGGGTCATGATTAACTATTATTGATTATTTCTTTGTTCCATGTGAAATTTAGATATAAATGAAGAACTGAAACGACGCTAGTCATTTATTATACTAATGAACTATACAACCGGACCAATGAAATTTAAAGCACAGTGTGGAGTCAAAGGTTAAGAATTTAAATTATGGTGTATGGAAAATGTAAGTTTGGAATTAAAAATGCTCACTAAATATCAAGTTACATTGTTAGCCCATTCACCTACATCCATAACGTTGGTGCTTGTAAATTTTTATTAATTTAAGACGTTTATGGTTGAAATATATATATTTATGTAGTAATGAATTGCACATTTAAATATGGGCTAACGACATAGCGCCAAGGACCGTTGCGAATTCCCTTCGTTGCTTTCGAGGAAT
Source organism: Megathymus violae (assembly GCA_003671415.1). Classification (NCBI taxonomy): domain Eukaryota; kingdom Metazoa; phylum Arthropoda; class Insecta; order Lepidoptera; family Hesperiidae; genus Megathymus; species Megathymus violae. The sequence goes on along the minus strand of PDGT01000166.1, from coordinate 30,312 downwards.
GTAAGAAGAATGCCTACGAACGCAGTATTCCACTCATGTAGATTAAATTTAATAAAATCGGTCATGCTAGTATGATGGGTACGTAAAAAATATGTGATTTCAATCAGCATGTGCCCAGCTTATTCGATGAAAATGTTTAATTAACAAATTAGTTATGTTGTTTCATAATTATTGTTGATTGCTAATACAAAGTCTCGCACGGTGGTTTGAACGGTACTCTTGACATTAAGTTTACCATTTGTTAATACTAATTATTTAAATTCATATGTAAACACTTCTTATCGATCGAGACGATTTTTTGGAACTTAGATCGATTATTATATTACTTCAAACAAATCACAATGTTTTATTGTGAATATTCAATTCAATATAAACATTTTCAATATTAGGTTATGCCAGGTAACAAAAATAAAAATGCAAAAATGTTAGCAATGAATAACGGAAATTGAACATAGTTATTTTGAATGACAGTTCACAAGCCAATTGATCACTTGACTGATCAAGTGGTGATGCAGAGCAACATGACTGCGTGATTGTTATCAACATGCGACGGTAGAGCGAGCATGGCAGTGATGACCACGTAAGGTCACCGATACGGCGACGCACGCATCACTGGTGATAGTTCAACCAGATCAATCAATGTCAAAACATAGATAACATCACATGATGCTTGAGTATTACGTACAGATGTGATATGGCACTATCAAATCAGATACTTACACCTGACAATTGCAATTAAATTCCAATTCCAGTTACACATTAAAAACAACAATGTAATTAAAAAAAATGTATAATCTACTTGAACAAAAAATTTATTTTCAACAGCTGTAACATTCTTGACAAAGCCTAATCTAATAATAAATATATATATAATATAATAAAATATAATAATAAATCTGTTACTGTGCTGAAATGTATACAGTAAATATGGTTTGAAATTTTTGTTGGAAACAGTATTTCATATGTAAACCACAAAAATTTAATTGGACCTTATTATGTACTTGTAATCATCAACCCTCATGTGTTAGTATATTTTGTAAATGTCATAATTATGTTGGAGTAAAGCTAAAGTGGGCTAATATTATAATATAAATGTAAAGGACATAAATGTTCTTAAAATTGCAACAACAGAATCAAAATCATATTTCATTGTTCAAAAAATTATAAGTCTGGCAGACATATATATAGACAACTTTATACTACCTAAGATTCACAGTCAGACATATTATGACTTATCAAAGTTACAGGCAAGAGGTTCTAATCTAGTGCAGTGGTCATGTGCATACATATATATCACCTAGCAACACATCATCAATCATATTGCAATATGACATGAGATACAATGCTCATTATGAGGTTTGTAAACTGTTTGATACACATAAATCACAAATTTGAATTATTAATATGGTATAACAAAAACAATAGCATTTTGTAACACTATTTGTAGAAAACATAGTAGGTACATATTAACTTAGGCAAACACGCTTATTGTGTTTTTTTACTGATATTTTGATCCAATTATATAGCTCATGGTCACGGCAAGAAGTCAGTTATCAGTTGTCTTTCTTGGTTTTAGTTAAAATGTGTAATGTTTCATATCTTCAAGCCCAAAATCTTGATGATTTTTTTTGTAAATTTCTGAACGATTTTTCAATGTCCTTGAAATATTAAAAAAAATCAAGTCATTAAAATGTTTTGTGAGTGCAGTGCCAAAAATGTGGTATTAAAAATTTTAATATTTTAATTGAAATCCTACACCAATTTATCGAAATTAATAATACTCAGATAACTAGTAAATGCCCCTTAATATAATTGATGTAGTTTTGTCAGATAGTAAGTAATACTTTTGCTTTAGCCTTTCCTTTTGTTAATTAAGTTCCATAGACATTTTGAATATTGTCGTTGCACTACTAATACTTCTATGTGCCCGTTTATAATTAAAAATCTCACGCAAGTTGATACGTCCAAAAAATGTTTAACACAGAAATTTATGACGATTGACTAAAGAATTTGCCAAGCATTTAAAACATCACACCACATGTACGTATCACATGACCTTGATTAAAGGTAACCTACAAAAAAAATACGCGCCTTTATTGACAGCAGGTTAGCTAAGGTGGCAAAAATCATAATTGAATCTACGGCAAGAAATCTCATTGTATTTTACAGGAAATAAATGGTGTCAGAGACGTGATAATAACGTGATGATAACTTAATGTTACGTGGTTTAATTATGGTCGTTCTGAAAATGTGTTTGAATTTGAGAACACATTAACGAATATAGAGAGTTTGACTTAAAAACTTTGTCAGTTTCCCGTATGCAGGGTTGCATATACAGCCACGAAAAAAAAATTCCATTTCTCTCCTAAATCAAAGGAAAAATCCTACATTAATCATAACTAATCAGAATTCATTAGAAAACAGTTAATTACGCCAAAATTGTATTTAATCTCATTACATAACTCTGGGTTCAAGATGTTGACATTAAGGTTATGACTAGTGCTTACGTAAAACTTCAAATTTTCCTATGAATACATAACAGTAAATAATAAGGAATTATATTTACCTGGACTTCTACTAATTTCGTGGATGTGATCCTGAAAAGAGCCATATTTGAACCACCGAGCGTTAACCAACACACACAACTGATGTTCTCGGACTCGGTGCACCTCGCAATCGATTCATCGATCGTATTGGAGGTGGAAGGAGTAGTAGGAGCACCATAGAGTATATAGAGTATAATAGCGTAACGAAAGCAATATTGCCATCATTAAACATTAATTATTAAATTTGGTTTAATAACGCTATTTGAAAAATAAGGCTGATTACAGACGTAGAGACAGCTACACTTATTTTTTTTACCTATTTCCATAGTCTTATGTCTTTAGGTATCGTAATTTATTTATTTATTTATAACGTTAACAACACAACAACGCAACAAGATACACACTAATCTCATTTACATGGCTCATGCACTATTCTAATCATTAGTGTTATTTCAATTAAAGGTGTTAAAAACTTACTGAGAAGTAACGACAAACAATGTATCAAATTAAATTTCAAAACCATAACTTATATAAATTTCAAGTACTATAATCATTACATAAAATTAGATTTGATAAAAATAACAAATAATTGAATTAAAATACACATTAAATTTAATTATCACAGTAACTCATATAAAATTTCAATTTTTATGATGACATTAAAAATTAAAAAAAAAATTGATTTCATACAGTAAAGTATAATTTTAAATTTAAAAATTGTACATAAATTGGATTAATAAAATCGAAATAATTAATGGTATAAAACTAAGAATGACTTTAATGTAATTAGATTACTTATACAGGGTTATTTAATGTAATTAGATTAATTTTAAATAAAATTATGAAAGAATTTGCCAAATAACATTTCTAAATTTATTCTGAGTATTCGAATATACATCAATCAAAGGTAATTCTTGGCAAATACTTTCATCAACATTATTACCATTAGTGATGTCAGAGACATAAGAATTGTGAATGATGTTGTAGCTTCTTATGATTCTATTTATTGGGGCGTTATATTCCAAATTAGACCTTGCCAATTTAGTATGAAAAGGTACATAGTTTGTACATCTGGGCAGATTCCTAGGTACACGGATTTTAATTTGCGACAACAGGTAATGAGAGTCAACATAACTATTGACGAGCTTGTACAGAAACATGATATCTAAGAACTTACGACGGGAAAGAAGAGAGTTCATCTGAAAATGTTTTAAGCGGTTGTAATGTGGTGTAAAATGTTGTAATGTGGAGTAAATCAGTGGACATTGACTTAATGTTTGTATTGCAGAAAATGGCAAACATAGCTACATACAGTGTGTTCGGTCATGACCTAGCAATAAGTTAAGGTTACAAAATTTCCAATTTTTTTTGACAAAAACATCCATATGTGGATACTGCCCCCCTCTTGTCGCAATAGCAGACATTTTTTTTAATTCTCGTAGGTATCTATGGCAAAAATACTAATTTTTCTGTGTATGTAGAGCATCGTGAAATCGCTATGAATTTTTGATACCTGTGTTGGTCGAACATGATCTTTTGTCCTACTAATTCACCGCCCTAACAATAATACCAATCATTTTCCTATCTACTTACATATACCCTATTCAATGTAGCAGGTAGCTATATATAAGTTTGGTACCCTCACGTTAGGGCCATGTTCAAACAGTAACTCTCGACCTTTATCTATGCAACTAAGAAGAACAATTTTGATATCAATTTGTAGGTAATAAATATCCTTAAGTATTATGACAGTACAAAATATGCAGTATAAATGTGCTAGTTAAGTTAAAACAGTCAATTTTTTTTCTTAAATTAGCATTTGAAATTTTTGTAAGACATTTTTAGGTTAAACTTTCCCTGATGTTTATTTAAATTTAATCAGTGCTATTTTTATCTTTTAAATAATATTTTTTCACATCTGTGGGATCTTTGTGTCCACAGAAATCGATATCATTTGGCAGAGGTATCTACAAGAATTAAAAAAAAATATCCGACAGGAGTGGCGGTATACCTTCCACATGGGTATTATCGTCGATAAAATTTGGTATAATTCGTAATCTTAAATTATCGCTAGATAATGACCGGATATACTGTGTAGTTTAAATTCACGTGATTCTCTAAGGGAAAAATTTAAATAAATAGGTGTACTCACCGTAGCCAATCGATATATTTATAGTGATTTAGTTTTTATTAAAAAATATCAACTATGTACAAGCGAAAAGTGATACACACTTTCGCGAAACAAGAAATAGTTTGGTTACGTCGTCATATCGCCCTTAAAAGATTCAATGTTATTTCATAGGTCTTGGAGTTCGTTTTTACAATAATATTCCAAAGTCGATACAGGTGTTACCTATTGGAACTTTTAAGCGATGCGTTAAACCACAGCTTATAAGTAAAGATTATTATGGTATAGAAAAATATATGAAGGACAAGTATGCCTGGAAATAATAGTGTCGAAACCAGCTCCGCGCAGAATTAAACTTACTTTGTTCTTTCCGTGTGTTGTTTTAAAAGATGTGCCGAGGAGTTTCTTCTCCTCAATGTTAAAGCACTTTGTCGAAATAGTATTAGAAACAAAAAATGACGTGCATAAGTGTATTTATCGAATACCTAAATGATTAAACGATTTTGAATTGAATTTAAATTAAAAAAAAAAGAATATATTACTATTAATTAAACTCTGCAAATTTCACGACGATGACATAAATAATAATCTTATTATTAATTTATTTTATACTATCAAAACAACTACCCCTAAGTATGTTAAGGACTAAACATCCGTAATAAACACCGGTGCTCCCAGAAGTATTTCTAAAACCAAAATTTAATTAAGAACGCTGTTCTAATTAAACAAAAAACCAAAATTGTTATCAAAAAATTTACATCATTAAAACCTATGTTTCTTTGAACGGATCGGCAGCTACTGCGACTCGCTGAGCTTAAGCTTCATCTCTTTAAGTAGGATCAAAAGATACTGCTCAGCATCTCTGTTGCACTTTCATATACACTTGGTATATGTAATCATATATGTCATAGACCATCGTTACCTGTTTTTATATTGCTTATCTTTTTAGTAAAATTACTATTTTATTTTTGGCGGTTTAATCTGGGTCTTCCATTTATGATCACGTGCCAGATATCACAGCGAATAGGCAACACTGGAGACATAATTTGAATTAAACAATGGTATCTGGTCTGGTACGTGAACAAGTTATGATTATTATCGACTACTGTCTGATGTTAATAATTTAATTATTAATGTTTCCGGTTTGACCCACTATAAATAGGCCTTAATAAAAACTGCAGCCAATTAAGCACTTGTGCCGGTGTTGAAAACATTTTCAATAAGTATTTCTGACCGATATATTTGTTTATGTTTGTCAACAAGCGAATTATCATTAGTAATAAGAAGTTGTCGCGTTTATAGTTTTATAATATTCAAGGAGAATTAAAAAGGAAAAAAAAAACAATAAATAGAAAGTAGAAGTAGTGCTTTTCAAATTTTTCTATAATTACTATGATTAGGTTAAGTATAGGTTTGGATGCGGTTGCGAATTACTTAATTACAGTATATTTTATTTATGTAATCTTTATTATAGCAAATACAATTTTAACATAAAAGTTGGAATTATTGTTAAGAGCATTCAGTTTTAATATTTAAATTAGATTTTACTTAAATTGGCACTATTGCTAATCGTAGCGGCGATAATATTGTGTGTATAAAGTACCATATCCTCAGTATGTTATGTATATTTCTTTTAAAAGTCGAACTTGTATGTTATTATGGTAATATTAAGTATATAATTATTATTATTATCTATGATACGTCATGTATGACGGAGTATATACTCTGTGGTATATATTATAGACTTTTTCATAAACATAATTATTGTTGACATTCAAACTGGTCTCTTTATAGTTCTCTATAATTTATTTCGCTTAGACGCAGAGTACTTTGAACTAGTTTTGATGTGTGAATTTTGCATATGTTCTCTTTAAAAATAATTATTGAACTATTTAATAACATTATAGGTAATCAGTGAGTCATAAATAGAGAACGATGCGTTTATTTGTATTTTTGTATATTTACTGTCAATTATGCATAACGATCTATTGCTTTAAACGGTTTCGCCTCGGTCGTACACAGTGGGGAGGTTTAGGTATACCCGTAGGATCGGAAAACATTCGCACGCCTCCCGAAGAATGGTTTACGCAGAAGTTAGATCATTTTTCACCCACGGAACAACGGACATGGCGTCAGGTTAGTAGCAAGAGGGTAGAATAGTAATATGCGAAAAACCCAGTTACTCTAAATGAGACCTGATTGTTCAGGGGTTCAATATTACAAATGTAATAAAAGTAAATATTTGCATTTTATTTTCTTTATATTTATTATAAAAAATACATTAGGTATTTTAATTGATTCTTAGTAATAACCGTTCATTTGAGTTGACAAAGGTTTTCTCTTAAATTAAATATTTTGCCCCTTATCACTGTAATATACTTATTTTTAATGTTGATATGTCCATAATGCAGTGACTTAATTTATGTAAATACCAAATTTCTAATTTTTTTCAGTCCAGTAAGTTTGTAGAATATGTCTTCCAAAATGAACAAATACAACACTTCATTGATCCCATAAGTGTACTGTATTATAATTGGATATTTTATTAAGTAATTACTAATAAACAATCTTTACTACTTCAAGAAACAATCACTACTTTCCAAAGCAACTGTTGATTGTAACTATCAGTGGTTTTATAAATTTTCTCCACTAATCCTGAAAAATCCTTATGAATCACTTTTAGTTGGTAATAATTACATGAACATTCCAGCAGTAGTTTTTGAGATTAATATGGTCAATCAGACAGACTAGGGATTTGTTGTGTGGAATCGAGTAAAACTATGATTTTTCAAGCTTTTAGTGCACAAGCAAAATATTTTCAATATGATATATTTATGCAAGTCTTTTCCATTATAGGCCAGCTATTAATTAAATAAAAAATACATTACTTTCTTTTCACTTTTTCACTTTCTTTTCCGTGATGTGTTTAAGTCACGGTACATTCAGTGACTTATTTGATCCACATTTTGTTTGTCCCTCTGCCCTATCATTTGTCATTTCAATATCCTTGCCTTTATTTCTTCATCTTCAAGTATAAGTCTCCAAGTCATCATAGATAACTACTGTTTTATTTAAAGATAATTTTATCTACTTCCATAGTTCTCTTGCTGTTTGTCACTATACTCATATACTGTATTCTCTGTTAATAAGCTTGATTTAGAAACTGTAATTTAGTAAAGACTATGTGCAGGTATTAAATGGTTTTTATTTTGCAAAATTGCTCTCAGAAAATGTGATTTTGATTTAATTTCTATCCCATTATCTACTAACACTATCTAGATGATATATCATAAATATATGTCTACACACAGTACTTTTTGGCCTACATTTTAGATAAAACTCTTGTGGGAGCTGGGGACATTTAGATCAAAAATAAGAAGCCTAAATTATTTTGTGGATCATAAAGATAATGTCAGAAGGCTAACAGATATAGATATGTAAGAAGGATAACAGATGAAACAAAGACAATACTATAAAAATTAGTTTTTTCATGGTTTTATGTTATGTAGGTAGTTACCATGTGCTACATTTTTTATATTAACAACAAGGTTTGGTTAAGCAAAACCATTTGTACAATCCTAATTAAATTTATAGCATGTTGCAATTGTTTCATGGCATACCTGAACAAGTTATTGCATGTTTTAATTGCTGTGTGTTGTGCATGCTGCATTTTTAACACTAAATAGTACACATTGTTTTTTATTTTCACTGGTGATTTTGCATAACCTAGATATAAATATAGATATTATAAACAATGTGTTTTGAAGACAATGTGCAGGACTTGCATTCTTCCATCCTTTTTCCACAATTGAATGACCAGGCACAATGCAAGTGTTCATCTTTTTGTTGTAAACATCAGACCCCGTAGAAAGGGAAGTACACTAATAGATAAATAAGTACAACAACTTATGCTTCATTTGAGTATTAACATCATTTTTAAATCTTGTTTTTTGTCAATCCTACAGTGTTACTGTTTATTTACAACTATCTTGTAGCATTAAATTTTGTGGATAAGAGTTGTCAGTAGTAGCATGATGATGATATCATTTGGTTCCATTAATATTAAACCCAAGTTTAACCAATTTAGATTATTAAAGATCTCCTGTAAATCTGAATAAAACTTTAATTCAGATTTCTTTTGTTTAGCTTGCAGTTATTAGTTTTTATTTCTGGTCCTAAATTTTCACTTGTTGGAGTATTTTAATACTGTAATCCAATATGCATGATTGTTGATATAATCCATTCTTTTCTTTGCTATGTTTTTATTGACAAAATTTTAATTTTTTTGTGTAGTTTAATGTAACTTGAGGAATGTGTTAAATGATTATAAAAATATCTGATTTCCCCCAAACATCAAGCATTCTCAGAATCAATAACAGACCCTGAGATTTCCAAAAAAATTTTTAGTTTTCCAAAAGAATATCTATATTATTGTTTTGTTATGTGAATTTTACTAATAGACGGCATTCAGAGTAGTTTATAATGACGGCATAGAAAATATATGTAACAGTGAGTGTATTACAATCTTATATATTATTCTTATGTTTTTTATTAAAAAAATTTGTACATTGCACTGATTTTTTTTTTAAATACAGTTGAAAAACGATAGCATATGGAAAGACTCCAGGATTTCCCAACAATGTACTGGTGCCTCCCCATTTCATCAAACCTGTGTATCCACCACATCTCTATATTACTGGACTTTAAGCAGTAATTACATTATTTATAATTGGTTAGCAAATTATATCCTGGAGGATTGTGTGTATAATCTTTTAGAATCATATAAGAGTACAGAAGAAGAAGAATGATTAAAATGTGTAACAATAATAATAACGATAATGATAATAATAATAATAATGATAATGATAATGATAATGATAATAAAATAAACGTTTACACACTTACACCCCCGCATTAGGATTCCATGTGTCGCGGGTGGCGTTGACATAGACATATATGACATCACAAACACCCATGACCCGAGAACAAATACTTATTTGTCACATAATGTCTGCCCCGGCCGGAAATCGAACCCGGGACCCCTCGCTCGGCAGGCAGGTTCACTACCAACTGGGCTATGGGGTCGTCTGAAATTGTAAGCAAGTAAACGTTTAATTACTTAGTTCAGTAAGCCAGTAACTGAAAGATATCTTTTCAGAGATACTTTGTGAACGATAAGTTTTATGACTTCAAGAACAAAGATGGTCCCATTTTCCTGATGATCGGAGGTGAGGGTCCGGCCGACGCTCGTTGGATGGTGAAGGGCGCATGGATAGAATACGCCGAGAAACTGAAAGCCTTGTGCATAATGCTGGAACACCGTTACTACGGCACTAGTCATCCAGTTCCGTAAGTTGCGGTTTTTTTAATTAATTTATATTGCGACTTCACTTGCTGTGTAAACAGAGCTGGGTAAATAAACTTTATATGTGTCAGAGTTACATGTGCCAGTGTTTATTTGCAACAATATTTTTCCGCAGTCTGTGTTTTTTACACAATAACATTGGAATCGCTGTCCATTGCAGATCCTTTTGTCACAACTGAGTTTCGACTGACTTCTGGTTCGAATTGACCGAGTTTTTGTCCTATCATGTGTATAACATTCTTCAACCATGACGAAGTATATAACGAAATATTGTTCATTGGAAATTTATTGTTTTCCATCAGTTGGACATCTGTAATAGACAACACATAGAACTAGTGTTATTTGAGATCTATAATAATAAATAAATAAACGTTTCCATACCAACACCCCTACACTAGAATTCCCTGTGTTGTAGGGTGGCATGGACGCACACAATTATAACATTTAAATACACCTGCCATAATTAACATGTCAATAAAAAACTTTTTGTAATATGCGAAATAGAAACGAGTTTAAATAATTTCGTATGTGTTTTGACCATTTGATTTATGTGAATCGTTTCAGTTTGCATATTACAAAAAGGTTATCATTGACACATATTCATAATAAAATGAAAATTATTTTAAATACTAAAATGCGTTAAATATTAATTGTTACGCCACTGCTTGTTATCTAGAAAACCATAAGATACTGACATCGATGTACTGTTGCCCATTAACGTAATATACAAAGAAATTGAACATCGTACTTCTTGATCGGTGTTTATTTTCGTTTATTTAATAATACAGATAAATGTAACCTTATGAATACACAACTAGAGATAACCCTAAATACATTTGTTCGTCATTTAAGTTGTTCTACTTTCATTAGCCTTGTTTGAGTTTGGTTGTAATGCGGTTATCGAATTTCTAACATTGTGTTTGTTATTACACGTATCAAATAACGATCTGTGTAAACAATTACAATATTGTTTTGTGAACAGAACAAAGAAATTTAAAAATCATAACAGAAGTGTTACTTACATAAATCAATCGTGACTTTTTCTAAATAATAGCTTTAAAATACAAACAGCAGAATGGATAACGGCTGTATATTTTAATGACGGCGAAAATCATTGTTATGTTAATAGTTGATAAACAAACAGACGGGCCGGCTGATGTAAATAGTCACTGCGCGATTATTCACAATAGTAAAACAGGGGCGTTACTCATTTATTTCTGGACAACAAGCGAATATTTTAACAAAAAGGAACCGAGTTTAACTTGAAGAAAGTGAGTTCCTTGGTTTCATCTTCTATTTTTCACCCTTAAGGGTGGCATTTTTTCTTAAATTTGATTAAGACTATACCAGAAGTATAAACAAAAGAAATTTATGGAATCGTTTAATAAATGATGAAATTCTAAGTTAAAAAACAAAAAAAAAACAACAAATAAATTCAGGAACTCCTCCTTTTTGTAGTCTGATAAAAATTACTAGTATAGCTTTGATTATACACGTAAAAAAATTCACGACTGTTCTTAGGTGGTCATAGTCCAATTAAAACTCCAGTGACCGCCAACAAGAGAGTCTGCGGTCGTTGCCTCGTTGTTGGTTAGCATGGTGCTACAAGGAGGTTGGCATAGACACAAGGATGAATGGTTCCCCAAAAATTTGCCGGTTACGCTTAAGTAACATATACACTTTTCAGGGATATGTCCGTGAAAAACCTCGAGTATTTAAACTCGCGGCAGGCTTTGGCCGACTTGGCGAATTTCATTGGACATATGAATGAACAGTACGGCCTAGCGAAGAACACCAAGTGGATCGTGTTCGGCGGGTCGTATCCCGGCTCCTTGGCTGCTTGGATGAGACTTAAGTACCCGCATCTGGTGTATGCCGCGGTGTCTTCGAGCGGGCCACTTGTTGCGAAGACCAACTTTGAGGGTATGTTTTATAGGTGTAGTTTAAATATCATGGAAGTTGTAAATCACGTGTTGTCACAGTTTAATAAGAGTGCGACGTGTCGGGCCCACACCTTACACTGAAGATAGTTCTAAAATGATCGACGGAAACACCGCTGGGTGATGGTGGTTGAAGCCCACGCCGGTCCAATCTACGTGATTGATCAGCCACAAAAGAGTTTATGGATGATACATTCATAAAACATTATATTATAATTCTATACTTTTTCCATGAAAATTATTGCACAACTCATTTTAAAGTTTTGATAAGAGTGTGTAACGTCTCGTCAGATTTTTGCAAGCACATATTGTCAAACACGCGTTAAACTCGCAGAATACTTCGAGGTGGTATTGGAGTCACTGCGTGCTAAGACAGGAAGCAACAACTGCGTGTACGGGGTTAAGGAGGCTCACAATGCCGTCGTGGCGTTCATCGAGAACATGCCCGAGGTCATCGATAGGGCTTTCAAGTATGTGCAAAATTTTGTCATTCCTTCTTCTTGCTTGTTGTTTCGTTCGTTGCTGCACCTATGACCCTAGGCACGGTTTAACCCCGGTCATTTTAGTGTCTACCAATATATTAGATAACCTTTTTCAAAACTTATATCATCGCGGACATTATTCACTTCGATTGTAACGTGTACTCATGATTTTTGAAAATTAAACAATTTTTATATTTTTTGTATTTTGCCTTGTCATGGCCACATCTTCCATGTAACTGGGTAGAAATGTTGAAAAAATACAAAAACCATGATTACTTTTTACATTTAAGTTGCACCCGTTACAATGGGTCTCTTTGTCTTTCGGCTCGGTATCGGTTCTGACTTCTCAATTTGTATGATACTCTGATCGATATTTTTGACTTAAGGTTTATTTACCAGATGAAAATTGATGGTCTGTCTTTATCGAATTATAAAGAGTTACTTTTTTTGTATTTAGAGGATTAAATTCTTAAAATATAGACTGATAAAAAATATATTACCAATATAAAATGTTACATTTGTTAGTAATAACATTAGTAATAAGTAGGCAAAGCGTGCTTATTGCCAGCGCAACCGGCATTTGCTGGCCTAATAGTCGCCTGTATGTTTAAAAAAAAGCATTATTTTTTTCCGAATCAAACTTTTTAATTATATCTCGATATATGTATATCGTGCACAATTGATGTTAAACTTATTGCTTGTCGTAATTGATCGCTTTGACAAAAGTCATCACGTCAAATCACATTTACTGTAATTAAAGAACTTGTTCCTTATATTACTATAACTCCCGCGCTCACTTCGCTTTCGATAAGTCCATGGCAACAGATCGATTTCCCGTGATGCAAAGACTTTAGAAAACAATCTCCAAATATGTCTAGAATCATCTAAATATGTTCAGTGGTGTTAGTGTTATACGTGTACAGACAGACAGACAAAGAATGTAAAAAAATATTCAGGCATCTGTAATTTATAGTAATTAATATATACATTTATACAGTTTTATTTATATTTACATACCTAGATAAAGGTTATAGAACCAAACCAAAATCGATATAAAGTTGATTTGATTTGGTTTCGCCACCGCAGACTCTGTACACCTTTGAAGAACGCGAACTCTCTCGACCTGAAGACGTTCTTCAGCAACGTCGCGGACGCGTTCGCCGAGGTGGTCCAATACAACGAGGACAACCGTCTCACCGTCGAGGAGCGATACCGAAACGTCACCATCAGCACGGTAGACGGATTCACTCACTCGTTCATAGTCATTGTTACAATCTATAATTGTCACATAGCTATGTCTAAGCATTGGCTATGACTGGGTTAGGGTATATTGGCTATGGTCCGCCATGCGAGCTATGAACGGATGTTAATTTATTCCGTTCATTAGGAGTGCAATTCAGATACCTTTGAGGACATTGTGGAGACATCTCACGTATGCAGGTTTCCTCGTGATGTTCTTCCCCGAAGCAAGTATTATTTTGTAAAATTCATATCAGTTGAACATATGCGTGCAGGATTTGAATTCGAGTATTTATTGTGGGACAGACGTCGAAATCGATAGGTTAGCTCATTTTATGCCTCATTACACGTTGACAAGAGGTCCTGGGATCAATAGATATCTATTTTTTTTTTTTAAGTATTGATAAGTGATCACTCCCGTGCATCTGAATAATTAGGTGAAATGCCAATGCGATGTCGGTCAAGAAAGAAAAGCTCGCTATGTGTAGCATAGCAATAGCGGACTCAATAACGTAGCTGCAACGTGTATCATAATAACACCCACAAAGATATCGAATCCAATGGATACCAATGCGAGGTACCAGTGGCCGTCGTCCCGTCCGTTGCTCAGCAGAGTGCACCACGAGTAGGTATTGACTGGAGTGCAAATCTAACTTACCCAGTCGACTGGTTTACGGTGTGATAGATATGGTTCTTGAGTTCTGGTTCTTCGTGATGAGTTCATTGATTCTACGATGCGCTGAGATGTAATCCAGCTGTATTTGTGATGAAAACTATGTATTTATGATGTCAATATTCGTATTTTGTGCTGAAGTTAAGTAACAGTACAACAGGCCGCACTGAAAATCAATGATTCGACATGGCTGAGATGATGCTTTTAGGATTATGTTTATCTGTTGTGAAATGGAAACCTACATTTAATTTAATTTTGGATGACACTGAAATTTAGATTCTTAATTAGAAATCTAAACAATAGCGTACCACACCACTGCTGAGCGGAAAATAATACGAAATATAAATAAAAGATGTATAAAATAAATCCTCATTGAAAATTCTTTAATTTCCGCAGAGGGTGAAAAACATTACTGAACGACGTTTTAATTGCCGGCTACATTTTGTTCAACTAATGCAAATGGCTATGATTCCGTTGCTTCAAAGTAAAAAAAAATCAGATAGTAATTCTCTTACGTAATTTTTACTAATTTGAAAGTTAATTTCACAAAGGGTCGAGTTCAAAACAAGTTACCATGAAACCTCAATATAGTTTGAGATCTGTATTAAGAATATTTAAAACTTTATATTTATATTGTAATATTATGTTTTAGATATGCGAAATGCTGGAGGATCATCACCATCCATATTATGTGAACCTGGGGAATGTGACCAACTTGATGCTGGAGAGAAACAAACAGAAGTGCCTCGATTACAGATACGATAACATGATACGGGAAATGCAGTCGCACGAATGGAGCCTCGATGCAGGTATGTGAATGTAAAGCTTACGAACGTAATAGCACACACACACACATGTAGTCGTTTAGTTTAATTCTGCACACACCACTGTTTTTCAAATTGTGTACGTATTACAAATTAATGATCATTTGTTGCGGTGATGGAAAATATCGTGAAGAAGCCTGCGTACCTGAGAGTGCTCGATAATGTTCTCAAAGGTATGTGAAGCTTGCCAGCCCACAATTGGCCAACGGTACCGACTGTGGCATTCACTCTTTCATGTGTCAGTAAGCCCGAGCCCAGCAGTGGGACAATTATGGGTTGTAATGATGATAACATATACATGAGTCATAGCAGATAATCTTATCTAAAGTAATATTAAAACAGTATCGGAGCGAAACTGCATTAAATATATTTTGAAAATTTTAATATAATAAGCTTTGTTTTCGCTACTGAGACCAAAACAAATTTTTTGAGGTCTGGTCTACACCCACAACTACTTAACAGATTTGGATGAGATTTTTCATATATGTAATTCATGTTAAGGATCATATTTCAGGATACTTTTCATTTTGAGATACGAATTTGTTTCCACGGAATAACAATTAAAAGTTAGCTTGGCGTTCTGTTGAGAGGGTAGTAAGAAAATTTTTGATTTTCTAGTCACGTTTCGAAATAATTCTTTACTGTAGAGGTGAAAAAAAGAAAACTCCCAAAATTCAAATAAATATGTAATTGTCTAGTCAAATACATGTCCGAGATGCCGCTTTTACAAGTGTCATTATCTGCTGATCTCGTAATCTGACTGATCCCATTGCCAGAACGTTAAATTTTTTGTGTTTTGGCAGGTCGGCAGTGGTTTTACCAGACGTGCACCGAGTTCGGGTTCTATCAGACTTCAACGGGCGCGTCGACCGCGTTCGGCGACGACTGCGACCTTAAGTACTTCGTGCGACAGTGCAGCGACGTATTCGGACCAAAGTTAGTCGCGTCGTTCACTTACACTGCATTTGGTGCAATGGGGCATTAGGATGTGGAATTTTTGTGCCAAGTCAACCTGGCTTAATAACCGGTTGAAATCCCTACCATGTCGTGGCGCCCTCTAACAACTTGTGTAATACCAAATGTAGACAGACCAATAGGCGACGGGCGCGTCGACCAATAAGCGTCGAGCGTTCCCCACCACATAGACGACAGGACTAACATGACGAGGCGCTAGCGCATTAGTGCCGTAGCAGGCGTCGAAGTAAGACGTCGAGACTCGCCTCTGATCATTTATATTGGGCAGTGTTCTGTTTATTGTGCTAATTGAGAAGTATCAACTGCTGAAGGAATAGTAAGTCACAAAGTTTGGTTGTTATATTTACAGGCGTCAGTCAATAGGTAAATGAACGTTATGTTGAATCTTTGCGGAAATAATATTTCCCAAAGCGATGCGAGGGAGGTTGCTAAGTATCTTCTGTTTTCATCTCTGATAGAAGGGATCTGTCAAAGAAGTGTCAAAGATGGGTTGAAAATTTTTTTAAGAAAATAGTTTTAGACACAAAAAGCCTTATGTTAATTAACTGAGGAAAATGTGACGCCACAAACATTAAGCGTAGAATTTAATTTTTTTTTCTAGTGCCCATATGTACCAAGCTTAAAGTATTTTGTTTTTTTTCTATTGCTATTTAGTCCTTCACTTTAATGTGTTTGACACGTTCGCCCGGTGCAGTGCTGATGGTTAAAAGTAAACTATATCAATTAAAAAACTCTTGAATAACTTTCAGATTCAATGTCTCGTTCGTGGAGGCGGCTGTGAGGGATACGAACAACTACTACGGCGGTAGAGATATTGCCGCTACTAGAGTGCTGTACGTGCAGGGCTCCATAGACCCGTGGCACGCGCTGGGCCTCACTGTTACTCAAGACCCCAGCTCACCTGTCATATACATAGATGGTGAGTTTAGCTTTGAGAGCTGTGATAGTTTTTTTTAACTTCAAAATATACAATGAGATTAACTCTTATTATTATAAGTTATCTCGTTAGGTCAATAGTAAGTGTCTCGAAGGACCATCACATTCAATTCTATGACGCGGAGTCGCTTTTATAAATATAAAATCATAACACGTTCATTCGTGCCTTTTTTATGTTGCGTTATGAATGAATGAATAAGGCATACATCACAAACAATCTTGGCCGTACACACACACTACGATGCCTGGCTCTGTCTATTGTGAATTAAATACGCGACACCAAAAATACTTGTCGAGAGGTCTGTAGAATTTGGCTGTGGGAGCAACTTGTATTTAATAATATTTGACTAGTGGTTAAAATTTGAACATGATTATTAATATTTATAATTTTTTTTATTGGTAACACTAAGCTTATCAATAGCTACTAAGCAAAAGAGGAGAAAGTTGATTGACAAGCAAATGCACTTAACTATTTTATTTTTGCATGTTTCTACTATATATATTAAATTCTTCAGTATGTGTGTACATCACTGAATTCCTACTAAACGTTGGACCGAATTTGATTAAATTTTTGGTGTGTCCAAATAGAACCGTGGTGGACTTTAGATTTACAATTGGATCTACTACGGGACTAGATAGCGCTGCGTTCGGTTACCGATATTTTTTAAAATATATATAAAATTCCGTACGCGTGTGTGTCGCTGAACTCTCACACGGCTGGTAGATGAAATTTCAGCTTCCAGGTTCACTAGTTTATATATATATATTTATTTGGTCGCAGGTACCGCCCACTGCGCTAATATGTATCCATCAGCCGCCAACGACTCGCCAGCTTTGCAGCGCGCGCGCATTCTCGTATACAACCAGTTGCAACAGTGGATTAAAAGCGATTAAAAGTAATCACCCTCCACTGAAGCACATATTGATATAATAATACTAAAATACTCCAAAGTTAACGTCTTGCCGTACTGTTAGTTGGGTGTAGAAAATTTTAAAATTAGTCAACTTTTTTGTGCAATGTTACAAAAAGGTTTATGGTTATTGTAACCTAGTGGTTACTTAATGTGAATGTAACTTTATCCCAAACAATACAGGATCTTTTACTATCATGACATCTATGAAGTCTTACTTCTATGATCTGTAATTAAGAATCGATTTGGGTATATATTAATTGTAATGGTTTAATTGTAGACATTGTAGTGTATACTGTTGTAGAGTACTTATACTAGTTTTAGATTTTAAGGGTTGCCGTATACGTAAGTGGGTAGCGACATTAGACGATATTGAACAACAATTGCCTCGGATGACTGACGGTGTTGACCACACACCGTCAGATCTGTTGTATGTGTGATGGTTAAAATAAAATTATAAAGGTTCGATTCTGACAGATTTTTATCCTCCAGTAGTGGACGTGTTTTATGCAATCTCAACTGTGCGTATTTATTTATATGCTTAGATTTAATTAAATACTTAATGCAAATTGGTTTTTGACTTTAATTTCTTCCCGTTACAAAATCGGTAGTCCCGGTACTGCGACCGCGCCTCCTCTCACAATTCGTATATATATATTTTAGAAGGATATCCCGTGACGGATACAAAATTTAGGACATTCACCTATTAGCCTAGTCAGAAATTGATGCAGTAATTTACAAGTAATATTAAAACACGAAAATTCTCCAAGACCTTGCCCCAATGATGGATTGACATGCGATTATTCAATTGTGACTCATGCATACATCTTATTCAATTTTAATTTTGCTGCTCGGAAATCGTGTGCAAGTTAGCGGAACCTGTACTGTACTTGCATGGGTGATCCGTGTTATCATCCAATGTCACATTTAGCAACGTGCGACACGACTCGCGCGTATTAAGCGTCATCTTGATGGACTCAGAGAGCTATATGAAACCTTGACCCGTGCCGTTCTCGGCTTACGTAATCGAAGTGCGACCCAGTTGACACTTTGAATATGACGTTCTTAACTACAGACGGGTTCTGCTGAGCCTGGACGTCATAGGTCGTGACGTCACTCTACCACTTGTAAGATGTAAATGAAACGAAAAAAGTAAGTTCAATACATTTTTTATAATAGAAAAATCAACAATATTTGCTAAAAATAATAACTGATGGAAACATATTCACTTTAAAGATAACTGGACAAGAAAATTATTTTATTTAGATATTTCATGTACACGAATATAAACTTAATTCAAACACCTTTCTAAGAATTATGGTACATAGGTATTGCTCATTCCAAATGAAATTTATTCTAGCAGACCTTGGATTTAAATGGAAGGCATAATAGCGTACACATAAAAAAAGAAGAATTGGTAAATTATAATTATTAACGTAAAGTTTAATTAATTATTGTCGTTGGATACCTCAAAATATACAATATTTTCATATCAATATGTACCTAATTATGTTTACACATAATCTACGGTATATTAATCTGTCCACTGTATGTGTAATTTTTTTCTCTACTCTGTATTTCTCTCGTCTCTATCAAATCTAGTTATATTTTTATTAAATCGAGCACTAACTACTTTATTTGAAGGATTTTTTTCTATCTTATTCAATTGTCTTTAATGATCACATGTGTAAGGCAATAGTCTCACCACTCTCCATTCTGTGCATTACACATAGTCTTACCACCTAGTCTGTGGAATCTTTCACTTTCTCACTTCCGGTATAAAAAAACTGTGGTCAATGTTTGAATGCTTCATAATTATATTACCGTGATCTTCCTTTGTAAAAATTTTATTTTGTCTATGCTAAGTTCACTGTACGTGTATTTCTCTATACATTATGACTAAGCAGAGTTACACAAGTCCATATTATTATCTAAATACAAACGTCACCCTTACCTTGAAGTCGTCTAGCAGAAACTCTGGCTTTAACGATAAGACTCCTTTTGTATGACTTGCTGTACAAAATTCACTTATTGTTAATATGATGATTATTATTATTTTTATCCTTTCTCCTGGCATACAACACATCATTGATTTGAGCAAATCTCTTCCGCGATCCTAAGTTCATGAAGTAATTAACCTTAAAGTTAATACCATTTGAATTGCTCATAGACATAATCGTTCATACCATCAACTGAACGACCAAAGCACACTTATACAACTCTTATTTTAACGTTAATTATGTTTAAATAGCAATGACGCAATATAGGAACTTTTCTTAGGTCATGTACATCATGAATAATTTCTAAGACATATAAGGTTTAGTTACATCTTGGATACTGTCAAGTAAGAGACTATACTAAAAAGATTGGGAAAACATACCCCTCAGTCGTGGTTTACTTTGGCTCCCCTGTAAATTATGGTACAATAAATGTTAGTTTAGTGGTGAAAAGCTGTACTTTAAAAAAAATAAAGACTGTTGAAGACGGCCGTGAAACGGAACGTCATCTTATCAGTATTATATACAAATGCTAATAATAATCTGTTATTATTTTTATGTTAATATCTACTGTAATATTAAAACTGTTTTATGATATTAACAAACGAGGCCGGATTTAAACATTAAATACTTGTTGGCAATTTTAACGTAGGTAGGCTTTGTTATTTATTATCTATATAGAGGATTCTAAATGTGAGGCGTAGGTTTTCTAAAGCGAAGCAAGGATGGGTAGCTAGTCTTAAATATAAAAAAATTCTGCGTTGGAGTACGCTTACATTTTTTGTGCAACGGACACCAAAGTTTCTCCTAATAGACCGACATTAAAGGCTATTAATTTTTTTTTTACATGATAAAATAACAAGAATTTAGTAAGTACAAAATATAATTATAGTAATAACAGCATAACCTTACTTAATTGTGTTTACTTCATAGTTCAGTAAATCATTGCTAATTAGTTATTGCTGCCATGACATTTCCAGAAGATTCGGCAATAATAAAAAAAAAAATTGACAAAGAAAACAATAAAATCCAGAAGAACAGTGCCATAAAACTTCAACTTAAGTTTCTACTTAACATTCTTCTAAAAATCCTTTTGATTTACACATACCAAACCAACATTAATTCAAACTACAAGCATGCTCAATGATAAAAATTCAACATGAAACTCTCTTTCGAACATTTAATTCTCTTTTGAATGTTTATCCTAATAACGACGCATCGATCAATTTTTGCTACTGTAAATATGGTGATGAAACGCAGAGCGTACTGTCATTGATTTCATTTTACCTAATGCGACGCACATTTACAATTCTTACATATCCTCTGGTGCCTTTCCTTCCTTTCGGAAATACTCTCAAACTATTTCCCTATCCGAGAATACCGATCGTTGCAATTTTTCATTTTCGTCCAATGTCCAAACTGCCTCTCCTTTCCACTTAAGCGCCTTGTATACATGTTCGGAATCTGTTTGATTTTACCAATACATTTAGCACTGTTGAATTTTGATAACTTCTTCTACCTACCTTACTTCTACTGTGGGTGTTCATCTGTGGCATTATTCACCATTATCAAATCGAGATGCTCAATCCGTGAATACCTCTAACAGGTTTAAAACACTACTTCGTCTCTGTAACACATAACACAATTTCACTATTATTTCTATTTCTAGTTTAAAACTCATTTTCTATACATCGTGATATACATCTAAAGCGTAATCGGACACTCCAAGCTTCGTTATTTATAAATATCCCTACCCAAAGGTTGCCTCGAAGAAGTCATTGCTAAGCGCTAAGGCCGCCTATTGTACCACTATTTTTATACTCGCACGTTATTAACTTATATTTGTGTACAATAAAGAGTTGTTGTTGTCGTGTAAGTATCCTTATGTGTCTGTACAGATGCATTTGAGACAGTTTTGTATGTCACGAAGATATCCTAGACTTGCGTCTTTCGCCTCGCTCGAAGTGCGATTCAATTCTTTGACCCCTCAGCATCAACTCCATCGTCCTGAAACACGCGAACCGACTGATTTGAATCGTATAGAATAGAGAGGGAGTTTATATTGACGTTGTGGGGCTCATATTCGATGCTGTGAGGATTCCTCAGTTGAAATGGAGTTCGGTGTAAACATACACTGACGGACTCATAAACTGCATCAATGTTCATGACGCCTTTGAAATAAACATTTTAACCAACTATTCAAACTTTGTATGCAAATTTAAATTGAAACCTGAAATTGAGTTTGGTTCGTTGACTTCATAACAGCGTAGTATCATAATAATATCCTTAAGCGTATGTTTGTGTACTGGAAAAGACCATTAAATTTTTTTGACCAAAAACGATGAATGCAACAAAAATTGGGTTTTACAATAAAAAAGAAGTTGAAACACAGGTTTTTTGGTGTATTGCCTCCACGTGCCCTTATTACAGATTCTAATCGGTTCCGCATAGATCTGATTAGGGTTATTAAACGGTCTTGCGGAATATTGTTCAATTCTTGTGAAATCGCTGTTCTTAGTGCTGCCATTGTTGTGGGCACGGGATTTCTCGCATGTACAGCTTTTTTTTAACTGTTCCAAACATGCTCAACGGGATTAAGATCCGGGCTGCGTGCTGGCCAATTCACGGTACGTATCCCAACCTCTTCGCAATATTGTCGAACTTGTGCAGCGGACGTGGGGTCGGGAATTATCTTGCATTACAATAAAATTTTCGCCTAGGACGAAGCATGTCGATGAACACAAGTTCCCTTCGGCCGATCATCGGAATGCCACTCCACACCAATCGCCTCCAAAAGGAACACGCTCCTCAATGCAACTTTGAGCATATCTCTCCCTACGTCGACGATAGACTCTTCCGCGACCGTCTACACTATTTAAACATGTCCTATACTAATCGGTGAATAATTAGAGGCCCATTGCTCTTCAGTCCAATTAAAATGTTCACGCGCAAATCTTAAACGACCTTGTCTGTGAACTGCAGGCAGCTTTGGACAATTTGCTGGTTTAAAAGGGGCGATTGCCGCTTCCTTCCTATTGGTAGTGCACTCACGTTTACTCCAGGCACTTCATTAGGCTCTTTTTTGATGTTTACTGACGTCAGGAAACGATTTCGTGGAGAAGTTGAAACAATAAATCGGTCATCACGACGGGTGGTTGCTCGAGTTCTGCCGGTACCGGGTCTCCTTTCGTAAGAAACCTGTCTCTACAAACCTTCGGTATACCATAGAAACCGAAGACTGGTTTGAATTTAAATTTCTAGCAATCGTTTGTTGATCCAAGCCTTTCCTTTAATGCCACAATTTGGGCGGTTTGGTCGGACGAAGTATCCATATTTGTGGTTATGAAACATTTTTTTCAGTTTAAAAGACTAATAATCAATACTATTGGTAACAATAATTTAAGTCGCAAATGAAAAAAAAATACACAAAAAGTATTAATTTCAAACTTTACTCTAATAACACACGAACTAAATATCTATGCAAAAATTTTATTTTCCCGGCTAATATTTTATATTTTACTGTAATTCTATTTTTTTTATATTGAATGGACAGTCTCCACAATTTCATTTAATTTAATCTAAAAAGTTATCATACTTATCAAAATTAATTCGAAAGTAATCCTGAACTTTTCTGCAGTTCATGAGTCCGTCAGTGTATATCGTGCTCCGCACTCCAATACACGCCGTGTCGTTTCATCACTCAATAATATAAGAATTGTAATTTATAGGATAGGTAGCTCGAAGGACCAATTTGGAAAAAATACCACAAACTGGTTTTCATATATTTTTTTACATAAAATAAGTTAATGCTTGACAACAATCCCACCTGATGGTAAATGGTGATGAATCTAAGATGTCGAACACACTAACTTATAAAAGCCTATTCACCCTTCTCTCGAAGACTCTTACATTGTAAGAATTTTCATAATAAAATGACAACCCATTACAGCTTTATCACAATAATATTATGTTATTTCTATGATCAGCTAATTGATTTACACTTCGCTAGTACCGAATAAGCTCTGTGTCGTCGTCAATTTATAATTTTATAATGTCTAATACAATAAGCTGTGATTCCGGGAGCCTTATGACGGAATTTAGAAATTGGCGTTAACATGGCCGTTGACATTATTCGTGTAAAAGGCATAAACACCACATAGACATTTAAAACATAAGACGCTATTGAGTTGTAACGAGTAGTACTGATTAGTGGTGCAACTCACAGAGCGAGAAGGAAGACGACGGCCTGCGTCGCCACCGTGAAGTACAGGAAGTTGTTCGGACGCGCGCTGTCTAGTGTCGCCTTGTAGATATTCGCGTACACAACCGACGCGACTAAGTCGACCGCCCTCTCCATCACCGTGAGAAACGTGAACGCGACACCTAGCCGCACACACGCACAGATTTGTTTATTCACACATACAATGCAGATAAAAAAAACAGTAACACAAAAACAGTATACTGTTTTTGTATGTTACGCTACTTATTTCTAATCAGAAGTATGTTTCGGTAAGTCCATAAAAGAAAAAGTGATTTACTGAGATAAAACTTAATTTAACTAAAGTTAAATGAAAAAAAAGGTTGAGAACCACTGAGTTAAACGAACGTGCTATTGATAACTATATA
>PDGT01000165.1:197214-208430 GCA_003671415.1 Megathymus violae | reverse complement strand
CGCCGCCACGTATCCCGAGCCTCGTTCGACGAACGCGAGAGAGGGGCCCGCGGTGTTACTCCTGAACACCGCCACCGAGCCGTCCAAGTCCCCCAACCAGTTTAGTTGGAGGGGGACCCAATATGGCTCGCAGGCCACCGCCAGGTCTATCTGCCACTGCGCCACGGACTGTATCAACAGGTCCTGGGCCCTGGCGCAGTGGTTGATATTAGCCTGGAGGAGACTATGTCAAGAAGAGATTGCCATAGTCTCCTCCGTAGCCTGGCGGCTTGTACATCTGGGAGCGGTCGGTTTGACCGCTCCACCCTTTATTTTGGGTGGGCGGCAGTCCCGCCCCCCCATGACGTGTGACGCCGGCCTGCCAGCGTCGGCGCAGACGGCGCACCGCAGTGCTCCGGTGCACGTTCTGGCCAAATGGTCCTCGATGCCGCACCGGTAGCACTGCTTGCCTCTGTCGGCTGCAGTCGGGCAAGTGGGGCGGGTGTGTCCCATCCCCATGCATTTGAAGCAGCGTAAGGGACGCTGCTCCAGTACGTGCACCCTGGCCGAGCTCCAACCGACGAGGATCCGGCCGGCGTCTTCCAGTGCCTTGGCGGCCGCGATGGGGCACCTCAACACCACCGTGCCCATTCCACCAGGTCCAACGCTGACTTCCCCGGCCCTGACGGAGCTGGCGTCACACGCCCCCTTCTCCGCCACCGCAGCCGCCACCATCTCCGATATCACGGAGTCATCCAGCCCCACGATTCGGACACTCACGAATTTCGTCGGCTGGACGACGCTCGCCACATCTTCGAGAGCCCCCCGCAGCTCCTTTGTAAGGCGTTCGGCCGCCTCCGGGGTCTGCCCCTTCGGCAGCTCCAATAATCTAGCCCCGGTTGCGGCTCGCCGAATCTTCAGGCCGTCCTTGAGCCCAAGCTCTGCGAGGCTCACCTTTGCAGAGGCACGCTGAAGAGCCTCGCGGTAGGTCACCCCTTGGCTCACTGCCTCCGGCCGCAGTGTGACCAGCACTGCCGGAGTGCGAGGGGCGACCAGCTTGGGCTTTTTGACCTTCTGCGACTGCCGCTGCGGCTGCCGCTGTGACTGTGGCTGCGGCTGCGGTTGCTTCGTCCTTGGCGCCCGAGCTATTTTCTTCCACCTAACGACGGCGGTCCACTCTCCGTCGTTGGCAGTATCGGCGTCCGTTGCCGCCGTATTTACGGTGGCAGGACCCTTCGCCGGCCTGGCCTGAATGCCGCTAACGCCACCGGTCTTCGTGGGCACTGGCGCCTTCTTTGCGGCCTCGCGCCGTTTGTCCGCCGCCAGCGGTGGACGGATCGTCTGGGGCGGCAGCAGCCTCTCCTCGATACCAGCGAAGCGGGCATCGAGCATACGCCCGATTGTCGCCACGACTGACGCACGCAGCTCCTCCACAAGGCCCTCTCCCGGTTTGGGTGGACAGGTGGCAGCAACCTGCTCAGAACCGATGTGCCGGCGACCGGTGATGGCGGCTTCTCTCGCCGCCGCTTGCGCCCTTCCTTGGCGGTGGGGACGTTCGTCACCGCCGACATGGCGGAGGAGTCCGACTCTCCTTCGCCATTCCTCCTCAGATTAGGAGACGACGGTGTCCTGGGTATAAAGCGACCCGTTTTAGGGTCGCGTACCGACAGGCCTTTACTACGGCGAATTTCGCCCTCGACTTCTTGGTTTTGTTTGTTTGGTTTGTTTGTTGACTTCTTCATAATGCTTCCCACGAGTTTGGGGGAAAGGAGGGTCCGCGCAGGCAGAGACCCCTGTACCTGGGTAAGCCTATATACTGTGGAGGTCGGCCGGTATCCACAGGGTTTTACGTGTTCTCTCACGGGTTTGATGGGGTTTCCTTCCCGCGCTCCAGCCAATTAAGGCAAGAGCCCCCCGTTCCACTCTAACCACGACCTTATCGCCACCACGGAGATCGTTGAAGTGGCTAGAGTGGTTAACGGATCATAGGGATCTCTGGCGAATGAGACCCCCGACCGGACCCCTTCGGGCCCGAAACTCCCTACTGTGTTTCTGGCCGGTGTGCCCTCTGCTTAACAGATTGTGCTCGGCGGGGGGTTAGCGCCCCCGCTACGCGCCACCGACACCCGCTGATACACGTCGGCGAGCACTTCCGCCTCCAGGTCCCACGGGGGGGTTCCGGCCAACGCACACGCGGCCTCGACGCTCACCGTGCGGTAACCGCGTATGGCCCTGACCGCCATGACCCTCTGTGGACGCCACAGATGGGCCCTATTGTGGGCAGTCAGGGACTCCGCCCACACGGGGGCGCCGTATAACGCCATCGACCGGACCACCCCGGCGTAGAGCCGTCGGCACGCCAGACTCTGTCCGCCCATATTCGGCATTAAGCGCCCAAGGGCGGACGCCGTGCCGACAAGCTTCGGCGCGAGTTGGCGAAAGTGCTCGTCGAAGCACCACCTTCCGTCGAGTACCAGGCCCAGATATTTCATATGGGCCCGGATACCGACCACAGTTGAACCAACCGATATCGAGGCACCGACTTGTTTAGGGCCACCCTCAGCCTCAGCGCCTCGATCCTCCTGACCACCTCCGCGGTACCCGAGGTGGCCAGGGATGCTGCCTCCTCGAAGGTCCCGCCCCGGGCTGTGACCAGAGTGTCATCGGCGTAACAGATTACGCCCAGCCCGGGGGGGAACCGGCCACGGAGGACCCAGTCGTACCCGATGTCCCACAGGAGCGGTCCGAGAACAGAACCCTGCGGGACGCCGCACGACATGGGCCTCCTGACAACGTCCCCTTCCCGGTCGACAAAGAGGACGCTGCGGCCGTCGAGATAGTCCGCCACTAGCCGCCTCAAGTAGAGGGGCACTCCATGGAACCGGAGTGCCTCCGTGATGCAGCCGAATGGCAGACTATTGAATGCGTTGGCGATGTCGAGAGACACCGCCAACAGCACTCCCTTCGAGGCGACGGCCTCCGAAGCCGCAGCCTTCACACGCAAAATAGCGTCGACCGTCGACCGACCCGCCCGGAACCCGAACTGGGCGTCAGACAGGTCGGGTCCGACCTGCGTGAGGTGCTGGACGATACGAGCAGCGACTACTCTCTCCAACAGCTTGCCCGCCTCGTCCAGCAGCACGATGGCCCTGAAGGCCGCGACTGACTGCGGAGGCCGTCCCGGCTTCGGCAGGAGCACGAGCTTCCCCTCCTTCCAACAGTCAGGGAACCGTCCCGACACAAGGCTAGCATCGAACAGTCCCCTGAGGCGTGGTTCCAGGTGGCCGAAGACCAGGGCCAGCACTCGGGCGGGTACCCCGTCCGGCCCGGGGGCGGCGTTTTTCCGCATAGGCATCGCCGCCGCCCCCATTTCCGACTCACTCACAGGCGGCACACTTTCCTCATCGGCCTCCCGGTCATCACCTGGCGGCGCCATGACCGGGGGCGTGTGCACCACCCGCGTCGGGAACAGTCCCTCGACCACCTCGGAGAAGAAGCCTGGCTGAAGGGTCTCCGTAAGGGGGGGCCCTGCGTGCGGAGCTTGTTGAGCGCCGCGCGATACGGGCGTCCCCAGGGGTCACGCTCTAGACCCTCCAGCATCTCCTGCCGCTTCACGTCTTTGGCGCGACAGATGGCCAGCTTCAACGCCGCACGCGCGTGATTATACGCCGCGTACAGCTGGCCCTCCCGCTCTTCGTTGCGATTTCGGCGACGCCGGCTGCGGGTGTAGGACCTCCGGGCACGAATACAGGCCTCACGGAGGTCCGCCAGCTCCTGGGGGGGAACCTAACCTAACCTAACCAGTCTGGCGCCCGCCCGCTACCAAGCGCGCACGTGTACAAGTGTTTTTAAAGTCGTTCCGCAAGCAAAATAATTTTTAAAAATTCAGAAAAGTTGTAAAAAGTTGACAGATACCAGTGTTCTATATATCAAAAGTTGCGTAAGAAAGTAGCCTACACGGTAGTGAAAAGTTTTTCAAATTTGGTGTATATTTGGAAGTGTTGTGGCCAAAAAAAAATGAAAATTTTCAAAATTTTAAAACTTTGAACGTGAACGCTGCGAAAACTAAAGCGGCGACATATAGTTTTTGACACGTCATTAGAAGCGTCTTGACGAGATTTTTTTATCGACACCCTTGGTGGATTTTTTTTCCGCCACTGCGCGCGGAGAAATTAAAGAAAAACTGCAAACCACGTGGCCACGTGGTACCTGATCTGGTGGTGTGAGGGAGAAAAAAGTTAATCCAGTCGAAGGCGGGAATCGATTGCAACATTTTACCGTTTGGACCAACTCAATAAGTTAAGTGCTTGTAGAGTTATTGGATTTTAAGCTTTTTGCAAAATTAAAAAAAAAAAAATTGGTTTTCAAAATTTAAAGCGGCAACCCCCCTATATTTTTATATCTATAAATAAATTTCATTTACTTCTATAAGTGTACCAAAAATCATAATTTTCTGATTAGTAGTTTTAGAGATAACAATTTTTGAAAATTAAGGGTTGACACGTGGGGGTTGAAATCCTGGTCCGATCACACTGTAAGTAATATTGTAAAATAGTATAAGTTTAAGTTAGCATATATTGAATTTTACAGCATCGAAATTATACAATTAAGGATTTTTCATTGTAAAATAGTTAAAATTTTAGTGTTTTTTGTATATTAAAAATTAGGGGTAGTTTATTTTTTAACCTTAATAAAATATCTAGATTGTATTCTTCAAACCCTAAAAAACGAGTCCAAGCACGACTAGTTTTGGTAAAGAGGAACGAAAGTAACATCTAAATTGTGTTTTAGCCGCCATCTTTGCCGCCATTTGCATTTTGCAAAAAGACTGATAACCTTGCTCCTAGAAGTCGTAGAGAACTCTAGTTTTCTCCTGGATACTTACCGTGGCGGGCTTCATATTTTACGACATCTATTGACTCTACGTAGAGCCAAACTTTTGATTGGAATTTTATTGTGGAACCACTAAGAGTAGGTGACGCCCTTTATTACGAGCCGTCGCACGTGTCTGTCCGATCAGGGGTTCTGGAGCTATAGAGTTTTGAATATTTAGAGGAACTTTATGCCCGCCATTTTGAAAAATTTAAAATCTTCGTAACTCGAGAACCGCTGGTCGTATCGCGACGCGGTTTTTTGCTGCTGTTGTGCCTCCTTAAGAGCTATCTATTAGTGACAGTACAGTGACTGTACCTAGAGTCTAAATAAAAAAAAAACGTGTTTTTGCGCAGTAAGCGCGGAAACTAATCACTATAGATAAGTTTAATATAGATATATATATAGTCAATAGATATATATTAAGTATAAAAATTGTATAATTTTTTCTTTCCCACCTGATTAAACTCACATATATGTCCTGAAATAGAGGAACAAAATTCATTAAATTGAGATAGATATATATCATTATTGTTATTATCAAAACAATATCAGGTTTTAATCTATTTATTGCATTTTCTGCTTATAAAAAATTAAAAATAAAGCCTCAGTATATGACCTATATATTATACCTTATATACACCTTACACTCACCTAGAAAAGACAGAAACTAAACAAAAATATTAAGAGGCGTCGAGGGCGGCCATACACCAATAAAATATAGGCGGCATAAAATAGGACAAGACAGTGGAACATAAAACAGACAGAAGCCCTATACACTCCTGACTGTTTTAAATAGTACCAACTGCTCGACTCAGACACTAATTAATTACTATATTTTACTGACAATCACTGCACTATTGTGTAAAACTGATTATACTTTGTATCGACCGTGTTGACTATTGTCAACGCTATACATTTATTGTAATATTTACACTACTCATAGACACTATTGTGTACTTGCTGTACTTTACTTTTGACGCGTCCCAAACAGCTAAATAATGTTCGTCGCTGACCGTACACCCGCTAAAAAGACAACAGACAGTATGAAAACCGGCTCCCAGAAATCACCTGAATCGACGGAGAGGGCTGGTCCCTCCGAAATAAAACAAAGTGTCAGACGAAGCATAGGGGAATGGGAAACCGGAACGGTGGAAACAACAACCATTCCAAAAAAGGATAAAATACCGCCCCCATTGACAAAGTCGAAGTACAACGCTAAAACTGCGGAGGCCAAAGCCTGTTTAGTAAAAGCTAAGACCTTACTAGGTGAATCCAGAAACATAAAATCGGAAATTAAAACGGGCGTTATACATGTCATTGAGAGATTATATCAGCTAGCACAAGAAGGGAATGAGCGACGACAACAAACAGAAAAACAAGAAGACCAAGCAACAAATATAACTACATCGGCACAAATGGCCCTAATGAGGGAGCTAAACAACAATATAAAAGAACATAATGCGGCGCTAACAGAGCTGAAAGCACATACAACTTCCCTATCAACAAAAATTAACCAGATACCAACAACTTTAGAGGTGAAACAAGATACATTCAAAACCGAAGCTAATCTCCTGATTAAAACGGTCGGTGAGCTTCGAGATGAACTGACCACCCAGGTGATGCCGCGCCCTACCTATGTGGAGGCAGTAAAACGGCCCAAGCCAGCGGATGCAACACCCATGCATACAATTATCATTACGTCAGACGATAAAGAGGACACCAGTAACGACTTAATTGGAAAAATCAGGGAGGCAGTGGATGCTAAAAATCCTGGAATACGGGTAGATCGGCTGCGCAAAGCCAGGGATCAAAAAGTAATTATAGGCTGTCATAATAGGGAGGACATAGCGAGGGATAGTGAGGCGGTGAGAAGTGGCAATCTCCAAGTCAGAGAGGCGCAAAACAAAGATCCACTAATAATAGTGAAGGATGTACTGGCCCTGCATACCGACGAGGAGATTGTCAAAGCAGTCAAGACGCAGAACAGCCACCTTCTATCAGATATAGCGGAGGAAGAGATCAGGATAACGGTGAGGTTTAGGCGTAAAGCCAGAAACCCGCACACAACCCATATCATAATGCAGGTGTCTCCAGTAATATGGCAGCGTCTAACAAATACAGGCTATGTCCACATCGACCTGCAACGCGCTCGAGTCGAAGACCAGTCCCCACTTGTGCAGTGCTCGCTATGCCTGGGGTATGGGCATACACGACGGCTATGTAAAGATACTGTGGAGAAATGTAGCCACTGTGGTGGACCCCATAAATGGGCAGAGTGTGAGGACCGCCTCGCAGATCAGGCACCAACATGCTGCAACTGCAGCCACGCAAAACTCGTGGAAACGAGCCATAATGCCTTTAGTAAAGCATGTCCAGTAAGGAGAAAATGGGATGCGCTGGCTCGGGCGACCACGGCGTACTGCTAAAGGCGAACCAAGCAAAAAACCCGGGACCGAAACCCCACCCAAGAAGAAGATATATAAGTGTTTTCAAGCTAATCTTCAGAGAAAGAATCTAGCTACAGCTGAATTGATGAAGGAAGCACAACATAAGAGAATAGCTATTGCACTGCTCCAGGAGCCATATGTGGGTGGTTCAAGGTATATGAAAGGATACAGTGGGGTCAGAATCTTCCAGTGTACAAACCCTGGAGACGGGACAGTCAAAGCAGCAATAGCAGTTTTTGACCAAGATCTGGAAATAATACAGTACCCACACCTTACCACTAATAACATCGTAGTGGTAGGGATCCAAACATGTGCCTGAAGAGTTACTGTGGCCTCATATTATTTTGAACCAGACCTACCCATACGGCCACACCTGGAACAGTTAAAGAAGATACAGAGTGAATTACAAGCGAAACACCTACTCATTGGCGGAGACGCAAACGCCAAGCACACCTGGTGGGGTGGAGACACTATAAATCATAGAGGGGAAGAAATGCTTGGTATGTTGGGTGAGATTGGCCTGCAGGTGCTCAACGAAGGTGACACACCCACCTTCGACACGATAAGGGGTAATAAACGCTATGCAAGTAGCATAGACGTTACGGCATGCACAGACGAAATGCTCAATCTAATTGAGGACTGGGAGGTCAAAGAAGACATCACGAGTTCTGACCATAACATACTAACTTTTAAAATTAGACTAGAAGGGGCAAAGGGAATGAGTATCCAAAGAACCACACGGGTGTATAACACAAAAAAAGCCAATTGGATCCGCCTTTATAAAAAGGTGGACCAATTAAAACAGGAACTTGCCATAGACCAGAGAAGAGTGGAAGAAGTGAATAATAGTAGAGAGTTGGACCTTCTAACGGAGGAATACACTAATATAATAATAAAAGCTTGTAACGAAGTCCTCCCGAAGAAGAGGCCCATACCCAGACTCACACATATGGAAGAAATACCGAAGGAAGAAATAAACAATCCTTCCGTCTATTTACCACATCATGCAGTTATCCGACAGGATAAAGAAACTACAAAAATGAGAGTAGTATTCGATGCCTTCAGCAAGGGAGGAAATGGAATTTCCTTAAATGACGAGCTTCTGATCGGACCAGAACTGCAAGAAGATTTGCGTAGCATTATTACGAGATGGCGAATGCATAAAGTTTGCTTTGAGAGTGACATTATAAAGATGTATAGAATGATTTTATTGAGGAAGGAAGATACAGATTACCAGCGATTACTCTGGCGAAGAAAACAAGTACAACAGGTAGAAGAAAATATTACTAGCAATCGCATCAGAGAAATCAAGGATTATACATTACGTACAGTCACTTTCGGAACAGCAGCGGCTCCTTATCTTGCCGTTAAAACTATAATGAAACTTGCAAGCGACGAAGGTACTGACTATCCTGAAGCTGCCCGAATTATACACGAGGACTTCTTCGTTGATGATCTTCTATCAGGTTGCGATACAGTAGAGCAGGCTATCCAAGTTAGTCAAGATTTAAGAATTATTTTACAACGAGGGGGATTCGAACTACAAAAATGGGCCTCTAATAATACAGAATTTTTAAGATCATTGGATGCTGAAAAAAATACTACTAAAGCAAGTCTTGATATAAAATTAGATGGTACCATTAAGGCACTTCTGGGAGAAGACGAATTTCGATATCATCTGCTATTAAAACCCATATCTCAAAATATAACAAAAACAAACATTCTTTCAGACTTACAAATGTTGTTTGATCCTCTGGGTTGGATAGCACCAGCCATTGTTAAAGCTAAAATCTTAATTCAGAGGTTATGGTTAGAAGGGGTTTTATGGGATGATGAAATAAATGAGCACCTAAGGGAAGATTGGATATCAATTAGACAAGATTTAAAAAATGTCAACAACATAAGGTTTTTACGTTGGCTGCATACATTGAGCACTGAAAAAGATAAAATCATTTTACATGGATTCTGCGACGCATCTATGAAAGCATACGCTGCTGTAGTATATTGCCGAGTGAAATCTAAATCAGAAGGCATTAAAATTTATCTTATCTCCGCCAGGACATAGGTGGCTCTTGTAAAAACAATTTCATTGCCACGACTCGAGTTGTGTGGCGCAGCTTTACTAATGAAGTTATTGCACAAGGCGAGCCAGGCTATGAGGATTTCTTCAGAAAATATTTTTGCTTGGACTGATTCCACAATAGTTCTAGCATGGCTCTCTGGAGAACCTAACCGTTGGAAACCTTACGTTGCAAACCACTTCAACCACTTGGTTGAAATTTTGAAGCAAACAAGCATATCACATTGGTTTCATGTAAGGTCAGCATTCAATTCTGCTGACTTGGCATCAAGAGGTTCACCTATATCAGAATTACAGTACCATAAGCTTTGGTGGAATGGACCTACGTGGCTTAGTAATGAACCTATTGAATTTACAAAACCGACCATACCATATACAAATTTAGAAAGAAGAAAAGAAATACAAACCTACCTAAGCACTACAGAGTACCAAGAAAATTGTATAAAAATGGAAAATTATAAATCACTTACCGAACTAGTGAGAGTAATAGCACAATGTAAACGATTTTTAAATATGAAAAAACATCCAGATAAACTAAAAGAACATATTACAACTGAAGAGTTAGAAGAAAAAATCAGAATTTGAAATTGGCGAGATTGTGCTACTCAGGGATGAAAACTTACCTCCGGGCAAGTGGGCTCTGGCAAGAATTGTGGATAAACATCCTGGACGAGATAATAATACGCGGGTTTATTCTGTGCGTTATAATGGAAAAATTTCTCAAAGATCAATTTCGAATTTATGTCCATTACCTATTTGTACAAAAGATTAGGTTCAATATGTAACTATACACTATGCGCCTCTTGGAAATTAATTTTATATTTACGAACTTTAACGAGAAACTTTAACTTCAAGGTTATATGACTTATTAAATTAAATCCAGTTAACTTATTGTTTATTAGTAAACAGGCCTTTAAGCCCTTTTGGTGGGCGGTATGTTTGGCGCGTCTTAATAATGTATGTGATCGCTAACTGCTAGTAGTATTAAACAGATCGTTGAGCAAGCCGCACAAATTTTAATTAAACTAACCCAATACAAGCAATTATCGCCTTATACTGTTCGTCACATTTTTTTCTTTTCAAAGTGCAGGTGAGTTTAAAAATCATCGCCAATGATATATACGCAAGTGAAACACACGGCTGTTCGAGATACACCGTTTATTGGTCGTTCATAGACCTAACATCTGACATTAATTAGACATAAGTAATGTATATACATAACCACTATGGAGCGCATATAATGAAATTTATTTCACTTCATTTTCACTTTTTAGTACCATTCTTTCTTTGGAGCAACTTTCAACTGGAGCAATGGGCTTATTTTCCAAGACTCGCTGGAATGCTGCTGTTATCAGACGACAGTCAGCCGGATGTCGAGCGGTCGGGAATCTCTCTCGGTAAATGCGTAACGCACGTGAAGCATTTCCGCGAGCTTCTCCAAGGCACATTAACATGTTGCTGTATTCACGAGCACTATAAACAAACGCGTTAGTAGGTACAGTGATCGTTATTATTCGTTATTACGGCGAAGTCGACAGTTTATAAGTTAGGTAGGTACTAACTGCGGGCCGCCGCGTTACGCACGATACCTACGCGCGGCGCTCGAGCGATGAACCCGCGCTCAGCTGTTTTATCGTAGTGTTTTATGCTGGATTTAGAATGAAGTGATGAATTTTTATGAAATTATAGTTTCTTTTAGCTGTACTAACATGATAAAGCGTAAATAGTTCGATCAGTTTTTGAGATATGCAATGTTTACGATTACGCGCTATTTTAATATTGGCTACTTCAAATATTTTATAAATTATGAAACAAGGTCCCTTGACTTCAATCAA
>PDGT01000165.1:180172-196006 GCA_003671415.1 Megathymus violae | reverse complement strand
GGCGGCACGCACGGCGACCTGGTTCAGCTGGCGTTCGATGAGTTCCGCGTAGGGCGGTACGAGTCGGGTGCGTTGGATGGGTGCCCCGATGGGTACATGCAACTTTCGGAGCTGGGACGCCCGTTCACGGGCGGCTCGTGGTGCGGCGAGGCGGACGGCGCCGCGCTCTACTACAGCGAGACGACCACCGTCACCGTGTCCGTCAAACTGTTCCGCACGCGGCTCGGCGAGCCGTTCGGTTTCCGCTTGAGATACAAGTTCCTGGCTCAGCGCGATGCCGTGGTCAGGTGAGCCCATCCGTCTGCGTCTCGGAGCTCACGCAACCCATAATGCTGCCGCTTTGTACGCTGTTTACGGTTAATAAAGTGGTTGGAGCCTGCTCATTTTGAGACGAGATGTGATTAACACTTTTACGCCAGCAGTAGGTACACCACGGCGGCAACAGTGGTTATGGTTAAAGATCTTTATTTCTCATTAAGATAACAAATATCACTCACATGAGAACAATATTATTAGTAGTAAAGTATTAAACCCGGTGTGGGTAGTTTTGTATTTAATACGGATACAATAACAAGAAGTTGCGGCAGTTCAAGGTATATGGTCCAAGTGAAAATTTAACTATTTTATCAAAAGAGTAAGTGCGCTTGCAATATATATGCAGTTAATTTCTTCTTATATGTTTCAATTGAGCTCGCCTCTTTGACGTCTTGAGGGAGTTTATTGTACAGTTGCGCCCCCGAAAACTTGATGGATCTTTTACCATAGTTGGTTCTTGTCCTCGGTAATGCAATTTGGTTAACACGCCGTGACGCATATTTATTTATAGTGCATTTTGTTGTAAAAGTGATGTGTGAGTGTGTAAGCTTATGTATTACTTTATAAATGTATATGCAGGTGTTGTATGTGTATAGTTGTCTAACAGTCATGAGATTTGTTTCTTTGTAAAAAATTTTAGATGGTGTCAAGTAATCGTAATGATATAATATTTTTATAATTTTGTTTTGTAATCTCTGAATTTGATTTATAGTTGTTTTTGCTGTATTACCCCATATTTCGATAACGTAAAGTAAATGAGGCTTCACTAGGCTGTTATAAATTAGCAAACGAGCTTGTTTTGGAATACATCTGGTTATATTATGTTTCTTTTTTATGCGTTGAATATGTTCATTCCATGTTAATTTACTGTCAAGAGTCAGCCCAAGATATTTGTCATTATAATTTTTTTGTAAGTCTTGACCGTTTATTTTTAAACTTTTGTGATTAGGTACTTTTTTGTTTTTGGCATGAAAAATAATGTACGAGCTTTTCGAGGCATTAATCGTTAAAAGATTACATTGAAACCATTTGTTTAAAATATCGAGATCATTTTGAGCACTTTGATTCATTTCCGAGAGATCATGACCAAAATAAAATAGACAAGTATCGTCTGCGTATAAAGTTAAATGTCCCTGTAGGCCAGCTTGATAAATATTGTTTATATAAATTAAAAATAACAAAGGCCCTAGCACTGAACCTTGTGGTACTCCGCATGACAGTGGCTGGAGGGTACTTTGATAGTTTCCAAACTTTACGAGTTGATATCTATCAGACAGATATGATTTTAACATTTTCACCGCGGTTCCAGTAATACCAATCGACTGTAGTTTCTAAAGTAACAAAGAATGTAAGGTTATAATAATATAACTAATAATGATAAATGATAAGAAGTTTTTTTATAAGATTCTGAAGTTTGCCAGTCACAGAATACATAAAAGTTATGTTTA
Organism: Megathymus violae; assembly: GCA_003671415.1. NCBI lineage: Eukaryota > Metazoa > Arthropoda > Insecta > Lepidoptera > Hesperiidae > Megathymus > Megathymus violae. The sequence goes on along the minus strand of PDGT01000165.1, from coordinate 194,243 downwards.
TAAACTCAGACTACAATGTAAGATCCAAAAAATCCTTATATTAACACGGCGAGCGCACAGATGGATCAATTTGAACCCCTACATTTTAAAGTACACACACTTTAAAATGTATGGGGTCACATCACAATGTCACGTTCCGTCTTTGTTAAAATAACCTGAAATCCAAAGCTCCTAAAATAAATATAGTATTTATTTGTATTTCTCCCGAGTTCCACAGATTTTTCATGATTCTTTGAGATAATTAACATTTTCCTGGCGTCTTTTGAGCCATATCTACTGTACCTTTCATGCGACGTTTCCGACATTCGTTACCGTACGGGTTAGAATACTACGGTAGGAATCTACTCGTACACGATGACGGCTGTATCATAACGAACGGTTCGTATCAAACGGGGCAGTAGCTACTAACGTAGTGTTTTCTTTAATCCTTTTAATCATCTACTCACATTTACTAAGGAGCAACCTTCAATACTAATTTAGTGTTTACTAGATTTATTATTTTTCTTCTTTATATTCAATCTTATGTTTAGCTCATTACATTTTTTATTCCAATATTAAAACATATATTACTTAGTAAGTTATTTTAATTAGTCATATTTCTATACGATTACAGTCTCCTATCGTAGTGGTTACATGACACGAAGGAAACGAAACAATTTAAAAACTAAATGTTCTGCCACACTGTTGGGTACACTTGTCGTGACGTGTCGCGGTGGCTCAGTCATCTAATGATTCCGGAAATTAAATTAACTCAATTTTATTACATATTTACATAAAAACTTAAAATCAAACGCTAGTGACATAAGGTGTGTGTGTCCTATGGGAATTTGTTATTTGGAATTTTGATTTTTTTTAAACTATTTTTCTTTTTGGAAATTCCGTTTTCAAAAATAAGTTATATGTAAATCTGTAAAAAATTGTAGAAAAACGTCTTATTCCTCTACTCTTGTCAGTGCGAGTTAAAAAACTTCACAAACTTTTAAGAAAATGGCGGAGAACTGTACATATGTAAGCAACACTAGCGAAGCGCTCATAGTCCGAAGCCTCGACAGAACTTGATAGCTGCTTGTGGCAGAATTGCAACAGTTACTTCAAGCCGTCCACGAGCCCCGGCCAGAGAGTTTCCGACGCTTGTGTTGGTCACTGATCACTGTTGATATGCACGAGACCATGAACTATACACTTCCTCGGTTACAAAGTGCTTCATAGTGGACGGCTTGTGGTAAATATTAATTTACTCGACCAGGTTCGGAGGGGCGGAAGCGCCACTGGAGCGCGGCGCGGTGTCTCCGGGCACGTATTGCACGCGCACCTACGAAGAGTGCCACCGCAAGCCGTGCCGCCTGCAGAGTCCCAACTACCCCGGCATGTATCCCAGGTAACGCTCACATTGCTCCGACTCTCACTTTCACTCTCGCTCACTCGGACTGCGTCGTCCACCGGATCACACATCGAATTCTATTTGTAAACGCAAGTTGTAGGTTATCTAAAGTGTGAACCGACGGTGGGTTACGATGTAATGTAAATAATACTATTGACCGACACCGGCGGCCCAGCCCGTCTATCTCTTGCGCTCGCTCTCGATCCCCTCCACACTGGCCGTTCGTTCCTGGCACTGACGTTCCTCGACGTTGAACGTCAGGGCTACGAATTCTTTGCAATTTAAATAAAATCCCAACAAATTTAATTTTCCTTATTCATTTTTTTATATAGTTTATAGTTGTTTTAAATATATAATAATGCTAGGTGTGAGGTTTTTTTACACATTAATGTAAACTACATGCATTTACTCATGTATATGTTACACGATGATATATACAGCTACCGTTATCACTATCAGGCCTTCATGGAGTGACCCTCATTCATCACATAAAGATGCCGTATCCACGTCTATGAGCGATCATTGAATCCTTGGTCCTGGTCATGCTCAAGGAATAGAAGAGAAAGTGACATAAAACGAGTTAAAACTTTATTTTCGTACTGGGAGCAGTCACCGAAACATCATTATACGGTTGTTATGATCATCAATGTCTATATCGACGTCCGATCGTTAACGACAATAGTAATTAGCGGAACTGAATGTACTGTGGTTTGTAACTGCCGTGACCACGTTGTTTCAGTGTCGAGGTTGTATTTACCTAAACTTTAAACTGTTAACAGTTTTAGTAGGTTTAGTTATATTAAATGTAGAGCATACGTTTAAACAAATAAAGAATCAATAAAATTCATGTTCGCGAAGGTAATATTTTGCATGATTTTAAAAAATATATTCAGGTGAATTGAGAACCTCCTTAATGTAAATAACCGACAAACGATAATCCGGGCCAGCTGACGTCGGGCCATCTCAGAATGGAAGCGGGGAACCGCTCCTTGCTGACTCTCTGACGAGAATAATACACGGTTTATCGTAGAAAAACAGTAGGTGGTAAGGTGTCAGTATTGGGTGGTACGAGGCCCAGTCAACGACCTCGTCCGACACCCGCACCATTCGGCACCGATTCGGATGCTCTGTTATACATGTGTGTAATGCAGAAACGTGACGTGCTACTGGAGCCTGCGGCAGAAGGATATCCCCACGTGCAAGCACGCCATGATCTCCGTGCGGCAGGACTACGCACACAAAATGCAGATCAAGCGCTCTATCTCCATGGCCAGGTATGGACGGCTGTTATGTATTTATATCATCGAGGCTCATAAATGGTTGGTACATAAAATTATCTATATAAAATATGTCACAAAAATAGTAGGGTACCCGCAATTATAGATGGACACAACATTCATACTAATAATTATCTATGTTAAATATAAATAATATTTTGACATTATATTAGAAATAAACAAACGCACAATTACAAGATATAATTACAAATATCAAATTACAGAAATATATACAGAATTACAGTTAATGTCAATATCAGTCACGAAGTTGTTTTAAAATAATTAAGATTATTTACTTTCACAGAATATAGATGAATAAATAATACAAAATAAAAGTTTTCAACAATGAATCAGGGATTAGCAGTAACGATTATAATACATTACGATTTTAATTTATTACAGTGCAGACAATTAAATTCACAACATAACCTTAATTTATTTATAAAAAGTAATAAATCATATTATATAGGTATCATAGTAAAAAAGAGATTCTGAGATTTATAAGATTTAATTTTATTAAAAATACATTGACTCAGTTTTTTACGAAAATGAAATCACTGAAAATATCAATACATAGTCGTGTTAGAGGCTACAAACTCATTGTGCTCTCGTAAGCGTTTTTCATCTTAATGTTATAATTACTAAGTTCAATATTTATAGACTGATTACGTTATTCATGAGTATAATATACTTTTAAAAATTATTCACGGATTTAATTATGATTCTTAAATTTGAAAGTGCCCAGCGAAACAGGCGGATCACAGCTAATATGACAATAAAATTAAATGTACAGACAGAACCTACTGATTTATATAATAACATAACTATATAAAAAACTCTAAGTACATGATTTTCACTACGATGACCTGTGAATGAGTGACCCGGCTGTCACCCGGGTGATGATTGTTGTATGAATAGTATAATTGTAAAATTACTTCTTGTGAAGTCCAAAAAGTTGACGTTTAGGCTTTTAAATAACAGGCGACAAATGTTGAGACAGCTCTTAAAACATCGAGGCAACAAGATGTAATGTCATGATAGCAATAGCTCACAATTTTAATCAACTAGTTATAAACATATTTATAATATTATTAAAAAAAATAGTAAAAGGAAGCGGTGACAATTACAAATAATGAAGTTAAATATTTTATGAAAAGCATGCAAATAGCATGTACGGTGCAACCGTACACTTTGCGTTCTAAGCACTTTTACGCGCCACGCGCCGTAATTCATTATTAAGTTCAGTACGTTTACGGGAACCAAACAGATCGCGCGTGCTCTTTACATTTCATTAACAACATCTTTATCGATACAAGTATCTGTACCCAGCAACATGATTTTCACTACGATGACCTGTGAATGAGGGACCCGGCTGTCACCCGGGTGACATTTAACTATCGTATGGAAACAACACCCCGTACATAGTTGAATTGGTCCTTCGAGTCGGATGAAGTTCTACGACGCGACTGAGAGCCCACTTATCGGGCGGCAAGTTAACATCTTTTATCAAGACCACATCATTATTATTGACGTTCTCCTGGGCGATTCGCCACTTACTTCTGATAAATAACTGGCCCAGGTACTCGGTTCTCCACCGTTACCAAATATCTTCCACAATTTTCTGTGTAAGATACCACCTTGTTCGCATGTTCGTTTCGGTTTCGATAAATGTTAAATTTTGCTTAATGTTAATAAAGCTTGACGGTGAAAGTAAATCTAAGTCTTCTGGATCTTCCGTTAGAGGGCACAGCGGTCTTGAATTTAGAACAGCTTCTAATTGTGTCAAATCCATGTCCATCAGGGGTGTAAGGTTGCTAGGGCTGTACCTAGGGCACTTAATACACATCCGTAGTCGTTTCTTCACAGCTCGATTACCAACAATTATCCAATATTTTTGGCGGATGTTCGCTGACGTTACTCGAGCACCACCGTGAAAAGTTAATCTATGCGCGTAGTCGATTATCAGGTCAGTTAATATACTATTGTGCGGCAAAATAATCGGATGTTTCATCTCTGGATCAATGGTTGCATTTCTGAGTCTTCCACCCACACTTAGAATATTATTTGAGTCGATAAACGGATTTCATTCTAATAATTTGCTTTTTGTTGATATAGGTACTTCTTGTCGAAACTTTGTCATTTCTGTGACATATTCAGTGTGTTGTACATGTTTATAAGTGTGTTGCGTGCCTGTTTTATTTCTTCCAGGGTTAAGAATGTTTGTTTAATACTATTTTTATCCTTACAAAGTTTCTTAAATCGTTGTACCCATGCTAATACATGAATTATTTTTTTGAAAGAGCTATATTTATCTAATAAGATATTGATAACGTTAGAATTATCGTTTTTAGAAATGAAGTTAACATGTGTAATTTTTCTGACCTCCTCCTTAGGTATCGGAAATGTTTGCAGATCCATAGCTTCGTATGCCTGTGACAACCAAGTGGGGCCCTGCCACCACAAGGAATGTTGTTGCAATTGTTTAACAGTCATACCCCTACTAGCGCAGTCAGCTGGGTTCTCTGCCGATTTAACATAGCTCCAGCGACTAACCGGTATTATTTCAGTTATTTTCCTAACTCTGTTTGACACGAAGGTTTTCCAGCGTCCGGGATCCACGCGAAGCCAACCCAAGACCACCATCGAATCTGTCCAACAGAAAGGCTTTACCTTATGGCCTTTAAGACATTCCTGAACTTTGCTCATCAATTTAGCCAACAGTAAAGCTCCATCCATCCATCCATCCATCAGCCTTTGGAGGTCCACTGCTGGACATAGGCCTCCCCTAACTTGCGCCACTCTGACGGGTCCTGTGCCTTCTGAATCCAGCGGATGCCCGCTATCTTCTTCAGGTCGTCAGTCCACCTGGTCGGGGGGCGAGTAAAGCTCCACTTAGTTCAATCCTAGGCAATGATATTTTTTTTGATAGAGGTATCAATCGCGTTTTTCCCGCCAAAAGGGTTAACAGGATTTTATCTTTTCTTTTAACTCTGCAATAAATGACACATGAATAGGCCTGGTTAGAAGCATCACAGAAGCCGTGAAATTCGACTTCATCATTTTCTTGTGTTCCTATCCATCTCGGTACTTGCAAATGTTCAATAAGTGATAAGCTGTCTCTTAAAGACGTCCACTCGGTAATAATATTTTCTGGTATTTTATCATGCCAAAGAATATTTGCTCTTCAGAGGTTTGGAAAAGTAGCTTTAATTTCGTAGATAATGGCGAAAGCCATCCTAATATAATATATATTTCCGTAGCGTTATAAAGTTGTTGTAACATATGACTTTTGGGTTCTGGATGTTGTTCTGTGACCAGGACTGCCGGTCGGGATGCAGGCGCTTCGTCAAGCGTATGTTGTGTTACGAACTTTTTGAATGCATCGTGTAAAATAGTATGGTGCTTTCCCTGACATTCGTGACACCTTCTAGTCGATGTACATTCTTTGTTGCCGTGACTGAATAGGCAATTAATACATAAATTGTTCTTAGTAACAAAAGTACGTTTTTGTTGAGCCGACAAATAAGCAAATGTATTTTGACGCGCTTAACCAATGGTTCGCATTACAATACGGACATTTGAAACTTGTTTTGTTAGAAAATTTAGTTTGCGATACTTTATTGAAATTGGGTTTTGTATAAAAGTTACTTGTTTTAAATGGCTTTGATGTCAAAGGTAAATTATTTGATTTGTGTTGTTCTTGCTTTTTGCGTATTTCTATTCCAGATGTGAACTTCTTCTCTAAGTAATCCATAAACTCACTTAGTCTAAACAATTCTCGAGGATTTTGTAACGATTCTAAAAATTGATTTTGAGTTTCAAAGTCTATTTTTTGAAGCAAAATTTGTACGATGAGTGGCTCCCCAGATCTTGTGTCCACTCCTAGATTTTTTATAGTGTTTAATGATTCGAAAGTTGTATCATGGACCCGTTTAAAGTGACTGACAGATGGTTGTTGAGCTACTGGCAAATTCAATATATTGTTACGAAGCTTCTGGAAGTCGGCAGGCTTACGAAGTTTCTGGAAGGGTGGCCGAACGTTATGGTGGAAAAAAAAACAATGGAGGCAATAAAAGAGAAACCCAGGTAGTAATAAAAACACCTGGGTTACTTCAGGCCAATCTGGCCCGTATGCCCTAGGCAAAAGGGGCGAGATTAGCGTACATGAGGGCCGAATTGAGGGTGTTTACCTGACCCGCTATTGTATGTCGATTTCCGGGAATTATTGTTGTTGTCGTTTATTTCAACGAAGGGCGTGGAAAAATCTGGAAGCCCGGAAATCGGTATAAGTAGCGGGCAGGGTCGCCCATAGGGCATTCGGTTTTCGAATACGAAGCGAAGAGTTCTCTCCCTACGAAGCGAATACCTGCGATCTATGAGTGTAACTGTGATTGTGAAGTGTGTGTGAAGAAAAATAAAGTCTCTGCGGAACGATTGTGGCATTTTTACGAGCCTACGGACCCTGACACGTAACAATATAATTAACATGAGACGAAAATATCAGTCTGAGATGATCATATCTGTTATTTAAAATATCCCAGCAACCGATATAGTTTTCTGAAGAGATTAAAAGAGTTTGTATCAAATGTTCCGCTTCGCCTCTTACCTTGCTCTTAAGGTATTGCATTTTTCGTAAGTTAGTAAGGCACGGATTTTTATGAATCGCCTCGGTAAATAAATTTTTGAATGGTACCCACTGTTGAAATGAACCACTGAAAAGTGGGATGTCCATTTTCGGCGTAGACATGTCCCTGTATGATGCAGAACTCACTTTGTTATTAAGTAACTGTTTCAGTCTTTCGTACAGTTCTTCCGACTTTGAGAAAGACTGTTCATATTCCATATTGGAACCTTCCAGATCTTGATCTAACTCCCAGTGAAGAGAGTCAAATGTTTTCCAATCGCGCCTGAAGCGTGTGCAATGAGTCGTTAATGTCCCACTCTTGTTTAATTATATCTATTTTACTCTCGATGTTGTATATAGTTCTCATGAAAGCTTTAAAGTTGCTAGACTGTTTCCTTAGCATTTTATCTACTTTACTTGAACTCCCGGTTGACATTTTAGTGTTGGAAGGTACGGATGGGCCAGGTTGTTCCTCATATTGAGTTGGAACTTTTTCGGAATCCGATTGGGTACGCATCGAATCGTCTATTGGATTTGATGTTTTGCTCAATAAATCTTGTTGTTGTTGTAGAATAAGATTTTTTACATGTTTATACAGCTCAGCGGCCTTATCATATTCAGACATTGTAAAATAAGGATGTAACCTACTACCCTCTGCTTTTATTCTGTCGTGATTATACTCATACCCCCTCCAGTAGTTTTCTAATGTTCCCAAATTCCTTTTAAAATATCCGATGGTTTTACGATCTGCTCCGTCTTTTTTCAAATTAATTCCCAGTCTGTTAATAGAATCGTAAATTTCGGTTTGAGATTTGTAGAGATCTTCCATATTGTATATATGTGTTAATGTTTAATGATATAAAAATGGAAAGATCTTACTTGATGTTGTTGTCGTTGTTGGTGTTGTTGTTGGATACCGGCACAGCTACTCCTGGACCACTTGATCGTTGCGACCTCCACACACTGCAATTCCGGTACTCACAAGCACTGTTAGTTCCACCGCGAATTACGGTTCTCTCGCAGAACCACTATAACGCGAGGTCCACTAGTTCAAGGTTTGAATACTCGAAGGACCAAGGAAGAAAAATATAAAATCAATGAATGTAAATGTGCCGTACAATATTTACATGGATATATATGGATGTGGTGTTAATAAACGACAACTCGTCATGATCATTATGAATTTTCAGAAAATATCTACTGTATAATGATGTTTTTACAGCTTTCACTTCCTTTTCATGATTCATATAAGTATCATACAAGAATAATATGCCAAACCAAATATTCATTATGTAACTCGACTATTTTAAGAAAACAACTCTTTTCATCGTCCATATAACTTTGAATCGATCCGTGCCGAGTTCTCCACCGACAAGTGTGCGCAGCCTGAACAAGACGGGGCGAGCGGTGCGCGCGTGGCGCGATTGCACCGGCGAGCGCGACCGGCTCATATTCTATGACGGCGCCACGACCGACGACCCCGTGCTGGTGGAGTACTGCGGCGGCGACTGGCTGCCGCGCGTCACGGCGCGGGGCCCCGAGATGCTGGTCGCCTTCCACTCGTCGCCTTTCTCCGCGCCCCTGCGGCCGCCCGCCCCGCACGCGCCCCTTCGAGGCTTCGAGCTCGACGTCGACGTCATCTTCGCCGACTCGGACTCGCTCGACTACGCCAGGTGAGGCGACGCTCGTCGGCTACTCGTAGATACACGTCCTGGACCGACTCGTAAGCGCGTCGACGTCGTCATAACTCGATGTAAGTATGCTAAGCTTAGGTGATTTACCTGTTGGAACTCTAAAGCGACGTGTTAAAGCTCAGTTTGTACGTAAAGGATATTATGGTATAGATGAATATATAAATGACAAGAACGCCTGGATATAAAATGCTGCAACCGATTACGCGCAGGTTGAAACTTACTATGTAATAGCCATGTTGTTTTAAAAGATGTACCGAGGAGTTTCGTTCGTCCTTTCTTTGCCTAAATGTTAAAACGCCTTTTTAAAACGGTAATAGAAGCAAAAAATGACGTGCAAAAGTGTATTGACACGATTTCTAAACTGTAAAATTATTTTAAATTTGAAAGCATAAACAGTAATATGAAAATGAGAATTCGACCTTATTTCAAATTCAGCTCTTTGAAGTAATGAATAACCAAATGGTCGGTTCACGATAACACCTATGCGAAATCTGTAAATACACGAGTAAATGAATGCAGTCGCATCCGGCAGGGAGGCTCGACGGTGTGAGTTCCACGTGAAAGCGTCGTCGTCGGAGGAGGAGACGAACACGACGTCGGCGGGGGCGTCGATGGCGGCTGGCGCCGGGGGCGCGGGCGGCGGGCGAGGGCGACGCGGCCGCATCCGCGCGCCCACGCACACGCTGCCGCCCAACACCACCTGCAGCTGGACTTTCCACGGCCGGCCCGGTGAGACCCTCCTCATGGCTACGATCACCTAAAAAATAAACCTGAGCCCGTGCAGGATGTGCGTCTCTCTCGGTGATCGGAGAGGACCAGAAAAACGTCTAGTTGATCTCTACCGTATAATACCGTAATAAAACCCTACCTTAAGACATTTTAAACGACGGTATTTTTTATTTGAAGTTGTTTCAGAACGTCACAAAGTTATTATCACTTAGTTAATAAAACTTAGCATATTGTAAATGAATGCAAAGTTCACTACAATAACGGATCTATACTAATGACAAAATTTAATAGGACTGAATTTGTACACAAAATATATTTGGAAATTTCAATGCGCGTAAAATTTATTGTGAATGTTCTTTTTTGTTGCGGAGTTTCTTATCTATCTTATGTTATCTAAAAAAGCCTAACCTAACCTGTGAGCTTATGTTGTTTTTCCTTGGCGGAGGTGGCCCTCCCTGCACCCTCCTCCGCACCCCATTTAGGTCCTCTTCAGTGCTATAATATTCATAGTAAAATAAAACAACAATTTTTTTGATTTAATAATTTATTTCATTTTATACACATGTCTTATCACACCCATTATTTCACCGAATGCATCCTTTTCATATCAAGATGATATTTTAAAAACCTTGCATCCGTTCCATCATAACGTAAGCCAGCGTAGTCTATGCATATATGCTAGGCGTTCTGCCACGTTACGGGCTATTCAAATTGGCTGATTAGGGTCAAAAAAAATACTCAGAATGTTCCAACTGTTTCCTTTATTGCGCTCACCACAAAGGAATATGAACCTTAAGAATAAAGAGTCTTGCCAAAATAATTAGCTCGTTCGTCTTATAAAAATTACAATGTACAGTCGATTCCGCGATTCAGAATAGTAACAGCGCCTTCTGTTTTCGATCTGTTATATTTGTTACTATCTGAACAACGGCTTCATGCGCATTGCCCCGGATTTTCTATGGTACATGTGTTATGTTGACCTTCATCGCGATTTCGAGCTACCCATCTTAGCGTGTACCATAAAGTGGCTTTTACTAAGTAAGTACTAATCTTCGTCCTCGTCGGTCAAGACGTTTTTAGGTCACAGAAGGACGCACGATAGACAGTGTACGGGTTACCTCACGAACATTTTCGTATTGTCAGCTGTTTACGCTCTATTGTGACATTCCAGTCAGTGCGCTAACTGTGCCGAGCAAAAGCGGTCACCCACACTCGCTCTATCAACATTCTATAATTTATAATTTCTATCAGTTTCTATCAATAAACTCTAAAATTATCGATTCGTCAGAACGGACTTTCCTTTATACATCAACCTAACAACCGTAGGGGTTCACATCGCAGCCCCTACATACTATTTTAGTCCTTTGACTCCTCACGTGATAAAAAAGATAGATAAAAATTGCGAAAATGATAGAATTTGGGTCGCGGCGAGTCATAAAACAATTCACAAAAGATCACAATAAAACGGATATTATATTTTTATAGTAAAATGGATATTATATTTATATAGTAATCAAGTTGTATGTGTGAATAGAATAGCCAATCATGATGATATTAGTTCTCAGTTTGTTTAGATCATGTTATTTTTCTTTTCATCGAACAAATCCATATTTGTAAATATTAAAAATAAATAATAATCTAGACTGTTTTAAATACAGCTGCTACCTACTTAATATACGTAATATCTACTAAGATAGATATAGTAGTGGAACCCGAACGAAATCGGGTCGGCCCGCTGTTTGATAATAAAGCATACCTATATTAAAGTTGTTGAAAAATATTGAATGTACACCTTCGGTCCCGTTGTAGTTTTATTTTAAGTTCAGAATGTCGTTGTAAATTTGTTGTAGGAGATCTCGTTTGGATCTATTTTTCGAGTTTTACTCAATACTCGCTGGTGGAACCGCGTCGGAGCGACAGTGGCGAGAGAGAGGAGGACGCGTTGGGCACCGCGCAACCGCCGCCGGAGAGCGTGCGAGCGAGTGGCGCGACGGGTGGCGCGTGCGCGGTTGAGCTTCGCATCTGGGACGGCGGTGGGGACGGGACGAGCGAGGGCACGGCAATGGCGCGTTACTGCGATAGCGCACCGGCTCTGTGCGCGCGCGCCGCCCTCGCGAACGCCACGCGCTCACCGCGACCGTGTGCGCCTCCGGACGGGTACGTGTCCGCTGCGGCGCTGCTCGCCATCGCGGCTACGTCGCGGCCCGGCACCGCCACGCACCCGCTCGCTTTTTCCTTGCACTACGAATTCATCGATGCACGGTTGGAGGGCGCGCCCCTGCCGGCGGCGGAATCGCGGACGCGCACTGAGCCGCCGGAATGCGCACGTCGGTTGACAGTACCGGGTGCGTTCTCATCGCCGAGAAACGCGTTGTGGTTCGGGCGCGGAGGCGCGCGTCGGCTGCGCTGCTTGTACCGCATCGAGGCACCGGAAGGAGCGCGTGTGGAACTTCGGCTGCACGCCGCGGCGTTCGGCCGCGCGCCGCGCTGCACCACGCGACTAGATGCAGCGACGGGGCGGCCGGCGTGCGCACCCGAGCCGAGCGATTCGCCCGACTCGCAACTGAACGACGGTCCGTTGGATTTCGATACCGAAGAGGAGCCTTCCCTTCGGATCCCCCACCTTCGGATTTACGAGTCCCCTTGGCCAGGATATAGGGTGAGTCTATCCGATCGAACCGGGTGATAGGTGAAGCCGGCCCGTGTCGATGGTGTACTCGTTGTGAGCGAGTTCGCGCGTGTGGCAGGTGCTGGTTGCTTGCATCTGCGACAACGCGAGCGCGCCGCTGCAGTTGGTGTCGGGCGGGCCGGCGCTGGAGCTGCAACTGGCGGCGACGCGGCTGGCGGCACGCGAGGACCAGCGACACCTGCACTTCCGCGGCGAGTGGGCGGCGCGCGCCGCACCCGTCGGCTGTGCAGCAAGCCGCCGTCTGCGCCCGCCCGGCCAGCACGTCGCACTCACTTTCCCTTACAGGTAATACTCGTATATGAGGCGCGAATTTGAATGCCGAGGGACGCTCTCTTCTTGACTTTCCTTATAACCCGTTAGAATAGTTTATTTCTGGTGATGTGATGGTGCTGCGTGCATACGTAACGATTTCATACTAAAATCCGAACTCAAAATTGTATAAATCTTTGCCAGTAAAACATTTTTGAAATTAAACCAGTAATTAAAATTTTTCAATGTCTAGTCAAACCATAAAAGGCCCAAATTTTAAATTTGTCACAAATTTGTGTTTAATGACAAATTCTAAAAACATTTCGGGAGTTATTAAAAAGAATATATCATTAAAATAAAACGAGTAAAATAATTACAAAATAAAGTAGTTTTCCAGATAACATATTATTTAATGGAGGTATGGGTGGTGGTCGGTGCGGTGTGTGTCGTTGCAGCGGCAATAAGATGTCGGAGTGCGGCGAGACGCCGTTCTTGCTGGCGGCGCGCGGCAACCGCTCAGTGTTCCTGCGCGTGTGGGGCGTCGAGCTGCCGAGCGGCGCCGCCGATCCGCCCGCCTGCCACACCGCCAATCGCCTGCTCGTCTACGACGCGTACTCCTCGCGGTCGGTGCTCGGTGCTGCGCTAACACGACAAACCAGTATAATACGATGAGATGACATTTTCACGTTTTCTTCCATACAGCGATTCTCTATTGTAGATTGAGACAGACGTTTGTAATTGATTATCATCTGGTACTTTTCTGTGCTCCGTCTGTCTACATACTCGTAAATTTAAGTGGAAAACCGTGTCCACATGTGTAATTTTAAATAAGTTGCGTGATCTTGTGAATAAAAATCTATGCCAAATTAATTTGTAATCTGCAACCCCGATGGCCTCGGAAATCAATAATTATGCTGACATGATATTATAATAAAATGTGTTCTAATCAGACTTGATATGAAACGACTTAAGACTATGCACCGCGGTGATGCTAGGTAGTGTTCGACTGAAGTCTTTATACTATATGGATACTTTGAGTTTTACATCACAAATAACTGTTTAGATTAGTCTGTACAACTATATATATAGATATATATACACACAAATACAAACATACCAGATGTACACAGATACACATTTATTATTTTTAAGCTTTTTATTGACAGGTTGATCCGCGCCGTGTGTCCTAGCGCCGGAGAATCGGGCGGCGAAGGGGAGGGGCATGTGGTGCAACTGTTCACTGAGGAGTGGTGGTCGCGGGGAGCAGCGCGCGAGGCGGCGCTGTTGGTGGTGTGGGTCGCACGCGAGCCCGGCATCGCCGCCTTCGCCTGGATGGAGGTGTGGCGTGTGACCGGGATGGCGACAGCGGGGTCGACGGTGGGATCGGCGTCGATCAACGGTAGCTCGTTATGTGCGCACGCATGTGTG
>PDGT01000165.1:73573-171219 GCA_003671415.1 Megathymus violae | reverse complement strand
ATTCAAGAAATGATCAAATACTGTAAAATTTGTAATAAGTTTCAATGTAGTCAGCAAAAATTAAGTATGCAGACACATAAAATTCCTGAGCATCCCTTTCAAATAATATCAATGGATTTATTCTTCTTAACTCAGAATGGTAAACAGTTTAAGTACTTAGTCACAGTAGATCATTACTCAGACTTTTTTGAACTTAATATTCTCAAAGACTTGTCAGCAAATTCAGTAACAAATTGTTGTAAAGAGAACTTTGCTAGGCATGGGGTCCCTGAGAGGGTGGTAACAGATGGTGGTACAAACTTTGTCAATACCGAATTCATGAAATTTTCTGACAAATGGAATTTCGTACATATCACATCATCCCCTAATCACCCACAAGGAAATGGTAAAGCAGAAGCAACAGTCAAAATAGTAAAGAAACTATTATTAAAATCTGCTGAGGGTAAAGAAGATTTCTGGCTAAATTTATTATGCTTAAGAAATACTCCTAATAAGTTAAATTCCAGCCCAGTACAGCGTCTATTCTCTCGGAGAACCCGAGGAGTTCTGCCAGTGGTTCCAAAACTTCTAAAACCACAGATTGTCAACAATGTTTCTTTAGAAAATAAAAAGAGACGAATGTGCACAAAGCAAACATACGATAAGAAGGCAAAAAAGGCAATTACTTTAGAACTTGGGCAACCAGTTTCAGTGCAGTTACAACCATCAACAAGTAAATTATGGACTCCTGGTTTTATTGAGGATATTCTCTCTGATAGATCTTACTTGGTCAACGTCAACGATACATCTTACAGGCGCAACTTAGCACATATTCGTCCTTTAGTAGTATCGCCATCACAAGTGAGCCCTCTATTGGAAGAGGAAGAAAGTGTTAAAACTGATGTTGATTATAAAAATACGAATTTTATACAACAAGAGGGAGATAACGATATTATGTCACAGAAATTTCCTTCAAGTCCTATCATAGGCACTCCATTATCGCAAATGGAGCAAAATGCTGTTCAAGATCCTGATTCTTCTCAACATTACAATGAAGCAATAGTGCCGTCATCACCGAAAGAGAGACCTAGGAGAGAAGTCCGTAAGCCAGCCTATCTTCAGGACTATTATTGTTAAAAATATTTTGCTTTAGATTGTTTATGTGTACAATTTTAGCCCGAGTAATAATTGTCAGTTAATAAACTAGTAAATATTTTTGATATAAATCATAAAGTTATAGCTTAACTTGGTAATTAATTTAAGTGTGAGCTAAAGATTGTTAATTAAAATAGTAATTTTTTAAAGAAAAGGGCATGTTGGCATTGGCTGATTGTATAATGCCATTGCCTGTTGGTTTTAGCGCGCCTCTTCGTACTGTCACTGTAGGTAGCCCGCGCTTGACACTGACCTAGTTGTCGCAACAAGTGACTTCCACATCTTTGCAAGTTTATAATAACCATTAAAGATTATTGTGAGTGCAAATAGTGTTTAACTCAACAACTAAATAAAACAGTTCTTTTATTTTATTGAACGCACAATCATGGTTGTCAGTCCAAATCCATTTTGCGTCCTTTTTTAATAAATCGGTTAGTGGAGCTGCTAACAGGGCGTAATTTTTGATAAAACGCCTGAAATATCCTGACAACACAAAAAATTGCCTAAGTTCGTGTTGGTTCTTGGGTTTTGGAAATTTGGAAACCGATTCAGTTTTCCGATGTCCAGGCTGGATTCCATTAGCACTCACCTCATACCCAAGGAAATCAATAGTATCGAGAAAAAATGATATTTACTTAGTTTTAACGTAAGGCCGCCTCCTTTAAGAAGTTCTAAAACCTCTTCTAGCCGTTGAAGGCTTTCCTCTACGTCTTTGGCTGTAATCAGGACGTCGTCCATATACATATACGATGGCATATTTAATTTTTGCTTCGAGTAGTATCTTGTTAATTGTGCGCTGAAATACAGAAGGTGCATTTACCAGACCAAATGGCATTCGATTATACTCAAATTGGCCACCTGGTATCACTAAGGCAGTTTTATGCCGTGATTCTTCTGCTATTTGTATTTGATAATAGCCAGAGGCCAAATCCAGTGATGTAAATACCTTATTTCCTGCCAATTGATCCAATAGATCCTCAATTCGTGGAAGTGGATAGTGTTTCTTCTTTATTTTGCGATTTAATGCGAGGTAGTCGACACATAAACGTTTATCATCCGTCTTTTTTTTGCACCAGCACTATATAACTCGAATATGACGAGGTAGACTCTCTAATAATACCGTGGTCAAATCAAATCAAATCATTTATTTGCTTAAAAGTTGAGTAGGTACAATAAGGTCTTAATGCTAATGGACGATGAACAAGTCAACTTTAACCATAAATATGGTATGCAGATATAAAATAAATAAACTACCTATAATTATTGTCATTTACTATTATAAATTATCTATAATTATTGAAGGTTATTACATATGTGAATTCAGTAAAATATAACAATCCCACAAAAAAAAATTATAATAATATGTCATAATTGTCAAATAATAATAAAATAATAATGTCATGATACTATCCTTACAAATTAATTAAATTAATATAATTTTATTGTATCGGTTAATATCCAGTTATGAATTAAAATAAATACTAAGCTTAATTATTGATTAGGGTCCAAAAAAAATAATAATACTCTGAATGTTCCAACTATTTCCTTTATTGCGCTCACCACAAATAATAGGAATATGAACCTTAAGAGTACAGAGTCCTGCCAAAATAATTAAGCTCGTTCGTCTTATAAAAACTACAACGTACAGTCGATACCGCGATTCAGAATAGCAACAGCGCCATCTGTTATCGATCTGTTACATCTGTTGCTATCTGAACATCCCGCCCCCCATGGACAAAATGTCCTTAATATTTGCCTACCAATATCCCTTACAAAGTTAATAACATACCCTAACCACAATTCACAATTACATTCCAATCACAATCAACAATATATCTTAACTATACAAATAAAAATAAACAAAAATAGTTACAACCATAAATCATTTTACTTGCAAAATTATTAATTTTGATGTGGGTCTCTTAATAATAGAGTTACCCCTACATTTCAAAGATGCAACCCGAGTAACATTGTCCAAGCCGGTATGTTTTTCTGTAATCATGCCATGAAGCCATCTGGCTGGTGGAAGATCGTCCTCCTTCACCAAAACCACGTCACCGATATTGGGCTCCAGATTCTTATGTGCCCATTTATAACGATGATAAAAATGCGTAAGATATTCCGCGGACCACCGTCGCCAAAATTGTTGCATCATTCTCTGAGTCAGTTGCCACCGTCTAAGGCTACTGATGTTCGTGTGTTCATAGTTGCAGTCGGGAACAAGAACAAGTGGCTCTCCAAATAAAAAATTACCAGGTGTCAAGGGCATTGGCTCATCTGGGTTATCACAGACTTGTGATATTGGTCTCGAATTGAGACATGCCTCGATTTGAGCCAACACTGTTGACATCTCCTCAAACGTCAGCGTTGCGTTACCTACTATCCTTCTCAAATGGTGTTTTGTTGACCTTATACCAGCCTCCCACAATCCTCCGAAATTCGGCACACGAGGTGGTATAAAGTGCCAACTTGTGCCGTTCAACGCCAAAGCTCCAGCAACTTCAGCTGCTATGTTCGGCTGTTCCTTGAGGAACAGAGATTTAAGTTCCTTTGCGGCCCCTACGAAATTGGTAGCGTTATCGCTCCACAGCTCTGCACAATGACCTCTTCTAGCCACAAAGCGTTTAAAGGCCGCCAGATAACCCTGAGCTGTCTAATCTGTTACCGCCTCTAAATGGATAGCTCGAGTGACCATGCAAATGAAGAGGCATATATAGCCCTTGTAAGAGCGACGACCTCTCCCTTTGGAAGTTCGAATACTAATGGGACCTGCATAGTCCACACCGGTTCGAAGAAACGGTCGGCATGGTGTTACCCTCGAAGTAGGCAGCTGACCCATTAATTGGTGAGTAGTACGCGCCGCGTGACGAACGCAAGTGACACAGTTACGTACATAAAACCTCGCCAAATTTTTTACGTCAATTATCCAATACCTTGTACGCAAGTAATTGATCATCAACTGCGGGCCTCCGTGCAGTGTCCTCCCATGAGTATCCGCTATCAAAAGTTGCGTCAAAGGTGATTTTCGGGGTATTAAAAGTGGATGTTTCATGTTACCACTTATTTCTGACAACTGTAATCGGCCTCCGACCCGCAGAAGTCCGTCATTATCCAAAAATGGATTGAGAGAGGTAAGTCTACTCCCTTTGTTAACCCTTCCCATTTTAGCCAAATTGTCCAAATCTTCTTTAAAATGCTTAGCCTGACATTGCCGAATGCAAACATTTAATGATTCTAATATTTCTTTCGATGAAATCCATTTCGTATGCTTAATTTTCCTAGCCTTTCTTAAATTCAAAAACCTTCTACATAAAGCAACCACTCTAACCAACTTACTTAATGACGAAAATCGATCCCATAAATTAAAATTATCCTCAACAGCTACGTGACATACCCTTTCTGCTTTTTCCTCTAAAATAGTATCTATTATCTTATTTGTACTATATTTTACCTTGTCTTTCTGTAACCAGGACGGACCTCTAGTCCACATCTCGTCTTTTGGGTACTGGAACGGCCTTGCCCCTCTTGAAGCACAATCCGCAGGATTGTCCTTAGACTGAACGTGATTCCATTGATCGTTATCCAAGACATTCAGGATTTCAGAAACCCTATTGGCGATAAAAGTCTTCCATCTGCTTGGGTGACTACTGAGCCATGCAAGTACCACCGAGGAATCTGTCCAGGCGTAAAGATTTGGCTTCGGGATTTTTAAAGTAAGTGACAGTTCATGTAATATTTTCGCCAACATAACAGCTCCACAAAGCTCAAGCCGTGGAATAGATACTTGCTTGATAGGTGCTACCTTTGTCTTTGCTGTAACTAGATTGACGTGTATACGTCCAGACATGTCAATCACCCTTAGGTATACCACCGCAGCATACGCATCATTGAAGGCATCGCAGAAACCGTGCAGTTCAACGACCTCATCATCCTGAGTTGTGTTTACCCATCTAGGAATACGAAACCCGGTAAGTAACTCCAAATCTTTCCTATATGAAATCCATTCGTCCAACAACTGTGGTGGGAGCTCATCATCCCATTTAATTCCCGAAAGCCACAGTTTTTGTATGAATATTTTTGCAATAATAATGGTTGGCGCGATCCAACCAAGTGGGTCGAAGAGACGCGCTATATCAGAAATAACCTTTCTTTTAGTTATAGGATAGGTCAGCGGCTGCAGGTGAACGGAGTATTCGAAGACATCAGATTGGCAGTTCCAGGTGAGTCCTAATATTTTCATTACCTCATCTATCTTTATTTTCAGGTTTCCTTTCCCTTCTTCCTTCCCTTTCCTAATTTCTTCCAATAGCTCTTCCTTATTACTACTCCATTTTTGCATCTGAAACCCACCCTTTCCTTCATCATCAATTCAACAATTCATTCATCTCTTCATAAATTTTCTTTCCCTCTTCGACGGTTTTACATCCCGTTATAAGGTCGTCCATATAAAAATCCTCTAAAACTCTTAAACATGCCGATGAATAATCCTTTCCTTCATCGTGTGCAAGTTGCTGCAATGTACGTACAGCCAGGTATGGAGCCGAGGATGTACCGAAAGTTACAGTTAGTAACCGGAAATCCTGCAACTCAGATTGTGGGTTATCAGGATTACGCCACACAATACGTTGGAAGTCTGAATCCTCTTTAAATACTCGTATTTGACGATACATTTTAATAATGTCTGAAGTTAAACATACGGGATGCAAACGCCATCGTAAAATAATTGATCTTAAATCCGGTTGAATTGTCGGCCCGACCAGCAAGTTACTATTTAATGAAATCCCATTTGTTCCAGAGCAGGAGGCATCAAAAACTACACGAACCTTGCTTGTTGTCTTATCCTCCCTGACAACGGCGTGGTGTGGCAGATAAATTGCATCCAGCTTCCCTCGATCGGCTTCAGGCACAAGCTCCATATGACCAAGATCCAGATATTCTTGTATTACTTTAATATATTCAACCTTTAACCTAGGATTTTTTAATAATTTCCTTTCTAAATAATTAAAACGTTTAATAGTAATATCCCGAGAGTTACCATATTTGCACGCTGGATCTTCGTCCCGAAATGAAAGTTTAACAATATACCTACCTGAAGGCTCTCGTTTAGTCGTAGCGGTATACAATTCCTCGCATCGGGACTCTTCCGGCGTGAGATGCCTTTCAGGGATTTCGGACTCAAACTCCCAAAACCTCCGAAGTAACTCGTTCTCGTCGTAATGAGTATGCATACTCACAACTTTACCTTGATTTGAGTTATCCCTAGAGTTAGAATATATTTGACCAGATAGAATCCAACCTAATTTAGTTTTCTGGGCTATTGGAAACCCAGGTGGACCTTTAATAATACCATCCTCCAATATCTGGCCATAAACTTCGGCACCCAGTAACAAATCTATTTTATTGGGTACATTAAATGTGGGATCCGCTAAGTCTCTTTCCGATAATTCATAAAAAGACTGTACTACACCTTGCCTCTCTGGAAGAAGTGTAGTTATTTTATTCAATACATGAGCCTTGACCTTAATCGCAAATTCTGGGTTTTGAAGTGATTTAATTTTAAAATAAACTACAAACTTGGCCTTCAATGAGCCAGTCTGATCACTTCCTAACCCGGAGATTAACCCCTTACTCGCAAACCTCTTAAGCCCGAGTAATTGAACCGCAGCTTCGGTTATAAACGAAGCCTGTGAACCTTGATCTAGCAACGAGCGAAGGGTCATGAGCGCACCAGATCTTGCCTCAACCTTAACCAAGGCTGTAGCCAACAATACTTGGCTAGGAACATTCGAAAAACAGTTTACAATTGATTCACCTTGTGATACAACATTCCCATCCGACGGTTCATCATTATTTCTAACTGGATCAGTGGACTGTGATGGGTTTTGGGGATGTAGTAATGTGTGATGATGACCCTTATTACAAATCTTGCATCTAGAAGGCTGTCTACATGATGAAGCTAAGTGCTTACCACCAAGGCACCTATAACATAGACGCTGGGTTTGGACAAAGTTACGTCGCGCGTTGACATTAATTTTTATAAATTTAATGCAATTCAAAATTTTATGATCACCGTTACAATAAGCACACTGAATGTTAGATACATGAAGTGATTTTACATTTCGACTGACAGTGGGTTTAGATGGCCTTTTATCCAAACATTCCAAAGACCTGAATCTAGTTTCTAAAAACTCCTTAAATTGATTATAAGTCGGCAATTCACCAAAGCTTTCGCTAACCTTTACCTCCCAAAGTTTCCGGGACTCTGCATCTAATTTTGTACCAATTAAATAAATAATAATAATATCCCATGTACCGACATCTATTCCCATATTTTTTAAAGCCGCTAAACATTCACTTGTTGTGTCAAGTAAATCTTTGATACCACTAGACGATTCCGAAATTAAAGCCCTCTGATTGAATAACCGTTTTAAAACATTGTTTGCTAAGTATCTTTTATTATTGTACCGCTCCTCCAACTGAGTCCAGCAAACCTGATAATTACTTTCAGTTATTGCGATGTGACGTAACAGCTGCTCTGCCTCACCATCCAAATGTGTTTTTAAATAAAATAATTTTTGAACGTTATCCAAAATATTGTTGTTGTGTACCAGAGACAAAAACAAATCACGGAAGGTGATCCATTCAGAATAATTACCACTAAAATTTGGAATAGATATTTTTGGTAAGTTAATGATATTATTATGTTTATCCTTAGGTTGCGACAAATTTTGCTCGCTGGATTGTGGCATAACCGTTGGCTGTAACCTTGCAACTGCCGCCTTCAGTTCACACCTATAATCAATATAAAGTTCCTCCGTGCATTCGTATTTATCGGAAGACAAATATTCCTCCAAATCATCATCCTCGCTAACTATGATCTTCGAATGGGTTTCAATAAATCGATTCCATTGGCTTTCTAATATCTCCAGCCGTGTTTCAACATATGCTAAAGAAAATCTATCTTTTGGAGTTTTTTTGTAATTAGACCTTGCCTTTGTTATTGTTTTAATAATATCGTTCTGAATATTAACAAGTTCCATGACTAATTAAATTAACATAAACAATTAAATGTACAATAACTAATTTCAATTTCAAACTGCAATATAAACTAATATCCAATACAAAATAATTAATTAAATTTTGATAAAACAAGTAGAAGTAAGTAAATCAATAATCAATCCGAACACAACTTTGCCAAAACAACACTTGGAAATAATTCTATGTTTAAACCGAAACAAATTACAACAAAAAATTTCGAAGTTAAATTTTTTACCGAATTTATTCTAAGTGTTTTAACGCTTAATACTCGATATGAAATCGGGCATAGGTTCCCCGTCGCTTCACTTTTTAAAGAATTATTCTAAGTCCAAACTAAATCTTAAAATTTTTTACAAGTCCAAATCAAATCTTGAAAATTTTACAAGTTTATGCTTTACGTTAACCACTGACACTTTATTTCCAAATAGATCAATAGAAAAGTACTTACAGTTATTCTTCACTCACTTATAACCACTTCACTTTGCTGCTTACGACTGCCCAATTCCTCCTTGAATGACCAATGTCCGCTCTGCGCCTGACCGTGCTCCTTTTCTACACTAGGGATGTCCACAAGACCGTTCCAATCTCCCTGCTGCCATGCAAATCACAACCTTGTGACCTGCGCTTAGAGTTGGCCTCTGGTCCTCTTCACTGCTTCTTGTCAACCCGCAAGAGCAGGAGCACCCTAGGCACCATCAGCGACGATCTGCCACTGTGTCGGCGCACTACCTAATCGATCAGCCTAGCCCAAAGCGACACAACCAGCATCCGCTCGAGTAGGACCAAATGATTAGGGTTCAAAAAAAATAATAATACTCTGAATGTTCCAACTATTTCCTTTATTGCGCTCACCACAAATAATAGAAATATGAACCTTAAGAGTGCAGAGTCCTGCCAAAATAATTAAGCTCGTTCGTCTTATAAAAACTACAACGTACAGTCGATACCGCGATTCAGAATAGCAACAGCGCCATCTGCTATCGATCTGTTACATCTGTTGCTATCTGAACAATTATAATCATGTCAATTATTTTAATATTCATTTACGCTGTAGAAACATTTGTCAATAACCCATTTTTTAGGCTATTTTTAAAAGGTTTAAGTGGTAACTCTTTTATATACGTTGGTACCTTATTATAAATTCTTATGCACATTGCATAGCAGTTCTTTCTATATATTACCGTTCTCATGTTATCGGGTAGAACAATTCTGTTTGGATTTCTAGTGTTTCTTAGATATTTCTCCGAAGCTTTTAGAAATAAATGTTGGTTATTTTTAACATAGCATGCTGCCTCTAGTACATACATACAAGGCAGAGATAATAATGATAAGTTTTTGGAAAGGGGTTTGCATGAATCCCAGGGGGGCTTTCCACAAATAGCTCTTACGGCCTTTTTTTGTGCAATAAATGCTTTATTAATACTTGATGAGTTGCCCCAAATTAGTAATCCGTATATTAATATGGAGGCTACATACCCATGGTTAGCAGTGAGCAACGTGGAGAGTGCTAATGAATTTTTTAATCGATGAAATAAGTATACGGATCTGTTGATTTTATCGCATACTTTATTTACATGTGGCATCCACGTGAATGAATTGTCAATCATTACTCCCAAAAAGTTTGTGATTTCTACTGTTTCAATCATTTTATCTCTATATTTTATGTTGGGTTCGTTATTTTTTGTTTTCCTTGTCGTGAAGAACATTAATTTGGTTTTATTAATATTAACTTTTAATTTGGTTCCTTTCCATGTACCATATTCCTTACTAGAGCACGATCAGTGTAAGACAGACGGTAGGGCCCGTAGACAACTGGTTCATTATCTTCAAGCTCTATTACCATTTCCGATAAATCTGTGAAACCCAAATCATCGAGTCCTTTTGAAAAACATTTTAATTTTAATCATGTATTTTGCGGTTAGATCTTGTTCTAAACGTACCTGAGCTACCAATTTCTCATTTTTACTTTTATCTTGACTTGTATCTTTGTCAAGGTTCTTATTTATGTTTTTATTTTTATAACAGTGAGAAGACAAATGACCTATTTTATCACAAGTGATACATTTTGCTGGGGGCTTGTCGCATTTAAAACTAGGATGCCCCATTTGATCATAATTATAACACGTAATTCTCGAACTACTTGGTTTCGTGGGTATAAAACCTTTACGATCAGCTCGGTACCTAGAATTTGAATCGTGATTTTCTCGGCTGTTTCCAACTTTAACGGTCCGGAAATATTTTAGAACTTGCTCTGGTTCAGAAAATTGTGCGGCCTGTGCACCCACTTTAATAGCTCGGTCTTCAACGCCGTATAATAAGCAATCAACAGCCTGCCGCCCATAAATCTTACAACGATTTAACATATTAATTTTGGTGTAATAATGCTCAAGGGATCCTCCACACTTAACCTTCTTAGCGAGCATTTCAGTTGAGAGCTCAGCGTAGGCCTCGCGACCAGGGCCCGGCTCCACCAATTTGTTTTTCCGCTCAGCCCACGTAAACAACATTGTTGGTAAACTTTGATACCAAGACAAGAGAAAACCTATGTCATTCGATACCATTTAATCATTTAGGTAATTTGTAAATATGTACATGTTTATAAAACATCCACAGCGTCTATCGAACAAAATGGACGGAGCCCGTTTTCACGGCGCTCCTACTGTTGATCAAACCAAACCTAAATTACATCAAACATATTATTTGACATGAAAATAAGCTTCTTCTAGTATTCTAATAGCGCGTAAATTAGAACATTTTAAATAATTTTAGTAACTAATTTTACTGGTATAGTTAAGATGCTGTATCGAAGTTTATTTTCGTGGTTTGCTTATTTTTAACGAAATAAACTCTCTGTACCTGCCTGTATCTATACATTGGTATGAATATAGTATTAACACATTTGGTGTTAAGCACGTTACGACAAACGACTACATCGTAAATAAACAAAGTTTGAAAGTTAATTTATAACCGAAATATTTTTTTTAATGTTAATAGCCGACAAACGAGCAGACGACCCACGTGATGGTAAGTGGTCACCGTCGCCCATAGACATCAGCAAGACCAAAGGTATCACTGATGCGTTGTCGGCTAGGAAATGAGAAGAAATTAAAAAGTAGGTACTACGAAATATTGAAAAATTATTAATTTGTGCCCGGTTGGGTTTAGGTCTTTGAGGCGGATCATGAGAAGGAAAGTCGTCACCGGCTGGTGTGCGTATATTCTGAGTACACGTTAATTTGCTATACAGAATGGAGCGAGACTATGTAGTACAATGTATTGAGTGAGTACCTTTGCTAATGATCAACGCTTTATATATTGTTATGGAAGTGCTGTCTATAAAGATTACATCATATAAATTAATAGGCACAAATTAATAAAACATTTTGCTCTTCAAATTAGAATGACATACAAAAATATCGTGCACCTGACACGAAAATTCCACGGTAGAGCGGACGAGTTGATATGTTCAATAATGTAAGTACAAGTAAGTGGCTATGTGCAAAGCCACCGGTCATACAACAGTGCGCCGGATAATTAGCACGCGACCCATCAAATTCAAATTCAAAATCATTTAATCATATAGGTATTCAGTAAATACACTTATGAACGTCATTTCTCGCTTCCACCACCGTCTGCAGCCGACGTCATGATCGTTATCGACAGTGCACATAATGTAAATATAAAAAAATGTTTCAGCGCCGGCGGCTGTAGCGATCGCCGCCGCACTCGCACACACACAGGAACGAGCGCCCGCGAGCATCGAGGGGCGTCGGTGATTGAATTTATTGTGTGCCGCTCACGTGCAAACGACGTTCGTTCGCGAGTATGCAATTGGAAATCGTCTCCACCACACGCACAGTGTGGCCGTATCACATAAACTTAACCGAACTAGCGAGGGGGATGAGCGAGTGAACACCGTCGATCACAGAATATAAATAAATGACGAGGTACTGAAGTAAATTGACTATTCTGTTGGTACGCCTCATCAAATAT
Source organism: Megathymus violae (assembly GCA_003671415.1). Taxonomy (NCBI): domain Eukaryota; kingdom Metazoa; phylum Arthropoda; class Insecta; order Lepidoptera; family Hesperiidae; genus Megathymus; species Megathymus violae. Next base: position 159,054 of record PDGT01000165.1, on the reverse strand, counting down.
TGCTATTACTGCTTAACATTATAGTTTTAATATTTTGTATTACTGACTAAGTACGAATTTCAATAATTTTACATATATACTTTATTTCTTTTTAATTGTTAAGTTTTTTTTTTCAAATTGTTTATTTTTGTGATTTTTTTTAGGGGGGAGCATTTTGGTAGCACAATTATAATGTCAATGCACTGTATTAATGCAACACTGCTCGATCGCAATTATTACGCGTATTGCATTATGTTTTAAATATAAATTCAGTAACAATTATAGTCTCATGTGCATCATTCTTGTGTTCCCTTCATACACTTCATTTTGAATATCGTGACTTTACCTGCCACTTAGTCACACCACAACACGCACACCCTCGTATTGGTGACCTCTACATCCCTCTACAGTATATTGTTGCTTACCAAAGTTTAGAAGAGTGCTTCTATGTTTAATTATGTCATTCAGTCTACGGTAGTAACAACAGAAATCGCGTTATTCGCTCAAAACTATTCAGGGTCGCGTCATGCACCGTAACAATTTGTGATGACATCCTTTTGTCACGAAGAAGAGGACAAAGAGCACGAAACTGGAACATTAACATCGATCCTCTTGAATAATTCTCCCGCAACCGTCGCGTGTTGGTTCTGTAAGTATCCGGACGTTCCGGTCCGGTTCTGTAAGTATCGGCGTGCGAACGGTTAAAGTTAACCGTCGATAAAGGAATATCGTTAGTCAATTATACACTATATAACTTTTTGATGCGAAAATATTTGTTCTAGCTTGCGATCGTAGTATACTTTATTAATTAAAAAAATGTCAATTAAAAAATTCACAGTGGCCTCAAGTATAGAACTTTAATATCACGTCAACGTCACGGAAAATATACGTGTGGGGTACTTCCTACTGTTACTATTCTAATCATTTGCAGAATCAGATTTCAAATTACCCTGCAAGCCGGTCTCACACTTTATTTGAAGTAATTTTCTATTCCTTGCAGCTATCCAGCGTTAACTGGTAAACGATGATTTACAGTACAGTAATTCAGCTGTAGGCAGTGACGCACAAATTTGCGAGACGATTAAAGATATCCGAGTTGTTTAGTTGTTTTATAGGCGATGAAATAAAATTCACCGAATTTTAGAACGTATTAGCGCGCACAAAGAACGTTTCGTCAAGTACCCGGTGCGTGGACGACTGCCTGAGCGAGTAATTTACCGCGGTATATTAATTATAAAGAAAATAAGAATGGGAGGTAGGTAGGCTCCTATATACGAGCTCCAATATATTAAAGAAAACGAAATCGATTACAAAATTAGTACATACACATATTTTAGAAATAATAGAAAATGTATAAACTTTGATAAAATAAAACGAATATAAAATAGTCCGTCGCCTACAATATCTTTTGTGCCGATGTTTCATCTACATGGCACTGTCTCGTGGCATATCTGAGAAATTTCGCAAACGATTTCCTAAAAATAGGTACATATTTAATGCCAATAGCGGACAAGCAAGCGGCAGGCGGACCACTGCACCGACGACACCTACATCTTAACACACTCGCGTCGTCGACAGCGAAGAAAGCGGAGTGCCAATAGAACAACTAAACTTTTTATTTTACTTTTTTCTCGATTCTAAAAGAGGAGTGGTGGCAGCTAACCAACCATGTAAAAAAAACCTACTATTATGCACCGCAGTAGTAGAGAAACGTTAATATTCTATTGCACTGCGTGGTATGAAATATTATTGGTACATACATAGATGGTTATATCTACTTATAAGGTAAAAGTTAAATCACGGTTACTGGTTCTTTAAATCTGGTAAATAGTTTCTGTGTGTTGGTGCCCCGGTGCCACTGGCAGGCATACCAGTCGGTGGGAGCCAATCTCGACGACCGATAAACGTGATCGACCTGATTTCTAACGAATGGAATTCATAAATCTCCAACCTACCGACCAACCGAGAACCTCTTGAACGTGACAGCGAAAATAATTTTATGTTTAAAATATTCAATGAATCGTTCATCGTATGCCACAATAATTACGGGCGAGTCTCCCGTGATGCGGCGCTGCGGCTACGGCGGTCGAATATTAAAGGGATCAGTTTGATTAAAAGCGGCCCCCATCGAAGCGACGCTGGACCCGGTCGCGAGTTTGGTGCTTCGTTTGTTCGCGTCGTTTCACTAGTGACAACTACCGTTCAACAACTACCGTTTCACGTTGAACACAATCATACGTTTTAGACACATCGCAACATACACTGATAAGCTTTCTGTGATGCCTCCCAGGTCTCGAGGATGTGTTTAAGAAGTCTAGCAGAGGCTGCATAGGTTGTGCTTTAGTGAGGCTGAATAGTTCAGGTATATGTTTCAATTTAAAAAGAAAGTAAAATCTTGACTATTAAACTTAACTTATAAGGATACCGGAAACTTGTTTTGCATTATTAATTAGTATCGTAAAGGTGTTGTTCCATCTTTGACGCTAAGGAATCCACATGACCAACACACACACATATGCACACTCACATACCCACTCTTACACATACAGACACGCACAAACAGAGTTTTTTTTTTTAACAATAATAGTCGCCAACCGAGCAGACGTGCCACCTACTAGTAAGTTATCATCGTTGCACACGGGCATAAGTAACACAAAGTTTACAATGACGCGCTGTCGGTCAAGAAATAAGAAGAAAGAAAGAAAGGTTATTTTGTACTTGTTTTTTTATAGATTTATTTAATTCATTTTGAAATATAGTTTCTTACTATACAATAAATCCTAGTGTGGAACCTGGTGACCAAATTTATGTAACCTTTACTATCAAATAAATTCATTTTAATTTTTTTATACCATCGAGACATATGTATGCATGTTCTGCATATCCATTAGCTCTACTACCGGTCAGGTGTAAATACTGAGTGAGGTGAATTGAAACTCACCAGTATGCAAAACGATGACCTTGGCTGCGATATATGTTAGGTAAAAATTAAATAAAACCACAAAACAGCTTTCATCTTCGACTGTGGTAATATTTTGACTAGTCGGTACCTATTATACGAAGTAGCCTGTTTTATACCATTTACACCTGTATTCTGTATATATATTTGAGTATTTATACGAATATATGTGTCATCTTTGTGTTTGATGTATACGTATTACTATGTAAGTACGCACTAAAATTGCCTCACTGTATCGCTTTTCTACTGTTTGCGCCTACTGGAAGAAATTTCTGATTAGGAATAAATGGCGCCCTTGTACAATCTTTTCATAAATATTTTGTTTCCTGTAATGTTATTGCGCGTACATAATGAATAAATAAATGATTTTAATAAAATAAAAACAAAAGTAACAACTAGTATCGTTACTAAGAACGACGGGCCGAGATGGCTGTTAAATGGTGTCGAGTCGACGAAGATCTTTCACCCTGTATAAATACAATACCTGGCAGATTGAATCAGTAAACACCATACAGTCTGACATTACGGCTTACCTAGTAACATAAATATAATAAATACTGAATAAGCCCATGGACATAATGAACCTTAAACGGGGCCGCCAATAAATCGTTTTTTTTATTTAAAGGCAGTCTCTCTGTCAAAGTTCAAAGCTGCTTTGCATCCCTTGCAGGTTGATATGGACCGCACAGTCAGTGACCGGTTCAGGGCTAGCGACCACACAGCTCACTTGTGGTTGCACCAGATAACATCGGCACCGAAACGTCCGTGCACAGACCCCACTGTCTATCGAAGTATAAAACATTAACGTCGCGTGATTATTCTGTCGCTGAAATATTACACGACGACGTATCCGGAGTACTCAAAGGTGCCGCTGGACCCGCGGTCGATACGGGCCGCTCGAGAGCTTGTTTTGTTGGCAAATTGAGGTTGACCCGGTCACCGGGAGTACTCTTAACGACTCGGTTTGTTCAAACCCGCTGTTACGTTTAATAAATTCCCTCTCCGCCGACTGGAAGCCCCGCTTTACGGGCTGTTTCAGGTTTGTAGAAAAATATTTCGCTTTGTTCCCCTCGGCTTGGCAACTTGTTAGGAGCGGCGTTCGACTACAAGTTAAATGTAAAATGAAATTGTTACGATGTAGACCGCCATTTTAAAGACCGTCAGCAAAGTTTTTACAATAAATTGTACCGGTAGTTTTATTCGAACCTGCCATAAATAGCGTCAATTTTAGGGTGGAGCTCTAAATCCACAGAGGAAATATTGTGGAGTCGTCATTAAATGCGTCCACTCTCTGATACTCGACACTGGTAAGTCAACAATGCCGATAAGTAAATAAATAGTAAAGTGTCATATTTATATTTAACTTTTCATGCGCGAAACCACACGAATTACTCATCAGTGACAAAAGAGACGAATAGAATAATAATATACACTGAGACTGAGAAATGCAAGCGATAGCTATGAAATTGGGTTAAAAAATCAAAGGGGAGGTTTCAGAAAAGGTTAAAGCCATACGTCTATCCATATATTTGTCCGGTTTTAGAAGTGAACCACTGGTAGGTACGCAGAACTGGTAGAACCTATCGTAAATTGCGCCGTACTCGTCGCCCTTGAGCTTTCTGAATGCAACAGTTACCTGTATTCTTTAGCTTGAGGCGTCGTCATTTGAAGACTTTTTCCCTAATTATATTATCGATCCTTCGAACTATGACGCCAGCTCGTTATTGATTTAGTTGGCTCATTGTGTGAGCTTCATCGAAAACCCTTGTTGATTTGTCCTATTTTTAGATACTCATATCTCGGAATAAAATCAAAATTTAGATGTTTGTAATTTACTCATTGCATTTATTTTTTCCATTGCACCTTATGTAGGTTTAATTTTTTTAATCAATCGAATGATAAAGTATATTCCCCAATCTCATGGAACATAAAGACGTTACTAAATTTAGACCAATTTCTATTTTACCCGTCCTTATATTATTTTATCTTAATTTTTGATACTTAGGTGTGCAAGCAGGATGCTATTGGTATATTCTGTGAGCTCTCCAAAACGTTAGATTGTGTTGACTAGAATATATTGATAAATCAAATTAGTCATCATGATGTCTCAACCGGGCAACCGGTGCATTTTATTTCGTAGGTCTCTCCTTCATATCACCTTCGATATTTCAAAGTGAGTTATGATCCTTTTTTTTTTCTCATTTTAAAAGGCTTTGTCGCTAAAGCGAACATGTCGCCCTGGTACAATCTACTCATATATCCTTACACTCTATTAAGTAACTTGTACATCTTCCTTGCAGTTTCCGATAGTGGATCTGCAAGAATTAAATTACAGTGACCGACTAGGTATACATTTAAGTTTATTGTTCGTGTAGCTTCAGAATTCTGGACACATTCCATCAATACATGAAAGATGTTATCTATCACATGACACGTAGAGCAGTTTGGAGAAGATGTTTTTCGCATCATATAATAAAAGTGATTGCAAGGAATATGTCCTGATCTGAGTCGAAGAGCTAAAACCGTCTCGTGTGTGCTCAGAGCTCTGTTATCAATTCAAGGATACTTAAATGGTTGCGGCTGGATTGTACGATACCATATACCTTTCTCCTTGGATCGTTCATCAAACTACTCTTTCCAAAGTATATGGCAATCATGTTTTATCATAAATATGTAGTTCTGAGATGAAGGTATGATGTCTAATTCAATGCCATCCGATATTGCTTGTCTAGCCAACATATCTACTCTTTCATTACCATCCAACCCGATGTGGGATGGTATCCACTGTAAATAAATTGTTTTATTATTTGATTGTAGTTTTAGAAGAAGCTTTATAATCGCGTAAGCTACAGGTAATCTTCGAAAGACCGAGGTACATCGAGCCAGGTGTTGAAGCGAAGTCTTCGAATTCGATAAGACTACTACGTAATCATACTGTTTGGCTTCTATGTAGGATAAAGCTTCATATATGGCAAACAGTTCAGCTTCCATTATAGAAATTTTAAAATCAATTTTGAATTTTGCTGACCTATTGAAACTATAATCTAAAAAAGTCGCACCAATCCCGTGATTGTCTTTAGACCCGTCCGTATAAATTTTGTGAGCGTTGGGATATTTATTATTTAAGTATTCAGTGCATTTATTCCTCAACATAAGTTTATGATATTGGCGTTTGGCATTTGTAATGTCTTTTATCACAGAATTTTTGTTCATTGATCAGAATATCACAGAATTGATACTGGTAATCCATTTATGTAAAGAAAACATATCTAATAGGCAGTTCGAATACAATGGAAACGATTCATACTTATTATGAATTAACGTCAGCAACGATTTTTTTTTATTACCCCAATATCTATTCTGACAGAGTTCGGCTAATTAAGATATTAGTTTTACAGAAGAATTGTTTGTGGCGGATTTATTTTTTAACCAAAATTTTCCAGCTAAATATCGTGTTCTATATTGTAGTGGACATAAACTGAGCTCGCTTTCCATTACAAGAATGGGTGTACTTTTTAAAAACCCCCAAATGCATCTCATTGCCTGATTTTGAATTTTGTCTAATTTGGCCAAATTTACTTTACTGTTGCTGGCGTATAAAAAGGAACCGTAATCCAATCTGCTTCTAATTATTTATATGTATAGATGACGCAAATGCTTTGGATGTACCCATCCTGAGCCCGATAAAACCTTAAACACATTCAGGTATTGTAACACCTTTTCTCCAATCTGATTAATATGTTTATTCCATCGTAAAGAATGATCCAGCCACATCCCAAGATATTTCACAGTATCCATAACTTCTAAGTCAACAGCCTTAATAGAAAGTTTAATATATTTCTTCTTATTCCCGTTTGTAAAAATGCAGATGAAATTTCTAAATTTATTTTACCGAACATATAAATTAAAACATTTAATACTGTTTGAATTTGGTTTTGAGTCCTATTAAACTGCTAGTTAACAAATAACAACTTAACAAATATAACGTAATCGTCTGCATACTGTGAGATCTTAACAGTATTCATGGAAGTGAAGGTTTTGCATATTTTGACTGTTACTGCATTTAATAACAAAGGTGATATGTGATATGCATCCCGTGCCCCTTTTAAGTTTGTAACCTTGCCCCTCAATGGTTAAAAATCTTTGGCTTAAAAAAGACCACAGGTACTTGCATAACTTAGTACCGATACCTAGCTGATCCAATGTGGTTACAAGATAATTCACATCCACATTATTATAAGCGTTCTCTAAGTCCAGAAAGCAACCAACTGTCATATTGTTGCTTGAAAAGCCTATTTGAGTATTTAAAACTAGATCACTTAAATTATCCAGACATGATCTCCCCTTTCTAAATCCTTTACTTTCCTCAGAGAATATATTATTATTTTCTAAATACCATTCGATTCGATTTTTTAATATGACATGGAATGTTTTACATAAATACGACAAAAGGGAGACAGGTCTAACAGGTGATGGAGAACTGCATGGTCGACCAGGTTTGGGAATGGCTATTATTATAATATATCGCCATTCCTTCCGAACAAATTTAAGTGAAAGGAATTTATTAAAAACATCAACCAAAAACCTTTTTGCGACTTCTGGAAGATTATATAAAATTAAATATGAAATATCATCGACTCCCGGTGAGGTGTCCTTAAATTTTAGCGAATTTTTTAGTTCGAATAATGATACATTAATTTCTAGCATACAATTCTCCGATACAAAATTAGGTTCAGACGCGTTTACAAAATCTGGTGTAAGACTATTCAACAATTTTTCAGCTATTGGATTATCTACAACCTGTTTTACGCATTTATATCCCTTTAGCCATTTCATGCGCATCCACATCTCCGTTGCGGAAGAAACCTCACCCAAGGAAAAACAGAAGTCTCTCCACCCTTTGCTTCACGAGTTTTATTCCTCAATATTTCGAGATTATCTGAGTTTGGGTTTTGCCTAAAAACGGGATAGTGCTAGTCGCCTTTCGGCTACGGCTTTTGATAACATTGGTTTCCAATAAGGTTTGGGATTAAATTTAGTGGAGGAATTAAAGCAAATTTTAACATATAGAATACTAACACTTGCTGCTCTATTTAACATGCCAATAAATGTATCATAAGCCTGATGAGGGTCACTAGGAACCTTACATTGGACACATTCATTCTGAACCTTTTGTCGATATTTTTCCTAATCTGCTTGCTTAAAGTTATGTTTTTTATGAAAAAGCTGCACAGCTCTCGACACGGGTTACCAGTTTAATGACTAAGTGGTCGCTGCCCAAGCACTCTTTAATAACCTTCCAATTAAACTTAAGCGCAATGTCTGGAGAGACTAATGTTATATCTGGTGCGGACTGTTGTAAAGTACCATTTACTAATTACACGCGCGTCATACTACCATCATTTAAGGTAACAAAGTTGTGATCCATAAGGGTGTCAAAGATCTGCTTACCCTTGATTTTAGTTGTATTTGACCGTTAAAGTGTCCCATAATTATAGATTGTCTATTTGCAATCGAAAATATTGATTCTCAGTGTTTATTAGTGCTAGAAGCACTAGGAGGGCAATATACTGCAATTGAATTTTCAAGAATTTTACAATTATATATTGTAACGCCTATAATCTCAATAGGAGAGTAAACCTGTTGCAGTGGTAGTAACCGAGTTTGAAATTTTTTATGCGCAAGTATGGCTACCTCTCCATAAGAGTTAAGTATATCCATTCGAAATATATTATATTGTTTTAGCTTTATTATAGCTTCTGGTTTTAACCATGTTTCACTTATTGCTGCAAAATGTATCTTTTCTTGCAACAGTAATTGACTCAGAGAATTCTTGAGTTCGTACCCCTGGAGGCAGCTGTGTTTTTCTTCCGGGGATCCAAACGTGTGCGCTGATTTAGTAGCTGATGTGATGCGACAGGGTATGGAATGTTTCATCCATAATTCTGTCGCATCCATCGGTGGAACAAACCAGCCCTGGTACAGCGGTTCGCGTGTTGCAGCAACGAACCACAAACATATTGCTTTCCAGGCCTGGAAATCAGCGTTCACATATAAGGATCCATCAGCCCCAGAATTTAAGACAAAACTCAATGCTGCCTCCCGGTCAGCTAAGAAGCGGATGGCCAAGGCGAAGGCCAATTTCATCGGCAGAATTGGCGAGCGGCTAGTCGGCTACCCCTCTGGGAGTCGTGCGTTCTGGTCGCTGGTCAAGGTTGTCGAGGGCAACTTTTGTCGGTCATCTCTTCCACCACTGCGCAAACCGGATGAATCCGTTGTCCATACGGCAAGGGGGAAAGCCGAACTTCTTGGCACCCTCTTTGCCGCCAACTCGACTCTTAATGACGCGGGAACGACACCGTCTAACATTCCGCGGTGTGAGAGCTCGATGAATGAAGTACTCTTCACTCAAAAAACGGTCAAACGAGCTCTTCAGTCCCTTGATACCAAGAAGTTGAGTGGGCCGGATGGTATACCCGCAGTGATGTTAAAGACGTGTGCTCCCGAGTTGACTCCAGTCTTAACGCGCCTATTCTCGCTATCCTATGCCACAGGAATTGTACCGTCTTCGTGGAAGATTGCCCTCGTTCATCCCATCCCCAAAAAGGGCGATCGCAGTGACCCCGCTAATTACAGGCCTATAGCGATAACTTCCCTGCTTGCTAAAGTAATGGAGAGTATAATTAATATGCAGCTTCTGAGATACCTGGAGGATCGCCAGCTGATTAGTGACCGACAATATGGCTTTCGCCACGGCCGCACGGCAGGTGACCTTCTAGTGTATCTCACGCACCGGTGGGTTCAAGCCCTAGAGAGCAACGGGGAAGCACTGGCAGTTAGCCTTGATATCGCTAAGGCCTTCGACCGGGTCTGGCACAGGGCTCTTCTCGCGAAGCTACCATCCTACGGTCTCCCCGAGAGGTTATGCAGTTGGGTAGCCAGCTTTCTATCTGAGCGACATATTAAGGTCGTAGTAGCCGGTTGTTGCTCTGATATGAAACCTATAAATGCTGGCGTTCCCCAGGGGTCTGTGATATACCCTACACTGTTCATTATGCACATCAATGATATGCTACAGTACGCTAGTGGCATTCATTGTTATGCGGATGACAGCACTGGGGATGCTTACTACACAGGCCCTGCAAAATCCTCTCGGTCACAAGTGTAGGATAGCAGAATTAAACTTGTGTCTGAAGTCGAGGCTTCTCTGGAGCAGATGTCGGAATGGGGTAGACTCAACTTAGTAGAGTTCAACCCCTTGAAGACACAGGTTTGCGCGTTTACTGCTAAGAAAACCCCATTCGTCATGGCGCTTCAATTCCAGGGTACGACGCTCACCGTTAGTAATAGTGTTGGGATTCTGGGCGTTGACATATCGAGCGACGTGCAGTATCGGTGTCATTTGGTGGCTAAGGCCAAGTTGGCCTCTAAAAAGCTTGGCGTCCTGAACTTGGCGAAGCAGTACTTCACTGCGAGGCACCTGCTGATGCTTTATAAAGCACAAGTCAGACCTCACATGGAGGCATGTTAACAAATTAGATTTATAATTTTTTCACATGTTACATGTTACAATTTTTTCACATGTTGCCTCTGTGTTATACCGCCTTTACAACGGTGAGTGCTCCGAGGAATTGTTCGATCTGGTACCTACTTCGCCCTTCTACCACCACACCATTCGCCGCGGAAGGAAGTTTCATCCACACTGACTGGACTTGTGGAGAAGCACCACGGTCCGATTCTCTAGATCGTTCTTGCCCAGAACATGCAAACTGTGGAATGAGCTTCCTTCTTCGGTATTCCCGGAGCGCTATGACATGGGGTTTTTCAAAAAAGGTGTAAAGAGAGCTCTCCTTCAGGGCCGGCGTTGCATGGGCGATTCCCCTGGCGTTGCCCATGTTGACAGGCGACAGTTTTTACCATCAGGCGGCCCGTCCGCTTTTACGTCAGCTGTACAAGCTATAAAAAATAATAATAATCAAATTCAAGTATTTTAGGCTTTAAACGTTGTGCAGTCCACTATAAGATATTAAGGTTATCTACTTTGTCCATTATTATGAAAAAAACTTTGTACAAAAGGCAAGTTCGGAATGTTTTGTATTATCCATGTTATTACCCACTCCACGCATTTTTTTTTACATAAAATAAGTTAATGCTTGACAACAATCCCACCTGATGGTAAATGGTGATGAAGTCTAAGATGGTGAACGCACTAACTTATAAATAGCCGATTCACTCTCCTCCAATACGCCTACGTGCATCATCCTTTCAATTTTGCATTTCAATGACTCGTGGCTTTGGAAAAAAATGTTCTTAAGCTTTTCCCATACAGTATAAAAAGGTATGTCTCTCTGTGTATAGCTACTCTTCTTTTTACGATTACTGTCCGACTCATCAAATGTACGTTCCTTTGTTTCAGTCGACATTTCCTCTTCTTGAAGATTACTATCTCCAAAGTTCGTCTTCCGTTCACTACCCTCCTTTTTCTTACTCTTAATCTGTTCCTGTCTTTGTTCCTTATTATATCCTTGCTCTCCTGTATATTTTTTTGACTCGTTGGTTGTTGACGCTGCCTGAGCATATGTAGGAGTAACCTTACCCGGAAAATTTGATGTAATGATGTTAGGAGTAGGAGTATGGGGTGCATGTATGTTAGTATGTTCACCCTCCCTTATATATGATTCTTCTTGAATGGATTCCCGAGCCAGAACATACATTGTTAATGCTTTGTGATATGAAACATTAAATTCAGTCATTAAATGTCGTAATTTTTTTTCTTTTATATATACCGGACACCTCCGACTAAATGTCATATGATCCCTGGTGCAATTAATGCACTTATACTTGGATGTAGGGCAGTTGTCATGTTTTCCACCGCACTTAGGACAGTATATTCTTGTCGATGGACACATTATCTTAGTGTGTCCAAAGCGCCAACACCTTGAACATTGCGTTACAGGGAATACATGTGGTTCGATTTTTAATTTCATGTCGTGTATGCTGACATAACCAGGTAATGAAGAGCCTCTAAATCCTACCCTAATAGATTCACTATCCGTCCATCCTCTTCCACCTTCTGCGCGACGTTTAAGTCTCTTTACCGAGGCCACTTCACTCGTACTTATGATTGCCTCCAGTAGTTCTTCCTCAGACAGCTCCAGCTCAATATTACGGATAACTCCTTAGGATAATTCTACTTCATCAGGATATAGGAACCTCCAGCCTAATGATATTAAACGGTCACATTTCACTAAGAGGTCAGCACTTCGTTCACCACATATTTCCATTGAATTTAATTTTATGTAGGTTAATATATTTAACACGGTTTATGCTGCCAATGTTTTGCTCTTTCAATAGTTTTGCTAAAGCAAATTGTTTAGGGAATCTTTCTTTAAATGTTATACTTAATTCAATTATTTCATTTACTTCCTTACGTTTTTCTTTTCTTCCTCGAATTAAAGTCCATTCTTCATCCTGGTCGACCTCTCTTCCTCTTATTTTGTCTACTCTGTTCATTCATCTGATTAATTTATTCTACATTTACTTCTTCGATAACTTCGACGTCATGCGCCACCTCAATCGAAAGCGGATCCATTGTCCTTGACATAAGGTTCAAATCAATTTGACTGGCTTGGCCCACTAGGGCCGGCCGACTGTGGCACAAAGAATTCCGAGAACTGATAAGAAATATACAATAAGCGTAGTAAGATGCATCCAAGCCACCCACGCACTCATCCTTATTTTATAAATATACCTAAGCCTTGATCTATATTATTACGTGTCCGGATCCGCAGGTTTGTGAAATGCCACAATAGTTCCGCAGAAACTTTATTTCACTTCCACAATCACTGTCGCACACAGGTTGATTACGCTTCGTAGGGAAAGAACTCTTCGCATTCGTATTCGGGAATCGAATGCTGCGTGGGTGACCTTGCCCGCTATTTTTATTGGTTTTTGGGCCTTCCAGACTTTTCTACGCCTTTCGCGGAATCTCAATAATAATACTCGGCAATAGATAGAACAATAGCGGGTCATGTAAACACGGCCGTACATGCCATATTTGCCCGTTTTGCCTAGGTTTGGCCCTTTAGGTTACTTGAAGTATCTCAGGTAGTCGTTATTACTGCCTGGGTTTTTTATGGCCTCTACTTTATTCGGCCGACCCTTCCAGAATCTTCGTAAGACTGCCGCCCTCCTCTTTTCGGCCGACCTTTGAGAAGCTTTGCAACAATATTATACAGTTTCAGGATATCACCGTCACCTGAAAACGTACTCCGTGTTACGTCTGCATAGCTCGAAGGAGTGATCACGATCGATGTCATTAAGCTATACAATCCATTGGTTTTTTACTTTGAGCCGGTCATCGCATTGAAGATAATGTAGCTTAATGATACATAACGATACACAACACGGTATAACGAGCGGTATCGAATTACTTGGGATTAAACCTTTACATAATCCCGTGCGGGCATGTCGCGGCGTCGCGCAGTGAACGTCGGGCGGCCATACATTTCCGGTAAATGAAGCCGATCTTGCCATTAACAATTCATAATTATGTTAATTTATTTTCCACAAATCCACTCTGAAAACGTATGACACAAAATGTATCACCACGTATTCGAATAGATGAAAGAAAACATAGTGGGCAAACCTCCATAGTAGAAAATGTTCTGGAACGGTTTAAAAAAAGTAAAGACTCCCAGTACGTACGTAGCCAGCATGAAGCCTAAACATCAGCATTAACTTTCATAGTTTAAACTAGAATCCTGTAATAGGTAAGCAACATATAATTAATTATATGAGCATAATGATCAAGACTATTGTGTATCCTGCAATCCAGTATATTGTACGCAGGATGTCCGCGGGCGGTCGTCCGCGTATTGATACAATTGTGACTGACGATCAGTTTGCAGATTTAATTTTCAATGTCGTAAAATTCATAATTTGATATACTAGTAATGAAAAGTAAACGATGTTATCGGGTATGATTTATTTTTATATAAAAATTTTTAGAATGCATTGACATATGGAAACTTGTATTATAGATAAACTTCCTATATCTATACATATTACGTTACTTTACGGTTACGTCTCCAAAAGGTTAAGGATTCTTTTATGGGTCTTGGAGTTCGTTTTTACAATAAGGTTCCAAAGTTGATACGTAAGTTACCTTTTAAGCGAGGACTTTTAAGCGACGCTTTAAAATACAACTTATAGGTAAAGGATATTATAGTATAGATGAATATATTAATGACAAGGACGCCTGGAAATAACAGTGTCGAAACCGGTCCCGCACAGGTTTAAATTTCTGTAATTAGAATGTGTTGTTTTAAACGATTTCATAATGAATTGCCGTAAGCATCACTTAATACTTAAAGTTCTATTCATTACATACCATCCATGAATAAAAAAGTAATCAATTAATCTAAAACAATGCATGACTATTTCTAAGCGTAAACTGTAGTTTTTCTGAAGCGAAGCAAGGGCAGTGTCCTAAGTTTATAATAATAAATTAGTAACGCTTAGATTATTTTTAATGTAAGAGTATTTGTTGCCCACATAATAATACTAGAAACACACAATTTTAGATAATTTATTTTTAGGTTTATATACATATGTTGGTATTATAATTTATTATAATATGGTATTATAATTTATAATAGTTATAATACCAACATCACCGAATCATACTGACACAGCACAAAGTAACAGGTAAGATTACTTTAGTTAACACTGGTAATGTAGGGTAAATGAGGGTTGCTTACACAAACTCTGCTTCGGTGTAATACACTTAGCTTGATGCCAACGGTTGGGCGAGGCACGTCTGCATCCCCTGGAGGTCCGGAAGGCAATGGCTGTTTTAGCCGTGCTTTCCAAACAAGATGGCGCCCAATAGGTTGTTTGGAGGGAGGTTGACTAGTTTTAGATTCATCTCTAGCGCCATCTCTTATTGATTTAGAGATACTGTTTCGTATTTCATATAATATTACTCCATCATAAATCACATCATTTGGCGACGATAACACCCATATCAGTAAATAAATGAATGTGTGCTTGGACACCTGTGCGACCGACTAACTTGAGTGTCTAATATAAGTTAGATGAAGCAATGTAGCAGTGCTTCACCTTTACTGTAACTCAAGAGAGCACTCGTAGTTTGTATCGATTTTACTCCAGGGATTGTTACTGTCAGATGTGATACAGTAACAAAACTTAGCGACTTGCAGTAGTACCGTATAATTTTTTTTAAGATAGTAGTAAAATTAATCAAAATATTTCACGTTACAAAAATTCACCGCGTAATCAGCCCTGAGTTTAGTCTGTGGATCGGATTAACTTGCCTTTACACGATCCGTCCTTTCACGCGGTCGGCGCTCCGCGGTCGTGGTACGAGTATAACGGCGACCGATTGATATATCCGAATATATTTACAGCTAAATTGGTGCGGTGACGGCACGGCGCATTTAATTTACATCGAGTTAGAGAATCAGACGTAGTTTCCGGCGACTGGTGCGGGTTCATTATGCAGACGGCACGCTGGACGCTCTCGGAGTGTGTTACAATATAATCCAGTCAGGAGCTCAGCGCCCCGCGCCTCGTGCCACTCGCTCACACACGTTCGCACATATCATAGAACTGAAAGCCTCTCCATGAATGACCGCGTGAATAACCGAATATCGTATCGACCGACTCGGAAGTCTATAAATATATGCATCGCGCCGAAACGAAAATGGCACGAAACAGTGAATACTCTGCAGTTATTCTGTGTTGTCGTAATTTGAATGACGTTATAGTTTTCAATGTATCCGGCCGGGCGGCCACCGCCATCGCCACCACTGAACTATACTCCATACATAATTGTAATCACTCGTATATTAATTATATGTAACTTTGTAACTTTTATTGCATATATTTGAAACCATGTAACTAGCTCTTAGCATATTTATAACAAACACATCCAGTAATTAGAAAAAGATTTCGCCTCGATCTGGTGATGAGCGACGAGACAGACATTTCCATAGCATTTGTTATATCGGGCGAGTGCGACACGTTAATTCCATCTCCGATGTTAGGAAGCTGGTCGACAATCCGCCCGTCGTTCACTCGAACAATACTACCACAGCGTAAAGACTTGCACCGGGACGTCAGCTGTATTAACGGTAGAAAAACTGACATCGTTGAGTTGTTTCGACAGGATTTTTGTTAATGTAAGCTGGCAAACATCGTCGGCAACCACCTGGTGGCAAGTGTTCACCGTTTTCCACGGACATTATCAACACCGGGCGCGTCACCGATGCGTTGCCGGCCGACAAAGAAGCTATAAACTCGGTTCTTGAAGGTCCCGATCCCGCAGCAGCGCGGGAATATCGGTGATTGTAGTAGTAGTAGTTACTGCACAAGTTGCACGCAGGTAGGTACGTGGCAGGCGGTGTCATGTGAATCTCACCGTACACACCGTAGACGAGCGCCATGTATCGAGATGGTGTTTGTGGAATCTGGTATTGCGGCGTGTTGAACTCACGTGCCTTCGCAGCCAAGATCGTCACGTTTTAATGTTAGTATCCATTTTTAAACCGAGTCAACAAATACAACAAACAAAAACAAAAACTGAAATAATTAGCTAATTCGTCGAAGATATAATGGATCACGATTGTGGATTTACAAATGTGATGCAGGTGGAGCTTTCGAGCTTTCGAGACGCGTGCGACATAACAAATTAAAGAGATGTTTATGAGAAATTTTTATTATTTGAAAATGTACAGTTTAAAAGGTATTAGGTATAATTTATTAAAGTTTATACTTCTTTTCTTGTTTATCTGAAATCACTTCCAACATGAAAGGCGACGAACTACGAGGCGGAGTTAGCCTCGCGCTGTAGCGCTGCAGCTAGTATTTAGCGTTTACAATTCGGGTCAGTAATATACCGGTGGCTTAAGGTTTCAAGTGCCGTGTGGTCGAGAGCTTACTAGGAAGTAGCTTACTAGGAGGTATTTAAAATATATCGTATTGTAGTCGAATCGCAACCAACATCATACGATTTTTAAATTATACTTAGTTTGCGTAGTGAAATGCAGTTTTTTATGGATACGCAAATCCGATTAATTATTAACCGTGAATTTATTGCGTCTTTGTCTGTACGTCTGTCAATTATTCCCTGATATGAAAAACATTAAATTTGATACATATATTGCAGCAAGTGACTTAACAATGGCTGTATACTGCAAATAAACGAATTAAAATTTTAAAGATCAGTCCAATGGGAATATAATTTTTTTTTTTTTGTCAGACGTTTATACAAATTTACGTAACCTATACGGAATATCGCAGAACCTTTATGTAATAAATAAATAAAATTATATTTATTTATTACTGAAGCAAAAACTCTCGAACGCTACAAACAAATGAATGCTACAAACAATCTCTGAACAATACCAATTCCTAGTTCTAATGTACTTATTAATAACTAATCTCATTGTTGTTTTATTATAATTATTATTGATCGGATTTGATTTATTTTGTAATTATTGATTTAAATTTTAATCGAATTAGATTTTTTTTTGTAGAGACAGGTATTTAAGTTACAATTATTTTTATGATGCTTTTAATTTAATTTTGTGTATTTTTTGTTTTGATTTATTATGTACCTGAGTTGGTTAGTGTAATTGGACTTGATGTCCGTTCTAACTATAAATAAGTTAATAAATCCAAAAGCTCAAAAAGAAGATATTTGCCCCTGTGGAAAATAATATCGAAGAATAATGACAAAGCTGCGTCATGTTTGTTACGGTAGATTTTTTAGAACGTGTAATAGAAAGTCAACAATTTAATTAAATATTTACGTAAAATTTTGAATTTCAGTTAAAACATGAAAATCTTATGTCAAGTGATAATCTTCATAAATCCTTAAACAGGTTTGGGACGGAATCAGTATGAAATAAGAAGGAATGTTACTGAGGAGAGAGCACATCAGTATAAACAAAAACAAAAAACGATCAGAGCAAAGATCTGATCGGTGTCAGGCTCGCAGCGTACGCGCTGTGGCTTTCACCGTGAGCGCCGCGTACAACGACACAAGACTCCTTCGAACGCGCCACGCGAACCCGGACACACGCGGACATCGTCGGTACACGCAAACGCTCGACGTCAACCGACAATGACCGTGATGATGTTGATGTGATCAGCGCCACACTTATCTTTACTAACTGACGCAAGTTAGCAAAAATGTAGCGGCGCGTTCGATCGGGCGCGACCGACACCGACCAATTTGGCGGAGCTTTTATTTTTTAGTTTCGAGAAGGTCCTCGAGTTAGTCAATCACCGGTTCGACCACACGAGTTACAGTTAGAGCCGACGAATGTTATACTTACGTAAAAGCTAGCATTCGATGTGTGAACCGGCTCATGAGTCATGTGTCTGTCCGGACTGTGTGGAGCGGCGCGCCGTGCGTCGTCGTGGCCCCTTTTCCGCGGTCGAGCATCGCTAAAACCCGGTTATTATAATGAAACATTATAATTTTGCGGATTGTGGCTCTACGTTACGTGTCATATTTTTTTAAAGTAGAAGCATAGCGAGACCTCGGTACATTTTCTACACGAAATTATTTTATTGTTGCCATAACTGTGCGACAAAAAACATTATAATAGCACGGAGCGAACGACGAGGGCCGTCGATGCAAAATGAGGCAAACGGTGGTCGGTGGCAACGAGTTTCTTGCAGTTCTTAATTCGATCGTTATGTAGCTTACTACATTGAAAAGCTGAAGTTGATGTGTTTAATCAAATACAACCATAGGCCTGGGGTTCTACACTGAATAGTACAATGAGTAGGTTCTAAAGGGTGTCCAACGGGTCACGCCAAACCTTCCAGTAGTGTAAAAAATATGAGCTGCTTTGTTATATGTGTGTTAATTTTCATATGCCAGGCTCATATGAATGTTCACCACTAGTTCACCACCAAGCAAAGTGAGGCTCAACCTGACAAGGTGCTTAAGCGAATTCTACACACTTTGTTTTAAAAATAAATTATTTATTGTAAACCAATGTGATACATGGGAATGAGCACTGTCTGTTTACATTGTCATAATTTAATTTATTTCTATTAGTCTTAAATGTAAAAGATGCGACAAGATATATTAGATGATGTGGACGATGTGTCATGTAATACGTCAAGAATTCCACCGCAAAAGTCGGTATGGACTTTAGTTTGAAAATAGTTCAAAATTTCCTTTTTGGAAATAAAACCGAAATAAATAACTCCTTAGTATTCGAATGTGAGAGGCAGCACGAAAAACAAGTATATTAATTAATTAATTATAATTAATTAATTAATTATAATTAATTAATCCGATAGGAGATTGCGGTTCGGTACGTGTAGCGCTGATGTGTATTTATTGTTAATCGAACAACAAACCCACGACGAAGCCACGGTCCCTTTCAGCCCCAATCCCATCGTCGAGCCACAGGATGACCCAATCGGCTAACGAGCGACGATGAAACACGGCCACTGCAAATGACGTATACGTATGTATATTCAAACAGCGCGCACATCGAATGTGACAGGGTGCCAAACATTGAGCTGCAGAAACGTTTAAAAATCAATGACCATGAATGTTATCTATTTGTTCGCTTACATATGTGTAATAGTGGAATGTGGTATTTATGTGACTGTCTCCGGGATATAAATTATTTCATAGAAAGTGTTCTTACACTGGGTGGGTTTACAATTAGTAACGCAGCGAGTAAAAATAAAACCCGATAACTCCGAATCGGCCTTGCCTGGAATAGCGTTCAGTATTGAGGATGTATTCAGGAATGTCTTCCGTATCGGCTATGTAAATCTGTGGATTCGGGGTTTTTTAAAAGAAAGAACTAAAGACAACATCTTTATTCAAGACACACATTCACGATACACAAAAACAAGTAAATGAAACCATAACAAACTGTTAGAAAACCGGAAAATAAAACAACAAAATGAGAGGCTTAAAACTACAACTTATTATTTATTACTGATTATTATTTATTACTATTGACTCTATTATTATTATTAGTGACTCTCCGACACGGCCACCGAAAAAAGTATGAAACATTTCACGGTCGTATTTAGAAGGAGCGTGGTAGCTAGCCAGTCGAGCAAAATATCTTAACACCGTGCAATTACCGTCGGGATTAAATTCCCGAGAACGCCCCTGAACTATCATGGCCGGCGATATTTATCTCTCATCCATCCTTGTGACGTAATTTATGTAAACAATTATTTTAATAAATAATATTAAATATCGGCTATTACAATCATGCTGACAATCATCTATTATTTGTCATCGACAATAATTATATGATATTGTTCAACGCTGAAATTCAGTACGCTGAAAGGCCCCAAAATAAAATTGTAATGGAAAATTAGTAAAAAGTATCAATAAATAAATTGTAGATTAAATTGATACATGAAAATAACTCTTGAGATCGATATTCTGGATGTAGTTCAAAGTACGTGAACTACTGTTGAAGACCGAAGTACATAACAATACGCACAACAATTTACAACTGACAAGTGTCATGTCTGATTCGGCTCGTCCTCATCGAAAGTGAGCTGTGGAGCAAACAAAAAAGAGCTACTCTTTCTCCGGAGTAGTCTGGTTTTATTGAAATGAAATTAGCAAACGGTGGCTGACAAGCATCGGTCTTATATTACAGAAAAGAGCAGTACGCGCCATTTACAACCTCAGGCCTAGGGATTCCCTTAGAGATATCTTTAAAGAAATTGATATATTAACAGTAACATCACAATATATTTTAGATAATATTATGTACGTTAAAAATACTCTGATAGTTTTCTTAGGAAGAGTAATGTTCACAGTATTAATACTAGGAGTAAGGCTAAACTGATTGTTCCAAATTTCAGACTAAGCAAAACTGATGGCTTTGTCATGGGTAGATGTGTAAATATTTATAATAAAATTCCATTACAATTGACAGAAATGCCATATTGTGAAAATGCTAGTTCTGCGCGTAATCTAGGGCTGATTATGGATTGGGAGCAAAAATATGTGGATCATATTAATAAAAAAATTAAATCAGCATTCTTAAAATTAAAAATATTGTACAAGATAAGACCTTACATTTCAGAAAAAATACGAAAGTTATTGTGTGAATCCCTGGTTCTTTCTCATTTCAACTACTGTAGCACAATATTCAGGCCGTGGTTGAATGCAAGCACAGAGAAAGCAGTACAAAGAGTACAAAATGCGTGCATTCGTTACTCTTATAATGTACCAAAGAGAGACTACATAACCCCATATCTCAACTGCAAAGGTATACTGAACATGAAGGCGAGGAGGGAGCTTCATTATGCCTGTACTGTGCATAAAGTAATATGGAATAAGAAACCGGAATACCTCAATGAAACACTGCATTGGACTAAAGATCTTACCCATAGACACCTTCGCTCTAATTTAATAAATTTACTCACTATGCCAAAACATAAAACAAGTAGATACAGGGGCTGTTTCAAGTTCACTGCAGCTAAGATATGGAATAATCTGCCGCCACCTCTTAGGAAAAAAATGACCACACAATGTTTTAAATTAAAATATAAATCCGCTCTTCTAAAGAGACAGCATGCTGCGGAGAACCTGAAACATGCCTATTGGGATTTCCTGATGTTGAAGGTTTTTTTTACATTATAAATGGCCCTACATTTAACGACGCTGATACTAAACATAAATTACATGGACACAAACACACACACGCATGCACGCGCACACACACACACACACATAAACAAACAAACAAAGAGAGAGAGAAAGACGAGTAGGATAATTAGAGACAAATAATATCTTAAGAGCAACATTTCCTTTTTTTTTGTTACAGATTAAGGTACTTACCATGTTTTGTTATTATTATTATTTTTTTAATTTTCTTTTTGGTTGCTATTTTTTTTTCCAAATGTTTAGTGCATTTAGAAATGTAGCTAGTAATAAGTAGGTCAGTTGATGATGGGGAGTTCTCAACTGTTGTAACTCCCGCATAACACCCCAGGGAGGAGGCGGTGACTGAAAAACAGCGCTGCGCGGGACCTTGGTTCCGTGTCAGCAATAGCTGAGTCAACCGCTGTTGCCCCGCGTAGGTTAAGTTAATTTTTTTTTGTAATTATTGTAAAGTTTAAGTTGGCAATAAATACATTTTATTATTATTATTATTAAATTTAAAACTCACTTCAAAGGCGTTCTTATGCGGAAAGGTTATTACAAACTTGATGATTACTTTCAGGATAAGACTGCTTGGACATGAGTTTAATATTAAGCCAGTTTAAGTACGTTCTGTAACTGTGAGTAGGAAAAAAAACTCATCGGGAGTTTCTTGCCGCTTCTTCTTCCGAGACCACTCACAGTAGGGATTTGTTGAAGCGATGGCGTAGTTTGACGTTCGAAAATTGTTTGTAAAAACCAACTTCGAATAGAATATTATTTCATTTCATTTCATAAAAACGACAATCATATAACTCTTCACCTGGACCGAGGCGGGTGGATCGTAGCAAAATTCTCAGTCCAGCCGCATGGAGCTTCAATTACGCATAGAACCAACTTGCTGATATTTAATATTAAGTATGCAGTAATTATATCTCCACTTAAAACATCATGTCGTTTAACATTACGGCCCCGGCTCTACATTAAACGACCATATAAAATTAGCGGTGCAGGGGACCGCCCGAAGTGAGCCCGACTAATTAATGTGGAGCATTAAGTGCAGGTGACCCTGCAACACACCCAGCCCCGCCCCGCCCGCCGCTCCGCCCTCCGGGGAAAGTGTGACTTCAAACCGGTCCCGGTTGAAGCCACTCTTTAATTAGATATCCTTAAATATTCTTCATTTTATCTTTTTGAGGTTATCTCCTAGGAGGACCGTTCCATTTGCGAAGCTGAATAATTCGGTAGCGGTGCTCGCCTGCGTCGAATACAAGTTATGTGACTTACCGACGACTTAATTAAAGGTTCCACAGGGAACAAACTAATTTGTAACATTAACGAAGCCAGTGTTTTTGTGGACTCTTGTCTGCATTCTCCGACACCGCCCGCTTAGCTTAATAAATAAACTTGCTAAGCCATGATATGTATGTAACGTGCTACACGTAATATTACCTGGTTTCAACCGACGAATACCTCAGTATCACCAGATACAAACATAATATATTTCTGTAAATAATTAGTGAACGGTAGCCAAATTTATGAACAGAGTTTACGAATTTAATAGTATGTACCTTCTCATTTCCAAAAAAAATCATTCAAATTCAAAAACTTTTTATTATTTTCTTGTTTCACGATTGCATTTCGATCATTTATCTGCTTGTAAATATTTTTTTTTCATATAAATACTAAATAACTATAAATGTATTGACTAGTGAGTACACCTTGTAGTATTTACAATACTTACTTGTTTTTATATCTAGTATTTTGGCACTCGCATAGTTTGTAACTCTTATAGTACTCCTTTGGTTAACTTCTTTTATAATTTCCTGTATCTTTTATCCATTTATTCTGTAATTTCTTTATATATTTTATTAGTTAAATGTTTTGTTATTGTTGTCAAATGTTTGACAAATGTTCTAAATTATTGTCATCATGATTACTTTTATTTTTAACTTGTATAATTTTTATCCTTTTTGGTAATTTTATTTATTAAGGCTGAATGGAAATTTTAAATTTGTAAATAGAACATAGTAAGAGAATCATTGGAGAAAATGTGAGATATAAAAGGCGAGCTGTGACGAGATTGCAGTAGTCTCTCTCGCGTGTGGGTCGCAACTCTTGGATATCGACACGAACAGTCTCACGAGTGAAGTTACAATTACGATACGGAGCAGTCTCTCGCGTGTTGGTCACGATACTGGTAACTTGAAACAGTTTTCTCGCGTGTGGGTCGCAAGTCTTGGATCTCTACACTACCAGTCTCTATAGTCTCTCTTGCGTGTGAGTCGCAACTCTTGGATCTCGACGCTGACAGTCTCTCACGTGTGGGTCACAACAGTGATAACTTGAAGGAGTCTCATGCTGATCTACATACTTCGTGCGCCCTAACGTACGCCTGGTTAAGGCGGTCTCCGTGTGCGGAACACCAGACAATCTACACGTCTCGTGCGTATTAACGCACGCTCCAGGCGCCGAGGTCTTCGTGCGCTGAACGCCGGGGACTCCGATCATCTCCTGCGCCCTAAACGCACGCTCCAGTCGCCGAGGTGTTCGTGCGCTGCCCGCCAGAGAAGCGACGGGCCTACCTTCTTACTTACAAGTGACCTTCTTTTTAGTTTCTTAATCTTGTAACTACTGTATTTTAGTCATTGTAACCGCCAGGAACAAATACAATCTTAAATACATTATATCGTCTAAAAATATTTAGATCTTGTATTATAACATTACAACCTATTTCCTTAAAGGCATACATTGAACCGTATAAATTACTGATGGTGCTCTGGTGTCCCCAAAAGAGTCGGGAGCCATGCACTTTGAGCAAAAGTGGAAGGCGTTGAACGCATACCATGCACGTCTAAGTTACAATTGGATGGTAGCAACGCATCAATAATCAGACAAGCACGTTTTGGCTTAAAGACGTATAACATAATTTTTCGTCATATGCGTATTAGTATTTATTTATTCATACTCAAACCCCTGCACTTGGAGGCCCTTTATTGCAGGTGCTATGAACTTAAACAAATGAGACGTCACAATCACTTACGACTCGAGAACGAACATGTGTTCACAACATATTCATAACAACGGACGTCTACGCCGGCCGAGAATACCTCGCGCAACAACCGGGGTCGCCTATTTCATAAAATAGTTAGATCTGTACTTATAATACACTGGATCGCAAAGAAAAAGGGTCGGTTAGAAAATCTTCAATATCTTCAAAAATACCTGACCTAGCTTTATGAAATGAAGACTAAATTAAAGAATATTTTAATGTGCTTAAGTGAAAATAAAAAATTATTGCTAGCTACCACCCTCCTGCTTGAGTCAGCCGCTAAACGACTCGTCGTGTTCCGGCTGGGGGCTTGAGAGCCAGTCTTTCTTTCTTACCTTCTTCTAATTTCCTGGCCGACAACGCATCAGTGATACCATTGGTTTTGCTGATGTTCATGAGCGACGGTGACCACTTACCATCAGGTGGCTCGTCTGCTCGTTTGTCGGCTATTAACATAAAAAAAAGCCAGGTTACTAATGTGCCATGGACGATTGTGACCACTATTAAAATGCAAAAAAAAATAGATTTATTTCTGTATCGATGATGAAATCAATTTAAAAATATTTGGAATACTTTGCTCTAGTTTATTTAAAGTTACTATATACACAATCCAACCTATACTTCAAGTCGCTCAGTGGCAGTTATGTCGTATGGTAAGTGTTAGAAATGATTGTTTATTGTATATGTAGTAGAATATTAGTAGTATAGTAGTAGTAATCTATTAATTTGCTCCGTCGCTGTCGATATTTTATAACCAGGATTAATACTGTAATTTTCATATTTATAAAACATGAACTATGTATTCCAAATGCTGAATGGGAATTAATCTAGCTGTTGTATGGATTTGTACGTATCTCCGTCGAATGATATTTATGTCGCTACATTAATCAAGGATAATTAAGCCGTCGTTCGGAGGTTAGGAGGCTTTCCGTTACTAGTTCTTGTACGAATAAAATCATATTAATTGAGTGAAGTGAGAAGTTTTATTTGGAGCAACCCAACAATCTCAGAAGTGGGATTACGCCGCCTCCAAGTGGAATTAAGGTACGATCGTTCAATTCATATACTTTTTTTTTGCCTCGATTGTAATGTACATGATATATTATCTTTGTAATTATGATGGTACGATAAATTGATAGCATGTAATACAATGTTACAAAAGGATGAGATACTGTGTATAAAATAATCTAGGTCATGGAAATTAACGGCCGGCAATTGCGCGTCGTATGTACGCCGCTGGCAGACGCTCGTGGGGATCAATGCGGCGCACGAGCTCCTGATCGATATGGGAGTGGCCGCTGTCCTGTTATCATCCACGAACAGCTCGACAGGAGCAGCGATAAACGGTCACCATGCCAACGGAGTGACTTCCCGGCACACGGCCACCGAAGCCGCAGCCACGAAAACGATGCACAACAATCACGCAATGGTCGCGTCCGTAACCGTAGCCGTAAGTATGTCCACCCATCACGCAACCACCGCAGCTGCGAGGGTAGTATGCGTCCGTCTCGTTACCGCCATAGCCACCATCGCAGCCGTAGTCGCAGTCGCAGCTGCAGCCACAAACCTACGAACGCAGCGCACGCCCGTCACACCACAGCCGCGAACAGAGTCAACATAGTCGTGCGCATGCAGTGTGCAGTCATCACAGCCGCTGTGAACGAGTTCCGAGGTTGGAACCCGTCTGCACCGAAGAGTGTCGCCACAAAGTCTCTTGCTGCGTAGTAGCACAACACAGCAGTGCATCGAATAAACCGGTTGGTGAGTCCCCTTAGCATAATATAATAGACGAGCCACCAGTAGGGCTTTTTTTTTACGTGGGGAAACCCTCATGGGTTCCTCGCAGCCGCGGGGGTGACTGCGAGGATATGCCGGACTCCTAACGAGATCAAATAGACAGACGACGAGCGAAACCAGATATTAAATTTGACTTTACGAGTCAAAATCCCCGCACTATTAAATGCTTTAATTGCTTACAAGATGGGCATTACAAATCGCAGTGTACTAAGCCCCTTGTCAACACAATGTCACAATTAGAATTTAATACATCAAATTCATTCGAATTAAATTCAATCAACACCAAACATCCGATTTCATCAACCTTATAACGAAAAGAAAATAAAAATCTACGCAAATCTGTGTCAACATTAAAACAATATCAATTATTGAAATCATTAAACTAAATAATAATCATTGTAAAATAGTAATAAATAATTAAAATACAATATAAATAAAATTCTCTCCATCTATGTCAGAATTAAAATCTAAGACATGAAATTCATTCAGTCAATAATGTGTCTGAATTGAATAAAATTGAATACTAAAATCATTAAATCAAATAACTAATCATTCTAAAATAATAATGAATTATTAAAATATAATATAAATACAATTTCCGCAATCTATGTCAGAATTATTAAAAATTACAATTTAAGACATATCCATTTCATACAATTT
This sequence comes from Megathymus violae, assembly GCA_003671415.1. NCBI lineage: Eukaryota > Metazoa > Arthropoda > Insecta > Lepidoptera > Hesperiidae > Megathymus > Megathymus violae. The sequence goes on along the minus strand of PDGT01000165.1, from coordinate 131,928 downwards.
TATATTTAAAAACTCTTTAATGTCGTATATACATTTATTCAGAAGCCATATAGTTAATTTATTTTTAAATTGATTGTATGTCATCATTTTTATAGAGTCCGGTAATCTATTATAAATCTTAATTGTCATGAAATATGCATTTTTTTCTGTAATTTATAATGTACATTGGGGTGCAACTAATTTGTTTGGATATCTAGTTGGTCTGGTAGATACATCTATGTTTTTTACGAAATACTCAGGGTACCTGTGTACAAATAGACATACATCTCGGATATACGAGGAAGGTAGAGGCAATACGTTATTCTTTTTGAATAGTGGTTTACAGCTATCTCGCCAGTGTGCGTTGCATACTGCACGGATGCATTTTTTCTGAACTCTGAAAGCTCGTATAGCCTCAGAAGAGTTTCCCCAAATTATTAATCCGTAACTTAGCACCGAAGATACATAACCGTGGTATGCACACCATGCAGCTTGTTCGGATACAGTCTGTTTGATTCTTCTAATAGCAAAGATAAACCGGTCTAATTTATTACAGAGACTCTCGATGTGTTGTGTCCATTTAAAAAAAAATCTATAGTTACGCCTAGGAACTTTGTATAGTTCATCCAGTTATTTGCCATTATATGTTATGTCTAATGTGTCAGTTATATTTCTGTTCGTGTTAAAGTATATTAAGTTAGTTTTGGTTATATTTAGCTGCAGGTTATTATTCTTTAACCACAATGTAACGTCGTTTATTGCGATAACTAATTTATTTTTTAATGTTGCTACTTCTCTCTCTTTTATAATTAGTGTGGTGTCATCGGCGAATAAAATACATTGACTTTTTGTTGAGTCGGGGAGGTCGTTTATATATGAAAGGAACAACAAAGGACCCATAATACTACCTTGTGGAATAGCACAGTTATGATTTTTCCTAAATTTTAACCTATAAATAGTTTTTGTGGGATGATATTGGCGCGTCTCTATTCTAGTTATATCGGTGCGCTGTTGCCTATTTGTAAATAGCTTTTTATCAGATGGTATGCCTGACCCCTTGTACCATATCTTTCGAGCTTATCAAGTAAATTTTTATGGTCAACTAAATCAAAGTCTTTCGACATGTCCAGAAATACTGTAGCTACCAGTACTCTTTGATTTAGACTTTCGGAGATGATGTTAATGAGCTTAAATATTGCTAATGTTGTCGAACTATTTTTACGGAAGCCAAATTGTTCTTTACATATTATGTTGTGCTCTGTGAAAAAATTTAGTAGTGTAGTATTTATTGCTTTCTCTATAATTTTTGATAATATTGGTACAAGAGTAATGGGTCTGTAGTTGTTAAGGTCAAATTTATCCCCTTTCTTCTGTAAGGGTTTAACAATGGATTGTTTTAGTTTGTCAGGGAAACAGCCTTCGGTAAATGCTAAGTTTATTATGTCACTCAAAGGTTTACATAGATAATTAGCACATGATTTTATAGTTTTAGTGTCGAGTTCGTCATTCCCCACTGAGTTGCTGTTCTTGAGCCCCAATATGATTTTAAATATTTCATGAGGGCTTGTAGGTGACAGAAATATTGTTTTATGACTCAATTTTATATTTTTGTTGCTGTAAGAAGCCTTTTGTTGTCTACCTGCTGTTAGATCTATAAAATAATTATTAAAGATGTCTACTATTTTTCTTGGATCAGTATGAGTGTCATTTTGATATTTTATTAATGTAATATCTTGGTGTGTCGAATTTAGGTTTGTTTGTTCTTTAATGGTCGTCCATGTGGCTCTGCATTTGTTAGTACTATTTTGTATATATTTCGTATTACTTAGTAGTTGTGCCCTGTGTATACATTTTTTAAATATCAAGTTATAAGTTTTGTAATTATTTTTATTAATTTTTTAATTTGCCCTGCTGAATTTATAATTTAGGTAGAGCCGACGTTTTTGTACACTTGATGTTTTTAAGCCTTTGGTCAACCATTTCTGCTTCTTAATTTGGGTTATTTTAATTTTAATAAATGGAAAGCATAGATTATAAAAAAGAATTATTGTATCGTGAAAGATGTTAAATGTTGTATTAGTATCTGTCAAGCTATATATTGTTCAGAAAATGTCAATGCCGATATACAGTTAATAAATTTTTGTCTATTTTCGGCACTAAAATCTCTTTTGTATTCGAACCAATGAGTACTATTTTTGAGTTTATCTACTGCTATATGGATCGCTTGAGCTGTTTCGTGGTCCGATAGTCCTAAATAATGAATATATGAACCTATAATCGTAGATTTAGCAGTATTACTAGCTATCTGATCAAGGCAAGGATTATGTCTCGTAGGTTGTTTTATGTGACAAGATAAATTATAATTGTGTAATATACTAGTTACATTTTTACCGTCATTGTTATCTATATTCCAGTCTCCGCAAATTACAATTTCGTATTTAGTTTTTTTCGTCAGAGTTAACAATAATGTATCTAGTTTCTGCAGAAAATTGTGTATGTTACTATTGGGGATTCTATAAACACATATTATCATTATCTTAATATTTATAAGTTCGATACCACAACATTCAAACTCATAAGTGCTAGCTAATTTTTGTATAATGTGTATTGGTTTGAAATTCAAGTTCTTTTTTAACAAAATACAGGATCCACCCCTTTTTTCATTTTCCCTTGAAACAGAGTTTGCAACCTTATAATTTTTAAATGTTATATTTGATTCAGCTCCTCGCTTGATAAAAGTCTCAGAAAAGCAGAGTACATCGAAATCAGTGTTATATCTTTGTTTTAGTTGCAATAGACTCAATTCTATGTTATCAATTTTGTTTAAAAGCCCTGCTATATTTTGGTGTAGTAAGCTAAGGATCGTATTACTTTTATGCACGAAAAAGCTGTTGTTTGTGCTCATCCGTTGTGGGAACTGTAGGCAATTTTTTAAAGTAGTAGGGAATTGTGCCTTTTTTTAGTAGATCATCTGTATTTTTTAGTGTATCTTGTGATGTGCAGTTCTCATTTTGTTTGCAATAATTATTTTTTAATTGCCTTTCCAAGAAATTGTACCTTTATAATTATTGTGTTTTATCTTGTTTGGCAGTCGATGTTGTGAATTGGCATTTGTAGTGTTAAGTTTTTGAATTTTTTGTAACAGTAATTGTTTATTGTTTGTTTTACAAGTAAATTGTTCATCGTAATCATCAGAGTCAATTTTAAAATTTAGAGTTTTAACTACCTGGACTAAGTATTCGTAAGTTCTCAATGTACTATTTATCTGTATGTATTCACAGTTTTGAAAGGTTTTGGTTAATGTGAAAATGGTAGTATTTAATTTAGCTTCTTGAAGGTACTTGTTTCTAATCGTTTTTAATATATAAACGTTGAACTTCTGAAGTTTGTGGAGTGCTATACATAAGTTTTGTATTAGTAGGTAAGGGTTATTGGCATTTGATCCAATTGCTATTACCATTTTATCACCCAATTTAAGTGTATTACACAGAGTATCGGTATAAGATAACACTTCGGAGCATTTCGCATTTGGTTTAATTAATGTACAGGTATTGTACTTATCGTTCCACTTATTTTTCCTGGTATCTATCAGGATCGAAGAAAGCCCTTTTACTTGTTGATCTCCTAGGATAAAGATGCTGTGTTTATTGGTAACTTTGATGTCGCCGCTTGGTGTTTGTTCTTCTCTAGCTGTTGCTACCCTGTTTGTATTCTTGGTGTCATTTTCATTTTGGTTTGACATCTGTATGTCTAACTTTTGAGAAATGGTCGCCGTGGTTATCGAAGAGGCCGTTAGGATATTCCTCTTTGGACCCGCCTGAATAGGCGTACTTGTCGACTTCTTTCGAGTGAAATCCTGGAGTATTTGGGTACATTGTGTCCGTGTTAATCTTCGTTCAATTGTATCACAATTATTGGATGTGGTACTTTTACTACTCTTATTTTCTGTTTCTTTCGTTATCTTGTCTTGTGGCATTTTTTGTTCAATGTTTTCTATTCTTTTCCTTAATTCTTGGTTTTCCGTTAATAGTTTTTGTAACTGTTCTCGTGTATTATTTAGTTCCTTTTGTAATTTTCCTATTTGTTTTACTAATTCTGAGGTTTGTTGGTTTTGTCCTGTATTTACATTACTTGATAGACTTATGTTACTCATATCTGCAAGGATTGAGTCTTCACTATCCAAACATTCAAAAAAATTATCCGTTAAGTTTCTTCTTTTCCTGTCGCTATTCCTGTACGTTATATTGTCGAAACTCATCTTTAATAATCTACTGCCCTCTATTAGCTGATAGTCATCAATAACTGAAATATGTGCTCTAGTGATTAATAGTTTTACCCAGCAGTCAATGCCTTCTATATTGTGTGCAGAATTACCCGGGTGCCTCAATTTAGCAGAATAGCGCCATCTGCTATTGAATAGTGCGCAACTTTTTATTCAACGGATATGTAACGATTTTTCTAGAAACACCTTTAGTTTCTGAAAATAGTGTAACTTCACCAGTATTAATTTGTCTGCTATGCACTTATGATATATTTTCACTGGCGTATGTTGTTTTACACAGAAAAATAAGGGCGATACTTGATTTAGGCACTGTTTACTTCACCTAAGTGGTCTGACACTTTTTTGATTTTTGGCATATTTTGACATTTATTCTTGTGGATAACACTGTCATTAAATATTTATACACTTATACACTCAATCCATATACTTTTAGCGATTCTTCAGCACTTTTACATTCACTAAAGTAAATTAGATACGCAGGAGATGTTTACTTTTGTACCGTACCCGTGTGATGGTACGATACTTTGCCCCAAATTTAGTTTCGGCTTATATGGATGACATAATAGTACCTTCTGTGACCTTGAATGACGGTTTAGTAAAACTTGAATCTGTGCTTAAATCATGACAACAAGCTGGATTAACGCTAAAACTCAATAAATATTGCTTCTTTAGCAAAACTGTAGATTGTCTCGGATTCGAGTTAAATTCACAAGGGATAAGACCAGGCACAAAAAAATTCAAGCAATCAAAGATTTTCCGCCACCAACTAATCAGCATACCATTAGACTGTTTCTGGACCTCTATAGTTTCTTCCGTAGGTTTGTCAAAAATTTCTCAATCATTGCTAAACCATCAACTTCTTTACTAAAAAAGGATTCTACTTGGACCTGGACAGAAGACCAAACTAAAGCATTTGAGATGCTAAAAAATGAACTTTCGTCTAAACCCATTCTTTCTCTTTATGACCCCACGGCTTACACGGAATTACATACGGATGCGTGTAAAATAGGAGTTGCTGGTATTTTATTATAACATGATAAGAATAGTCTCCTCAAACCTGTTGCTTACTTCAGCCCCCAGACTACGACCGACGAACAACATATAACTACTTATGAACTCGAAACACAAGCTGTAATATCTTCTTTACAAAGATTTCGCGTTTACTTGCTAGGGATCGAATTTAAAATCATTACGGATTGCAACTCACTTAGAGCAACATTCATTCATTCGCGTCGCTAAATGGTGGATTTTTATGCAAGAATTCAACTTTAGTATCGAATATCGACCCGGTAAGTCCATGGTCCACGTGGACGCCTTAAGTCGAAACCCACCACCGAACGAATATAGACCTGAAAGCACTGTTTGGAACATTTCTGCAACAAATTGGCTAGCTACTGTACAAAATGCAGATTCCGAAATACAGCGCAAAATATCTATTTTAAAAGACCCGGACTCCAGCGACATTGCAGAAATTAAAACTAATTTTACTGTTAAAAATGGATTACTTTACCGTAAAGCTGATCAAGGGGAGCGATGGGACGTACCAAAGGGCGTACGGTGGTAGATTCTCAAGCAATGTCATGATGACATTGGTCACTTTGCTTTCGAGAAAACATTAGCTAAAGCAAAAGAAACGTACTGGTTCAGTAAGATGAGAAGATTCGTAAAGAAATATGTCGATTCTTGCTTGGAATGCGCGTATTCCAAATCTAATTCTAAAAAGAAACCACCGTTAAACCCATACCCAAAAACGATACACCCTTTGATACTGTACATATTGACCATGTCGGTCCATTCGTCAAAAGTTGCAAAAGTAATACCCATTTATTGGTTATAATAGACGCATATACTAAGTTAATAATACTTAAACCGGTTCGAAATACGAAAACCTCTGTGGTGATTGACAAACTGCGCGAATATTTCAGCATTTTTGGCATACCTAGAAGAATAATTTCAGATACAGCATCATGTTTCACAAATTCACGGTTTGCTAAATATTTGAGTGATTTGGGTATTGGTCATGCGTTGAATGCTGTCGCTACGCCTCGAGCTAACGGGCAGGTAGAACGCTATAATCGCACAATATTAGAGTCTTTGACAGCAAAATGTGTTAGTAACCACGAAAAAAAATGGGATCAGCATGTACCCGATGTCCAGTTAGGTCTCAATAATACCCTTAATAAAGACTTAAAGTTTGACTAGCACCACAGAGGGCAGAGTAAAAGCATATTTAGAAAGTAGCACTGAACAAAGTCTTTTATCATTAGAAAATAACAGGAACGAAATTAATGAGTATATTGATGAATACCAACACAAACAAAAGGCTTATTACGATAAAAAAACCATACACCCAAAAAAAATTAAACACTGGAGATTTAGTTTGTGTAGAGAGGGAAATACATGCCACAGGGCAAAGTCGAAAATTGGTTCCAAGATTTCAGGGCCCCTATCGGATCAAAGCCAAATAGAAGACACTCCGATTACCAAAAAAGGCAACCGAAAATACATCTCCATAGTTGCGATAGATAAACTAAAATCCTGGACCCATTTTAATCGACCCGATACCGACTCCTCGTCTGGTGAGAATGACGATGATACTGGTGGAATCGATGCAAGCCAATAGATGCATAACGTTTATTTTCCTCTTTTTTCATGTGACCTATCCAATTTTGATTATTTAGTCATCAATTCATAAGTGTTTAATTGATTAGTTTTTAATGTAATTGTACACGGGACGTGTACCTAGTTTGGATAGCCGAATGTTAGAAATGATTGTTTATTGTATATGTAGTAGAATATTAGTAGTATAGTAGTAGTAATCTATTAATTTGCTCCGTCGCTGTCGATATTTTATAACCAGGATTAATACTGTAATTTTCATATTTATAAAACATGAACTATGTATTCCAAATGCTGAATGGGAATTAACCTAGCTGTTGTATTGATTTGTACCTATCTCCGTCGAATGACATAGATGTCGCTACACTAATCAAGGATATAAAAGCCGTCGTTCGGAGGTTAGGAGGCATTCCGTTACTAGTTCTTGTACGAATAAAATCATACTAATTGAGAGAAGTGAGAAGTTTTATTTGGAGCAACCCAACATAAGTTACCCGCCTTATGAAACAAACTGATACTACCAGCAGGTGAAATAAATTGTTTCTATGCGTTAATATTCTCAGTATTAGCGGGTTTTTACAACGAATGCGGCAAGAGCGTAGATAAGGCGCGATGGGTGGTGGAGGGGTGGGGGAGGAGCGGCATTTCGGTTTCAATGTTCAGTTCAGTACACAATGCGCGAACACAATGTTTGTTAGTTTTGCTTCACTCAGACGTTGCAGTTTTTATATTTGTTCGAGCCTATATCGCTTTTACTGAAATTACAAACTATATATTGTCCCAAGATTTCCTGAAAACAATTAGGTACTTGTTACCGCTAAAATTTCATCGTCATTTGTGGCGGTCGTCTTGCCGTTCCTCGCTCGCTCAGTAAATCGTATATTCCATGCTGTTTACAGCGAGGACTTTATACTAAGGGCTCTTCCTACTAGTGTACACGCCATTCACGAAATTTTATGAACTCTAAGTATCTTGTCCGGATTCCATTTCATTTATGTTTCAAGTCTTATCGTACTTATACGATTTTGTTTTCGTTTTAATATTCAACTCCGAAAGTTTGAATTCGTTTATGTCTTGATTTCGATTCGAGTTTTGGGCGGACCGAGACGTGAGATCGACCGAATCACGCGGTATCAGTGATTCTGATGCTAAAAGTTTCTGTCTCAGATTAAAAAGTTTATCACTGAATTTCTGAAGACGAACAAAATCACTGTATCCAATATTCTTCCAATAAGTAATTCGATTCGAACTTTCCTAAACTATACTCGTACTTGAACTCGAACTTTATTAAACTATACTCGTCAGTTGCAAAGTGAAGTTCATAGATGAATGCCTACCTGCCTGCTCGTATGTAGGTCATTAATTTTAAAATATTCCTTGATCCGTGACGGTACGTCCGACTGAAGCGAAGCTTTTGTACATCATTAAATTTGTGAAAGCAGTTTCGGGTGGAATATACTTTTATATGATTTGATACATTTGAGGTTAATGAAAACTAAATAGATTTTGAATGCTTTTCTCGTCTGGAATATTTAGTTTTGTAGGTTGTAGTATTTATATACTTATATGTTTTTATATCTAGTATTTTCGTACTCGCATTGTTTGTAACTCTTATAATACTCCTTTGGTTAACTTCTTTTATAATTTCCTGTATCTTTTATCCATTTATTCTGTAATTTCTTTATATATTTTATTAGGTTTAATGTTTTGTTATTGTTGTTAAATATTTGACAAATGTCCTAAATTATTATCATCATGATCACTTTCATTTTTAATTTGTATTGTTTTTATCCTTTTTGGTAATGTTATTTATTAGGCTGATAAAAATTTTAAATTCGTAAATAGAGCATAAGTGATTCATTCCAAAAGATTCGACATATAAAAGGCGAGCTGTGACGAGACTGAACAGTCTCTCGCGTGTGGATAGCAACTCTTGGATTTCGACACTGACAGTCTCGCGTGTGGGTCACAACACTGGAATCTTGAAGGAGTTTCATGCTGAAGGTCTCTATCGGAACAGTCTCGCGGGTGGAGTCACAATTACGATACGAAACAGTCTCGCGCTTCTAGCCGGAAATCTTTTATTACTCTCCGACTCCGGGATCTATATACTTCGTGCGCCCTAACGCACGCCTGGTTGAGGCGGTATTCGTGTGCTGAACACCGGATAATCTATACGTTTCGTGCGTATTAACGCACGCTCCAGTCGCCGAGGTCTCCGTGCGCTGAACGCCGGGGACTCCGATCGTCTCGAGCGCCCTAAACGCACACTCGTGTCTGCAAAGCCTCTGCGCGCTACACGTCAGAAAAGTGACAGGCCTAGCTTCCTACTTACAAGTGACCTTTTTACCTTCTTAATCTTGTAACTCCTGTATTATATTTATTGTAACCCCCAGGAATTCTTAAATACATTCGATCTTCTAAATTCCTCTAGACCTTTTACTATAACATTACAAGGTGTAGTAGGAACCTTTTTTTAAAACGTTGTCGCCATTTGAAAATACTTCCTCGCCATCCCTTGTCGGTCCAATAATCAACGCGACGATTAATTTTACAAGCTGTCCGCATGAAGACGTGCGGCGCGGTGCGGCATGGACACACCTGCGCTCGTAGCTATGAAATACGGACGATAAATAACCGGAGCGCGATACTGCGCCGTAAATATACTACCGCCCGCGCCGTACGCGAATTTATTACTTCAGGAACTCTGCGTCTCGCTGCCGACATCAATCTTGGGATATGTGTACATTTGAAATTGTATTATTCTAGACGCATACGAATAAAGTAATGATAACACACTCGATCCTTGACAATCAGTGAGAACATTTATCGAACAGATTAATATTTGAGGACTGTTCCAGTACGTTTAGTGGACAGGTTAGCAATCAGACTGTTTGGCAAAACGCTAAGTTGACTCGTATATTACTTTTAATTATATTATCGGAAAATTATTTATAATAATACTGCGATAAATGAGCTGTAAGGCTGCACTCGCACTCGAACGCTATTTACATTCATTTTTAGATTATATTTTATCGGCGTTCGTTGTTGGAGCCGCCGTCATTCCACCGTGATAAATTTTTGATGCCACATAAACAAGATTATGTACGCTCAAGTAAAGAATTGCACAACAAAATAATCACATTCGTCATAAAATTGTTTGATTATATTGCAACTACCTTCAATTTATGTGTTTAAATGTCGAACTTAAATGTTAAGGTTAATATTCAATGCATAAATGCAATACCTGAGAGCTTTCAAATTTATTTTTCTGCAACACCCGAACGAATGTTAATTATATTTTTAAACATAGTAGGTATCCGTAAGGCCCGTTAGTATCATTAGATAAAATGTATCCTAATATTATACAGAGAGAGTGCGAATTTTGTGAATAATATCACCACGGCATCTATTTTAAAAATTATTATACCGACTTAAAAGTACATTGTTCCGGATGTACTAGGCTTTATACTTACATACCGCCCCCCCACTACAATCATAATATAATCTCTTGATACATTCCCCGGAGGTAAATAAAATAATTTACTATATACCGGCTCAGTCGGTCGACCGACTCAGTCGCCCTGTGCGTCCGTCTCGACTTTAATTAGACTTCCACTAGTTCGTCAGCAAAACAGGCCACCGATTTACAGGAGAGCCGGTTGCAAATCATTTGTAGCGACCCTACACCTGTACATTAATCGAAATAAACAATCCTATTTATGTTACCGTGGCATTTATACATAACACCACTGTCATTCAACCGTCGGTTGGGTAAAGGACTTTTTGAGCGAACGACCTCTCCGAGTTGTCGTCGACGGGTGTTTATCACAATCGATGGCTACCAACGCTGGAGTACCTCAGGGGTCTGTTCCGTCTGCTACTCTATTCCTGCTGCATATTAATGATCTGCTCAAGCCTGGTATCTATGGGTATGCAGATGACAGCGCAGTAGTGGAGAGATACCTCCCGAATGCCCCGGCCATTAGAGACGAAATACAGTCCGAAAGAGAGGCCATGGTGGAACGCATGATTCTCTCACTTCGGGCAGTGTCCGAATGAGGCGATGCCAATCTTGTGAGATTCAACGCCACAAAAACATAGGCGTGTCTATTCAGCGCTAAGAGGATCCCGTTCATCTTGGCTCCTACTTTTCAGAGTATATCCTTAGAAAGCACTGACCGGCTTCAATTATTAGGGGTCGAAGTTTCTTCGAACCTCAGTTTTGGTCGGTTCATCGAGTCCTTTTTTTTTTGTTCAGGCGGGAAAAAATGTACCTAACCGCACACCCCGTCGTCCGGGGAGACAACGGGGTAGTGTGGGGCCCTCACCCGCTAAAAATAACCCGCCGTGCGCCCTCACCCGCCCTTACAAGGCGGGCCACGGGTACCGCGTACGTTGCTCCGTGATCCGCAGGCGGCTGCCCCATCGGGCACCCTCTCCTATGCGACGCCCCGCGCACATGGGCGTCGCACCTTCGCGGTAGGCTGTTGTTTGCACGGACGGCGGGCAATCCCCGGCCCGACCGTCCGCAGCCTCGGCTAGGGCGGCATCAGATGCATGTGAGCGCGCCTACGACGCCCTGCGCGCCGGCGGCGAATTGGGTCGGAAAGGAGCGAGTCTTCCCGGGCCCTTTCCGCCGCCTCCTTCTGCGAGATGACGTCCTCGCAGAAGGTGGCGACCGCGGTCCAGGCCCTGTCACCGCCAACCATCGCTCGCGCAACGGCCGGCAGCGACAGGTCCTCTCCTATTACTGCAGCGAGTTCCCGGCGCTGCTCAGCCCAGGCCGGGTACGACTCGAGCGTGTGCTGCGCCGAGTCCTCGCTGTAGTCGCAGTGGTGGCAGCCCGGAGTCGCTTCCCTTCTTGCGACTATGTGCAAGTACTTGCCAAAGCAACCGTGCCCCGACAGCACCTGCACGAGTCGAAAGGTGAGGACTCCGTGCTGCCGCACCGTCCACTCTTTCAATATCGGCTGGAGCGCCCCTATGGTCCGTAGACCAGCCCTGGGCGTCTCCAGCCGAGTCTTCCACCGTGTGAAGGTGGTGCGGCGGGCGTAGGCCCGCCACGCGTTGATTGTGCTCGGCGGGGGGTTAGCGCCCCCGCTCCGCGCCACCGACACCCGCTGAAACACGTCGGCGAGCACTTCCGCCTCCCGGCGCCACCGCCCATTCTTTAACCGCCGCACCGCGAGCGTCCGTTCTGGGGGACCCCCACGCCGTGGATTTGGCGTTGAAATTCCCCAGCACGAGCACGGGACCCGGTGCACGCCGTATCGAGGTCTCCAGATTGTGAAGGAAGACCTCGTAGGCCGCCGGACTGCGATTAGGAGAGAAGTACACGCCGTACAGCGTGACTTCTCCCCATTCGGCTGCCACATATCCCGTGCCCTTGTCTCTGACCGACAAGAGCGGGGAACGTGGCCCCGTCGACCCGACGACCGCCACGGAGCCGTCCCGACTGCCCGCCCAATTCAGGCGATTCGGGATGGAATAGGGCTCCGCGGCTACGGCTACACCGACCGACCACTCCGCCATGGACTGCAGAAAGAGGTCCTGTGCCCTGGCAGAGCAGCCGAGATTCCCTTGCAGGAGGATGGTTTCACGGTCCATAATCCTGCTGCTGCGGCGGTTGAGCCGCGCTAGGTGGGGCAGCCGGCATCGATTGGCTGCCACCCACCCCCTTCTTTGGGCCTGACGCCGGAGGTCTGCATCCGTTCCGCCCCATGCAGTGATTGGCGGGGCGATTGCCCGCCGCACACGCGAGGCAGAACGGGGCAGCGGTGCAGGTTGCCGCTCTGTGCCCTGTTTGACCGCAGCGGAAGCAGAGCTCGCTGCAGTCAAAGCAACTAGTGCACAGCGGCCGGGTATGCCCGACCACCATGCACTTATAGCACCTAGCGGGCCGAGGCTCCAGAACGGTCACCCGCGCGGAGCTCCAGCCCACCAGAAGTCTACCTGCGGCGGCCAGGGACTTGGCTGCCGCAACAGGACACGATGCCCAAACGGCACCAAAACCTCCTGGACCTGAGCGAATGGTGCCCACCCGGACGGCGTTAACTGGAGACCCGGTTTTCGAGGCGATGGCCTCCCGGATCTCATCCGCCGTCACGGAATCGTCCAGTCCGGAGATGCGCAGTTCGGCGCACTTCACGGGCCTGGCGACCCGGACACGACTCTCTTCTGGAAACAGGCCCAGTAACCTCTCGGCCATCGCATCAGCCGTCCTCGCACCATCAGCACCAGGGAACTCAAGAATTCGAGCCCCCGTACGTGCTTGGCGGGTTCTCGCTGCGACGTCCCCGAGATCGGAGACGTCGATATCCCGCCGGGCGCGTTTTAGGACGGCCTTATACGTCAGGCCCTTCTCCTTGCCCTCCGGCAGCACGGTGATTACCACCGCAGCTGACTTGGGCACCTGGAGCCTGCGCGGCTTCCTCTTCTTGGGCGGCGGCTTAGGCTGCCCTCTCGTTGGCGCCGTCTCGCGTTCCGCGGCAGCGCTGCGACCCTTTCGCCGGGACCTACGGCCTACTACCTGCCAGCCCTCTTCGGTGGGCGCGGCGGCAGCGTGGTCGGAACTCCCAGGAGCTGGAGTTTTGGGCGCAGCAGCCCGCGAGGGCGGAGCGGCGCGAACCAGAGGCGGGAACTCCTCTCGGGGCTGACCCCTCGTGGCTTGTCCTGCCTCCGCACTCTTTTCCTTCTTTTTATTTTTATTTTTTTTGCGTGCGGTCGCCGCCGCAGTGGACGTCGCTACACGTTCCCCCTGGTACGATGTAGGTGCCGTGGCCGTGGGGGGCGCTGTTTTCTTTTTATCAGCCGCTAGCGGCGGCCGCACTATCGGCTCCGGCGGCAACCTCGACGCCAGAGCCTCGATCCGCGGACCAAAGATCGCACCAATGCGATCAATGATCACGCGGACCGTTTCGTCGGGTATGCCGGCACCCGATAGGTTAGCGGACCCTGAGGAGGCAGCTGAAGGCTTCAACGGCGGCCACTGCGGCGGCGGCATCACCATCGTCTCCGCTGAAGCTTCAGAGGCTGGACCTGTCTGCAGCGTTGTGCCAACACGTTTGCGCAGATCACTGATGGTGTCCACCGCCTTCCCTAGTTTCACAGAGAGGTCGTGGACCTCTGACCGAAGTTCCGCGTTCTCACGTCTCAGAGACTCTACCGCTGGTGGCAGAGGTTGCGGTTGCGTAACTCGCTGCGCCAGCTCCTTGCAAGCTACTTGCATTACCAGCACAGCGGTCCTCAGGCTGTGGACGAAGGATCCCTTAATGTTTTTGGATTTGTCAGCTACTTTCTCCACTGCTGACAAATTCAGTTGGATGTAGGTACCCAGCTCGTCCAATGACTTCACTTCAACCACTTTTTTGAGGTCCTCGGACCTGGGCAGTTTACCCTTGGCCCGCCTCTTCGCGGGAGCCACCGTTGGGTCCCACACACCATCTTCGTCGTCCTCTAGCGATGAATGTTCCACCGCTTGTCTTTTGAACTGCGAAGCCGATGTACCTACAACCGGTGACAGTGGCTTCGCTTGCCTCCGCTTCCTTCCCTCCGTGGCGGTTGACATGTTCGACGCCACCGAGATAACGGAGGAGTCAGACTCTCCTCCATCATTCAGTTTCAAGGCAGTTGTCGTTCTTGCCCTAAAACGTCCCGTTTTCGGGTCGCGCAATGACAACCCTTCTCTACGGCTATACTCGCCCTCGTCTTTTTTTTTGTTTATTTGTTCCTTTTCACTCATTTTTGTTCCCATGAGAATGGTAGGAAAGACAGTCCATCGCAGAGCCTCCTTACCGGATAAGCCTATATACTGTGGAGTTCGGCCGGTATCCATAGGGTTTAACGTGTTTTCTCACGGGTTTGATGGGTTTCCTTCCCGCGCTCCAGCCAACTAAGGCAAGAGCCCCCCGCTCCACTCTAACCACGACGTACTCCTTATCGCCACCACGGAGATCGTTGAAGTGGCTAGAGTGGTTAACGGATCGTAGGGATCTCTGGCGAAAGAGACCCCCGACAGACCCTTTCGGGACCGTTACATCCTATAATGTTTCTGTCCAGTGTGCCCTCTGCTTAACAGAGGGACACCCGGAGAAACATACACCTTCGTGGGCTGCTCTTTGTCTGATCCTTCACCCTTCGACTTCCGGTATGAGTGACTCTGCCGTATAGCCGCAGGGATCATTAGGATACGCAAACCCCCCCACCACGACAAGGTGGCAGCCCCCGGGGGGGGGTTCATCGAGTCCTAGGCTAAGGCAGCTGCAAGGAAGCTAGGGGTTCTTGCAAAGGTGCGGCGGTACTTCACACCGAATCAGCTTTTAACCCTATATAAAGCTCAAGTGTTACCGTCTGTGGAGTACTGTTGTCACATTTAGGCTGGTGCTGCCAAATGTCACCTACCAGCGTTGAACTCGATAGAGAGGCGTGCAAAGAGGCTCATTGTTGACCCAGATCTAGTCGGAACCAATCTACGAAGCTGGATCTGGCGTAAGGTTGCCAGTCTCTCGGTATTCTATAGAATACATTTTGGAGAGCGTGCGCACGAAATGTTCGAAGTAATTCCCCCATCGCCGTTCTCCATCGAACAACTCGACGTACGGCGGATATCCATCCTTACGTAGTGAACGTACCACCTATGCGGACTTTCGTCGTCATTCATTGTGCGCACTGCAAAGGACTGGAATGACTTGCCCGCGTCACTTTTACCGTCTTCTTACAGTGTGGGAGTCTTCAAGAGGAGAGTGAATAGGCTCTTATAAGTTAGTGCGTTCAACGTCTTAGACTTCATCACTACTTAACATAAGGTGGGATTGCTGTCAAGCATTAACTTATTCTATCTAAAAAAAAGTTTTACGTCTTTGTATAGTATCGGTATGTAATATTTTAATCAAATCCGGTGTCCTATTAACTGTTTAAACCTCATCGACACGTATTCCCACACATTTATACCACGAATACCGTATGATACTAATAATGAAATAAATAGAAAAATGAGCAATATACCGTTCGCAGCAAAACCGTCATACAGCAAGGCCGTCATACAATCATTGCACTGCGTGTGTATCAAATTTTAGTCCGGTTCATTCGGAGACAGACGGACGGTCATTTTTCATAAATTGTACGAAACCATAAAGATCCCGGTCGGATTAGATTGATCACATTACTTATTTTAATTTCAGATCAAATTACTACTGTCGAAATGGAAAACATACGCGGCAGCAGAATAAGAATGAGATTCTTCAACAATATTATAAATAAAGTGGAGACAGATCGATTCGTTCCGCATGTTATTTATTTAGATGCACGGTGTTATAGTTACAAGTGGAGTTACAGTGTGTGATACATTCGTATCGTGAGTACGTTTTAAAATATTTTCTCCTATATATACATATATTTACCATGTTTTAGTTGTCTTGATGTTTACAAAAATTTGCAATTGCATCAGACGCAATTATCAAACACATTTTTAATCTTCGATCGAATTAGAATTGATCTCGATGCGGCCCATACACTGTACATACGCTACCTTCATCTAAAATGCCCGGTATCGTTGATTGCATCTCGATATTTGGGGTAATAACTCCTGCTAGCTTCGCCGCGCCGGTGAGGCACGAAGTCGGTACCCTCCAGCAGATCAGTGACCATAGTCACCGACGCCACCGGCTGGCGGGAACACGTATATTACTTTCAGCGACATGATGTATCATGTTACTTACAAGGTGTTCTAAACAGTCGTGTTATGTAATGCTACATGCTATGTTATGCAGTTTTATTCATTTAACTACTTGTGCACACACAATGTAAAAAATACGATGAAAACTATTACGGAAAATCGGTACGACGGTCCGTTGTTGTTGTATTTCTAATTTTTTTTTTTGGTAAATGTTCGTTTGCATGCAAGGTTGTGGCAACTGCCTATTTCACTCGAAAATTTTGGATACTTAGATAGGTATGATGAAAATATATAGTTAAATAGACGGAATTTCAACTAATGATACAGATTGGAAGTTCTTTGCCGCCCAGGGGGTAGCTCCATATGATTGTTGTCATTGAACCACAATATTAAACACACGTGAGATTACTTCCAGCTCGCGGCCGGCATCGTGCTTCAATTTAACTCATTACCGACTTCGTTAAATATTTACGGTTTTTTGTTTTGTGAACCTGAGGTCATATTGGCGTCGATCACAAGTCAGTAATAAATTTGCTGTGCCACGAATCGGTTCTTTCATTCATGCAACTCAGAACCACAATGAGGTAGCGTGAATTACATAACTTTAAACTTGTGATGATCGTTCGGTGTGCTGCTATATATCGCCGTGGTAAGTTCCCAGTCAATTCTTAAAATATATACTTTTAGCGAAATAAATCGAAATTTATATAAAAAAGCAGGCAAAATAACCTAGCCTACATTCAGTTCACCAAAATCAGAATAACAAACTAACTGATTAGTTTCACAATTACGGGATATTAAAAATGGCTCACGTGTACCGCCTTATTCAAACTCTCCTCACCGGGCACTGCCAAGAAAGCGAATGAGGAAGTCCACCTACTTTCCTTTTATAAGTTTACTGGGTTTAGTGTTTTATCATTTGAACGGGGGTACTGCTTATAATACTATAATACAATTGGGAATGCCTACTGTCGTTTCCACGTCAATATGAAGTGAACTGAAAGTCTCGATAACAACATACCTAAGACAGTTAATGCAAGATAAATAATATTCATCCTAATATAACAGAACATTGTATTTCAATCTCCGACGACGTTGTGACACGCGCGTCTCAACGTATCAATTCTGAAGATTTTAGACGTAAAAATTCCATTTCATATCTTATTTATTCAGGCGCGCGCGCCCGATCTGCTCCCTTCATGCTACTTCCCGTGCTATCTTCTCATATCCGTTTTTATAATACGTGTGTCACACGTTGTTCCTCGGGGAACTCCGATATAAAGGCACTACTTTACGACCCCGTATTTACGCCTAAAAGGGTGGAAATTCTGCTAAAGCAGGACGCGAATCAGTAAAATTTCTATCAGGATCCCTCCTTAAGTATTCCGTAAAAAAAAGGTGGTAACATTTTCAAGTGCATTTATTATAATTTTCAGTATCAAGAAAACTGCAATCATGGTACGAAAGGTTAAAAGTTTTCTCCTCCGCACTAGGAACTGTTACTAGTTTCGTTTGCCCGCTGTTAACTAAAAGTGTTAAACATGTTAAACGATTATACGCTCATGTTTTAATAATTTTTTACAGCGGTAATATAACAGTTAGGGGCGTACCAAAGCGTACAATCAGCTGTATTATATTACTAAGGAACGCGCTCCGTCTTCTGGTTGAGAATTTGCAGTAACTTAATGTTGTTCGTATCGAGTCCCGTGAGAATAGTGACATTACTCGGAATAAGATTGTCAGATGTTCTTCAAATTGTGGTCCTGTCACTGTACCATCAAATAAATTTTAACGCTAGATTGTGCCAACGCGTCGTGCGTAGTGACACGTTGAGCGATGTGGCCGTTTGTATACAACAGTTTTGTTCATTGTTTTGATATCGGCGCTGTCGTGGAAACTCGTTATAAGTATAATTAATACGTGTACAAGAAGGATGGAGGTCGCCGTACAGATCAAAATATTTTTAACAAATACAAAACCAGTATCTTACATGTGTATCTATGTATGTATGTATGTATGTTTACAATTTTTTCTATTTTTGTTTTGTTCGAAAGTGTATACTAACGAGACGGATTCCTCCAGCTATCGTGATAAAGTCCAGAGGTAAATACGAAACTCCTTAAGAAATGTTTGTTAATGAAAAAAATAAAGCATTCGTCTAGGCTGCGCGATAACTAAAAGAAATACAAAATATTGCTTAAGAAACGGACATCAACAGTCACCGAACAATGTTCATCGCCCCGAATATGTCGAACTTTCAACAGCGAAACTTCTTGTTTTAACAAACATCAAATTCTGTTTCTACCATCTGCTGTACAAACGATACACGGCTTCTAGTTTACCGTGCAGCTGATACTTTTGACGTAATTAGTACCGGCACCGGCACCGGCAGCGCCGCCTCGTTAAGAAAAGTTCTGGCAACCACGTCTGGCGCCAACGGCAACTTGTCCAGATGCGATTTGACACCGGCTTCGTTCTAGTGAAGTCTATTACTTGCTGCATGTTTGGTTCGTTTGGGCTGAGTACAACTGAATATCACAATGTCAGTAGGTTGTTAATTTAAATAGCAAACCTACGGTCGGGCCATCTTATGACATGTGGTAGAAACCACTTGTGGTATCTCCAAGTTAATTTTACACGACGGATGGTAGACTCTCCGGACCTGGTGACGGGATGGGGGGAGCGGTATGTTCAGCCGCTCCCTTAATTAAAGGGTTGCAATGCTCTCCTGAGGACTTTAAAAATGTCTCAGAGAAGCCCTAATGAGTTCCTGAATGGTGGTTAGCTCTAAGTCCCGGTGATGATACTAACGCATTCCTAACGCACCAGTGGGCGTTGATGCTTTACGATAAAACAGGTTTTGGACTATTTGGATTTTGTTAATGACTGATTTGACCTTTATACGCCATTTCCTGAACTCTCTCAGCTCATTCACTGAGCATTAAAGTCTGGAGAGGACTGATGACATCATCTGCCCCTTGGCATAGAGAGTAGTGTCATCGGCGTAAAGAGAATGTTGCACACCATTTTTTGGGATGGGTATATGAAAAACTGATACACAAAATCTTTATAACATACTCGGTTTGCATTTGAGTATGTAATCAAACACAACTTGTAGAAAATGACTTAGAAATTATGGTGACAAATACTAAAATAATGAAAATTCTATTTGCGGTTATCATAATCATTAGGAACATGATACTAACATGCTATAGTAGGACGAAGCTTTCTAGTCGTCTTCTCTGATCTTAGCGCCACCCAGCAGGAACGCATCCACGCTACCTTTATCTTAATCTAGAGACATCGCTTTGTCATAAATTGTTGATATGAGGATTTTTACGATTTTAATAAAATGAGTGTTAGATGAGGTAACGTGAACGATGTATAGAAAATAATTTTTTGTAGGAGCTCTAACGAGATATTCTCGTGTCCATTGTGGTGTCGGATGAAACGTAAGAAGTGCGCTAAGTGAGGGGGGAAGGAGTGCGTGGAGGCGGGCGAAGCGATGGGAGGTTGGCTCTTGGCCAGGGCTCCGCGTGTGCCAATACCGGGATGAGATCTCTACACCCGAGCTGTGTAAGGTATTTCTGAACTACGCGCTAATGGAATTATTTCCAATAATTATTATTTCATAGGAGTTTCAATAATTGATGAATATAATTTTACCGGTTTTATGTGAACAACAGTAGGGCAGCTGACCAGCAATAGCTGTCACCACTACTACAACCTTTACAAACTCATAAACATACACACGAAAACAATGACAACTTACATTTACAAGACGACAACATTTCGATCATTATGACAGGATGACATCATGTCCTGATACAGGAACTACTCACAACAGGCGGTGCAGCGCTTAAACAACGTTTATTCCTTCAGTATATGACAGTGCTGCGTGTGATCGATCTCCGACACGTTGAAGATTACACAGGATTTTCACAATAACAAAGAGAGTTAAGTTAATAATTGAAAAATATATCAGTTCAAAAGAGACTACTGTGCCGCTTAGTCATATAATATATTGTTAATCCAAAACGAACTTCAATTTTTAACTTCTAACAACGGCAGTTACACCCTCCGTAATGTTAACATGGCAATATTTTATAAATACGAACTCCAATAACTACAACCGCATTACGTCGGAGGACACCTGCATCAAAATTGCTGTCTGCAAGATTTTTTGCGCTGCATCCACCGAGACCATTCTCCCACAATAAGTCGTCCCGCGGCCGTGCACTTCCCTTCCTCAGAAAATCATTGAATAGAACCGTTTGCCACGAAAATCACAACGTAGTTGTGAAGGTACGCTCGGTTACACAAAATAAATTCAAAATTTCTTTAAAATCATTTTTAGCATTCCATTAACTCCCGGGGACGCTTGTATGTTTTGATATAAATTTTATAAAATTTTTGTGCATTAGTTCTTTTCTCTCTCAGGCTTCTATTAATTTTTAGAAGTTACAAAAAGTGTCACTCAATGAGTCACTCATTTTGTATTTAAGTTATATTTTATTTCATTACCGTCATGTGACCAAATCCTTCCGAGCAAATAAGTAAGAATTATTTATAGCCAGCAGGTCAGATGAAAAGGCAAACGGATCACCTGATGGTAAGCGGTTACCGTCGCCTATGGAGTCTCAGAAGGAAATTCGTTACACATTTTGCATGAACTCGGCAAAAAAGATCACGAGGATCGGACCGTGGAGGAATGCTTCGAATCCAGTCAGTGACGATCGAACGTTATTCTTGAGCGGGTGGTGCGATGATGGAAGGGTAACGTGGGCACTAAGATGTAATACCGATAGACCAGGCAATAGGAAAATATGTTTCTCCTAGAACTTAAAGATTCAAATCTGTCGGTGATTAATGGGTCGTTGGCGATACGGACTCCGCGTTTTTGTACGGTAGCAAATGGATGAAGCTAGTACATAATAATTTTATAATCATTATAATATACGACTAATCGACATAAATCGAGCTTTACCATAGGATTTAAAAAGTGTGTCATTATAAAATATGAAAAATAACAAAAATAATACTATGATGATGACAAAATATTAAAATACTTAAAGATAATAAACTAAAATAAAATATCAAAAATTTAAACATTAATAAATAAAAAATACCAACACCAATATTATCTGACAATTTGAATCTTTTGTACTGTGTGTATGTGCTGTAACGGCACTTAAAATTCTTCCGCTTGGCATTATTCGCAGCTGTCAACAACGAAAATGAAAAGAAATGAAATAATATTTTATTCGAAGTTGGTTTTTACAAACACTTTTCGAACGTCAAACTACGCCATCGCTTCAACAAATCCCTACTGTGAGTGGTCTCGGAAGAAGAAGCGGCAAGAAACTCCCGAGGAGATTTTTTTTCCTACCCACAGTTACAGAACGCACTTAAACTGGATTAATATCAAACTCATGTCCAAGCAGTCTTATCCTGAAAGTAATCATCAAGTTTGTAATAACCTTTCCGCATAAGAACGCATTTTACGTGAGCTTTAAATTTACAATATGGCATTTCTGTCAATTTTAATAGAATTTTATTATAAATATTTACACATCTACCCATGAAAGAGCCGCCAGTTTTGCTTAGTCTGAAATTTGGAACAATCAGTTTAGCCTTACTCCTAGTATTAATACTGTGAACATTACTCTTCCTAAGAAAACTATTGTATGTGTACACAACGATTTGATACACGTTAACACCTAAAGTTTCACGGAGATAAACAAACACCTCAAGAATCGCGGAAAGTTTTTTTTTTATTTTCATCCCCTATGTAGATACCAGCAGCACACCGCCGTCTTCGGCGGTAACTATTTCTTAATAGTTATATAAGTCAATATTTACCGATCGAGGGGACAGCTTCCAAAGATACCCGACCTCGCTGGGAGGTACCGAGTTATGTTAAATTCTTACCCAATAAAACCCCTTCGGCTGCAATCCGGCTCAATCTCGTATGAACGCGCCGGTACCTCCACTCCATAGTCCTTATCTACATACACGCCTAGTTTACTTCTAGTCACGTTAAATTAGCCAGTTATTTTTTAAACTTGTTAGTGTGGGAGACAAAACAGTCGTTAGTTAATGTGTGATAAATATTTTATACAGAGAGGAGGTTGCGTCATGATTCAGTGTATTAAAGGAGCCTATTTGTATTTATTACCTAACCTACGTTACCTACCTTTGTTGACTACATACTCGTAGATACAAGCATAGAATACAACAGAGGTGACAACAAACAGTGTGAACTATTTGTCTATGTGTGGTAAGTTTTAACTAAAAAATAAATGTAAAACAGAAGACATATGGTTTAAGTTTTTATTTCATTCTCTATTTTTCTATTCTATATAAATATGTTTCAAATAATGAGAAGGAGGCATGATACTTAGTCTCGGCCAAAAACAAAACAAGCATCATGACGTGCGCTCAACAAGGCAGCTTGCGTTATTAATATTACACAGTGTTTTCGTTATAAAATGGTTTTCTATCTTCGATCATACACATTATATAGAAACAATTACTGGAAATGTCCAATATAGGTGTGCAAATTTCGAAGTAAAACCAAAAGTCAAAAATATAAAAATACCTAGAAATGAGATCGATAAGTCCGTTAATTGATCTGAGTGACATTGATTTAATATTTATATTGCGTAATAGAGCAATTAAAGTTTTGTATGGATTAAAGGATGGATTATAAGTTCGATTTATAATAAAGTTAATATGTGAGTTACTTATTACAACTTGTAAGCGACGTGCTAAAGCACACTTTGTAGGTAAAAATATATTGTCATAATATAAATGGCAAGGACGTCTGGAAACAACAGTGTTACAACCGATTCTGCGCGTTACTTTGTGATGGTGTGCTGAAAAATTTTTTTTTTTAGTGGGTCTACTCACTCTACCTGGTGGCTGGCTATCTCTCGTTCATCATTCGTATTTTAATAAATTAATAACTTGGTTTATAAATTCATACAATTACATACAGATAACAGTTTCTTTCGCCACTCTGAGCAGTTTTAAGACTGTATCGCTGGCAAAGAAATAAATTTTTCATCTACCCTAACCTATATTTGAAAATAATGGTGATAAAACCTCAAACCGTTCAGGGTAGCTTTAAGGCTGACTCATGGTGCCATATTATAAAATCACTCAGAACAATCTAAAGAGCTGATTCGTATGTTGATATTCTTACTGATGATATTATTACTGATGATTAAAGTGGACTTTCCACTTTAACCTTAATTACTCCACTGTAACCTAACCTAATTACAGCAATCGAAATATTGGGCAACCCACGCAATAACACTCAAGAGTGCAATATACCACAAGTCACCTGCGAAGAACACCAACCGGGAAGTGCAACCGACCCACCTCCTAGTGTCATCCCTCTTGACTTACCATAAGATGGTGACACCGAAATCGAAACTCCAGGATTAGTCGAACCTGATCCTGTTATCGATCTAGATATTCTAGACATTCTCGGTGCGGACCCAACCCACAAAGATGTTTATGGCAAAGACATACACGAAGGTCTCGCATTTAGACTGGAACACATGGCCACCAACGGCATTTCCAAAGAATCACGAAAAGAATTAAACGAAAAATACTTGATTCCTGTAAACTGTATGAAATTGGCGCTCCCTCCATGAATCCTGAAATAAAGGCTCCGTCTCGGAAATTGTTATGAATCGGGATAAAGCGCTAGAAGCAAGACAAAAACAATTGGCGGGTGCAATATCGGGCTTGGCATCGGTAATTAACAACGAGATTCAGCCAAAAGAGAAAAACAACGCACGACTGAAGCAACTTATGGATATTTGTCGAACTTTGCAATAGCTTCCGTAAAAAGGGATTTAAAAGAACATATTGCAAATACTAAAATTGACAAATACCTCTTTGGGGAAAACCTATCAGATACATTAAAAACAGCAAAGGCCGTAACCAGATCAGGAACAGAACTTAAACCGAAAATTGCACAGAAAAATAAAACTTCCTCAAATTCGATGGTTAATTAAAACTGGAAGAGCCCGGCCCAGCACGAAAGCAAACTGTCCCGCAGCGGAGCCGCGAACCAGTGGAGCCGAGATCCCCGGCGCCGGGCCCTCAAATACGATCCACTCGCAACGCGACGCGCGTCGACTTGCCGAGACTGCCGCAGCATTAGCCCAGGCAGAGCCAAAGACGTTAAATTCGGTAATGTATGTACGAGCGTCAACTTTTCACATTCTACAAACAGTGGACACTCATCACCAATGACCAAACAGTACTCAAACAAAAAACGCCAATTCACTGAGGCGATTCATCACCTTATGACGATATGCGCCATAAGCGAATGCGCACCCTATCAGGGACAGTTCCTATCTAGTGTATTTTTACGATCCAAACCAAATGGCAAAATGAGATTCATACTTAACTTGAAAAAACTAAATAAATTCAATATCACTGACCATTTTAAACTAGAAGATTTACGAACTGCAATAAAATTAGTTTCTAAAAAATGTTACATGGCAAATCTAGACGTAAAAGATGCGTATTTTGTAATAAAAATTTATATTAATTTTAAAAAATACTTACGATTCTCCTGGGAAGGTAAAATATACGAATTTAATGTTTTACCATTTGGTTTGAACACAGCCCCATTTATGTTCACGAAAATAATGAAACCTATAATTAAATTACTTCGAACTTGCGGATACCTATCCACCATATTGTAGTATTTAGATAAACTACATTTAATACACTACATAACACTACAGTTAATAATATCATTAGCAATAAATTTCTGAGAATCCGACATGTGATCAAAAGAAAACACCTTATTATCAGGTAAAACACTCGTAATATTACACGAATCAGGATTAAAAGTAGCAGATAAAATACGAGGAAGTAAATCAAACTTTTTCCAAAAATCAACGCCTAAGATAAAAGAGGGTGATATGTCTGGAAGAACATGAACCTTGATAACATGGGATTGTTTATCAAAATAAATTTATCAAAATAATTTACAAAATAAAAATAAAAGTAATCATGATGACAATAATTTAGGACATTTGTCAAATATTTGACAACAATAACAACACATTAAACCTAAGAAAATATGTAAAGAAATTACAGAATAAAGGGATAAAAGATACAGGAAATTATAAAAGAAGTTAACCAAAGGAGTATTATAAGAGTTACGAACTATGTGAGTACAAAAATACTAGATATAAAAACATGTAAGTATCTAAATACTACAATTTATCTAGACGATATCGGCAAGTTCGATCAATAACAATTGTCACCTATCTAGAATAACACTGATTATTATGTTTTAATTAATTAATTTATCAATAAAGTAACTATAAATGTACAAGTTGCAAATAACTAATCTCTTCGGACGAACTACTCGCATAATTATGGTAGACCTTTACTTACAGTTAAGTTCGTTTAACCATCAATTATACAGGTGTTATTATATAACTTAATTATACAGAAGCGACCACTAACAGTACAGGCCTAGTGCCACTGCCTCGTTCAATAGTCCTCGTCCGTGGCTGAGTTGCAAGTTTTCTTAAAATATCATGTTGGAACACAAACCGTTTAATGTCATTATTCACTTCAATGAACGTTCACCTAAAACACCGGATTTGTTTCCGTGAAGTATTACAGACAGAAGTAGTCGTGTATACTTTTTACTCCATTTTTTCACATGTCGATCCTACAAATACCAGAATCCCGGTAGAGAGGTAAGTTTCTTGTCACTATATACGAGTATATGTTTTGAGTGAAAAAGCCATGATATGAAGTAGACTATAACAGTGAGACATGTGTTAGACGTAAACATACACACATTCGAACAGACACATGAAGAGCACGACGCCCGTAATAATCGACCGCTTGTATCAGCGATCTATCATACTCAGCTGGGTCACTGAACACTAGGCCGCACTACGTGACTAACATACTCGTAGATTATTGACATGCTCTTGTCGACACCTGGCCGACAAACACTGGCAACAAGCCGACCTGTTAATACAACTCCTTTTATACAAAACACATTACATTGATCTGTTAGTAGTATAGAAGCAGCTGGGCAAACAATTATTTAAAAGTGATTTAATTTTGAATCTTAACATGAAAATAACAACAATTATGAGACAATTGAAATCAAAGTCTTGGGCAATGGACGACTGTCTCGTA
Organism: Megathymus violae; assembly: GCA_003671415.1. Taxonomy (NCBI): domain Eukaryota; kingdom Metazoa; phylum Arthropoda; class Insecta; order Lepidoptera; family Hesperiidae; genus Megathymus; species Megathymus violae. Next base: position 105,175 of record PDGT01000165.1, on the reverse strand, counting down.
ATACTGTTACAGAAATTGAACTGATTTCTATAGGGTGTGTGGATTGATACAAGTTTTTGTTTCTGGGTCATCAAAGTATACTGGTCCCTGAACAAGACAGGTGCTGACGAAATGCCCATAGAAATATTTGAGACTACGGAGGATGTCGTTGTCAATATCTTACACTACATATATCTGCAACTATGGTATACGAGAGAGGGGCTTAAAGATTGGTCACATTCCTTGTTCACCCGGCTCCTCAGAAAAGCCTCACCTAAAAAGTGTAATTATTAATTTCGAAAAACTTAGTCAATTTTACAGTTTAACTTATCTTTATGATTGTAGGATTATGGTTAAATATCTGACAAAAAATTGTTCAACTACCCCCGTACTACTAGTTTTGCCCTGTATGACGGCGAAATAGCGCGGTCAGTTCATTATCAGTTATATATTGAATACGAAGCTCCGGGCTAATATAGGCGGAAAGAATGTTCAAAAACCGTATTAATTTGCTATGTGGATCTTCGTAAAGATTTTGAACCCGTTAAGTGATTGAAGCTTTGGGAAGTACTATTATCAATGGTTGTACAACGATATCTGGTTTATCTCATTCAGAGCCATTACGAAGACGTTACACACGTGTTATGTGCTTAAATGCATATGTAATACGTTTATTAGTATCACTTATATCTTACTAGACGTTAAATGAGCATTATATTAAACTTAAAACTTGTTAATGAATATGACGATATTTTATCATTAATACTTATGATCCTAATAACGCGGTAATTGTCGATATGTAGGTATGCAATATATTTAATGAATCTGACACCTAAAGATGAACAAAAAATGAAGTAAAGCTAATAACCTTACAAATAATCATGTTTTATAATGTAAAATACCATAAAGTTTGCAATTTCAACACGAAGAATCGTCTGCATAACAAACTCAGTAGCGGCGCGATTCACTTGTTCCTCTCGGTCACCGGGGGGAGGGGGGGCGTTAGGTAAGGGTGTAGAGCGCGTGGTGCGGGACGCGGGGGTGTTAGTCTAACTAACCGTAACTCGAGTCGCTCCAATTAGACAGCTCTTATCTCGCGAGCTCGCCGCCGCCGCGCCGCTGCCCCAATTCATCAATTCACCGCTTGGTGAAAATCAAAACCTCATGAAATACATGCAGGTAATTGTATTACTGACGGGAATATCATTGAATAAACCACTTTGACATGAGGGTAAGAGACTCCAACCACGAACATTTACTTTGCCATTAATACTGTGGTACTGTAAAATTTAAGTTAAAAGATTTTCTCGAATTTGTGGTAATTGACATTAAAAAGTAAGAAATGTTACATTGATTGAAAAACAAATAACAAGTTGACGTTGACAAAAATTAGCGAAAAGACAATTTGAAAGATTCACAGACAGTAAACTGTAATGAAGTATTAGTTAAAACATGAAGTGTATGTGGCTGCGAACTCTGTCGTTCTATCCAGCACACTGATCGTGAGTCGTCATCCAGTTGTTGAATAAATGTATTTAAATATTTAAATTTAAATATATATGTAAAGAAATTATATTTCTTTAATGTTTATTTTTCTAACTAAAAACTCTTTAGTACGTTGTATATAGGTTTCAGTAAAGTAGATGACATTTTTTTTTATTTATTATTTTGTTTGAATTGTCAATTTTAGATTTTTCATTTTTAAAATATTTAGTACAGAAAAATGTGGAATATTAAACTTTAAATGTCGTTTCTTTGTTAACAGGTAAGGGATTATATAATTGTTTCGTTTTTTGTGTTTTAGTTAAGGTTTTGTATAAATTTAAGTTAATAAAATAAATCTTTGTTAACAGAGTAACACATATTTATTCCACCTCAATAATTCGGCACATTAAATCTTATAAAACGACATTTTTGTTTATAAAAACAGAAGATGGATAAATTTCTATTTGAATTCAAAATATTACCAGGCAGCGATGGAAAATCAAATGTCTATTGTATTACCTCGATAACTACGAGTGATAATAAAGTATATGCTAAACCAGGGGAGCTTCGATCTGTCGGTTTTCATAAAGATATAATAAAAACAGCCGCTTATACCAAGGTAAAAAATAGTCTTAAGAAAAGATATCAAACTCGTAAAATTTGGATAATAATGACAGAAGAACTTAAAGAAGCGTATATTGATGAAGATTGTAATCTACAATTTAAGGAACAATATCTAGAGGAAGTGAGTCAAGGACAAACTAATCAAGAAATAGGTACTTTAGAAAGATTATTTCAAAAATTGGTTCAAAATACTCAAGAGACTAGACAGCAAAGCTTAAAGAATATTGCAGAGAAATTTGTGATTGAAAAATTTACAAGTAGAAATTCGAATGCAAGACAATGGATGGATTTTTTTGAACAAGAATGTTTAGGCTTTGATGTGACAGAAGATGAGAAAAAAATTGAAATACTGAGGTTATTTATGGATAAGAGTTGTACTGATTGGTATAGTTCTATGGTTATAAAATTTACCATGAATTGAGAATGGACAATATGGAAAAACTAATTTTGTGACACATTTACTAACAAAGGATGGAACCAAGTTAACTACGCACTATTATTCAAATATAAAGATGGATTATTAGTAGATTATGCTATAAAGAAAGAAAAACTTTTACTTGATATGAGAAGATCAATCGATACAGGTACTCTGATAGATCTTATAGCGGGAGGTTTGCCTGATTTTATACTATGTAAAATTGATAGAGAAAAATTAAAAGATACAGTGGATATGTTCAATGAGTTGAGTAATTATGAGTATTTAGTAAAAAGAAAAAAATATTCTAGCTACAAAGTATATAGCAATACAAAAGTAATAATAGGGATGAAAATCGAATCTCATGTGAAATTTGTAAAAAACTCAACAAAGGTATCCGCTACCATCCTAAATCTGTGTGCTGGTTCCGGACGAGAGACGATGATAGAGTAAGAGTAGAAAATTTTAAACATGTAAATAACTCTATAATAGAAGCAGAGTTAAATGAAAATCACCAAAAAAACTAATAGTGACACCATTAATAAATGTCAAACTGCTATTGAATAATACATTAGAAATATATGGAGTGTATGATTCAGGTTCAAATGTTTCCCTTATTAATTCTAAGTTGTTGAATTTAAAAGGAAAAAATTATAATTTAAATGAAGCCAATTTAATAACAATTAATGGTGTCAGGAAGACAAATGGTTTGACAACTTTAAAAATTAAAATTTTTGAAATAAAAGAAAATGTCGAAGTGTACATAATTAATGAACCAAATTTCAAATACGATTTTTTGATTGGATTACATATGATAAAAAAATTCAAACTAATCCAAACTGAAGATCTAAAATAAATCAAAAACAATGCTTAAGCAAGGAAAGCAAAGACTGTGTGAAGCAAGAAAATTCTATAAAATTAAACAGATATACTGAAGATGAAAGTATAGAAAACAAAAAAAAAAAACAAAATTAATTTTAATGAACATGTGAAAGAAGATTTTGAAATAAAAATAAGTCATTTAAATAAATATCAAAAATCTAAAATAAACAAACTGGTTAATAACTATATTTCAGTTTTTGCAAAAAATAAATATGATGTCGGAACAGTTAATAAATATGAAGCTAGAATAGATTTATTAATAGATAAATATTGTAGTAAAAGGCCATATAGATGCACTACAGAAGATAAAAAAGAGATAGAAGAACAAATAGCAAAATTACTGGACAGTAAGCTTATAGAGGAATCGTATAGCCCATTTGCAGCACCTGTTACTTTGGCATTTAAAAAGGAAGAAAATAAAAAGTCTAGACTATGCATAGACTTCAGAGATTTAAATAAAATAGTGGTACCTCAAGCTCCACCATTTCCATTAATAGATGATTTAATAACGAAGGCCAGAGATTGTAATTTTTTTTCAACTCTGGATATAAATTCTGCATTTTGGTCTATTCCTTTACGAGTAGAAGATCGGAAAAAGACAGGGTTTGTAACACAGGAAGGACATTTCCAATGGACTTGTCTACCATTTGGACTAAAAACAGCACCTGCAATTTTTCAGAGAATATTAAGTAATATTCTAAGGAAGTACAAACTTGCAGATTTTGCGGTTAATTATATAGATGATATCCTAATATTCTCTAAGTCTTTTGATCAACATATTCATCATCTAACACAGTTGTTGGAAGCAATAAAAATAGAGGGTTTCAGATTAAAATTTACCAAGTACACATTTGCATCAAACTCAGTAAAATACCTGGGTCATGTGATTAAAAATAATTCTGTCAAACCAGTGAAAGATAACCTAATTTCAATAAAGGATTTCCCAGTTCCAAAAACACAAGAACGTAAGACAATTTTTAGGTAAAATAAATTTTTATCATAAATATATACCAAGCAGTGCTATAATATTAGATCCATTGCATAATTTACTCAGAAAAAATCAAAAATTTATTTGGTCTGATGAATGCCAAAGAACTTTTGAAAAAATAAAAAGTCTCCTATGCTCTCAACCAGTTCTAGAAATTTTTGACGAAGATTTACCAATTAATATTTACACGGATGCTTCTATAGAAGGTGTTGGAGCAATTTTGAAACAGGTACAACCCGATGGTAGTGAAAAACCAGTGGCATATTTTTCGAAAAAGCTAAATGAAGCCCAAAAAAAGAAAAAAGCTATATATTTCGAGTGCTTAGCTATCAAAGAAGCAGTGAAATTCTAGCAATATTGGTTAATAGGAAAAACATTTACAGTTTATTCAGATCATAAGCCATTACAGAACATGAACTTAAAATCGAGAACCGACGAGGAATTGGGTGACTTAACATATTATTTATCACAATATGATTTTAACATAAAATATACTCCGGGAAAACAAAATTTGGAAGCGGACTGTCTTAGCAGGAACCCCGTATTGGAGTCAAGTGAAAATTTAGATGAACAACTAAAGATTGTAAACTTGATTAATGTAGAAGATATCTTAATTGATCAAAATAAAAATGAAGACATACAAAATAACAAAGACAATATGATACAGAAACAAAATGTATATTATAAAAAAGTGAGAGGCGAAGAAAAAATTATTCTATCAGAGGATTTCAGTGTAAATTTTTTTAAAAATATACATGACAAGCTTTGTCATATAGGCATAAACCAGATGGAAAAGACTATAAATCCTCTTTATATATCCAAAAATTTAACAAAAAATATAAAAAATGTCTGTAAAAACTGTGAAGTGTGTATAAGAAATAAATCAAGAGGACAGGAAAAATTTGGATTTATGTCTCACTTAGGTCCGGCCACAAAGCCATTTAAAATAATGTCTATAGATACAATTGGAGGTTTTGGAGGTTCAAGATCCACAAAGAAATACCTACACTTGTTAGTAGATCACTTCACTAGATACGCATTTATTTTAACGTCAAAGACTCAGAATGCAAATGATTTTATTAAGTTAGTCATGAACATAGCTGAAACAGAAGATATTGGTATGCTCCTTACTGACCAATATCCAGGGATAAATTCAAGAGAATTCAAAATATTTTTGAAAAACAAAAAGATACCTATGATATTTACTGCAGTAAATGCACCTTTTTCGAATGGCCTAAATGAAAGATTAAATCAAACGTTGGTAATAAAAATTAGATGCAAAATAAATGAAAAAGGAGTTAAAAAGCGTGGACAACAATAGCACATGAGTGTGTTAATAGATATAACCAAACTATTCATACAGTAACCGGTTTCTCGCCAAGTTATCTTTTGTATGGAACAGATGTAACGATCATACCAGAAGAATTGAAGCAAGAAACAACACACAATGACTGGATCAGAGATAGAACAACAGCTCTTCAGAATACAATAAAATCACATAACTACAATAAAATATTATTTGACAAGAATAGGAAACATATTGAATTTAATGTAGGAGATAAGGTGTACGTGGAAAATGGCAATAAGTTAAACAGGAAAAAATTAGATGAACTGAAGATTGGACCGTTTGATATTATTGAAAAAATTTCTAAAACAATTTACAGAATTGATACAAATCTCAAGAAAACAGACACAAACATTTTCCATATCACAAAACTTATTCCTATACCTGTGAAAGAAGATAAATAAAAAGGAGAAAAAGATGCAGTCGATGCAAAAAAAAGGATGTAAAAATGTATATTAAGAAAATTTTCTTCCCCAAGGGGGGAGATGTAAAGAAATTATATTTCTTTAATGTTTATTTTTCTAAATAAAAATTTAGTACGTTGTATATAGGTTTCAGTAAAGTAGATGACATTTTTTTAAATTTATTATTTTGTTTGAATTGTCAATTTTAGATTTTTGATTTGTAAAATATTTAGTAGAGAAAAATGTGGAATAATAAACTTTAAATGTCGTTTCTTTGTTAACAGGTAAGGGATTATATAATTGTTTAGTTTTTTGTGTTTTAGTTAAGGTTTTGTATAAATTTAAGTTAATAAAATCTTTGTTAACAGAGCAACACATGTTATATACATGTATATATATATTGAAATACATCTTTCGGAGATGGTAATTAGTATTGACGTGAAACGAAACACAGTACGATATCCGAGTGATGGCAGCACCGCCGCGATGACGTCGATACTCGGCTAACATCGTGCTACAACAGAGCCTAGCTAGTGGAGTGACGCCGGATGGAGCCTCAGTTTACATTCTGTGGTCGAAGTGATCGGTTCTTCCGCACTGGGAACTGTTACTGGTTTTGTTTTCCCGGTGTGAAGTGTTTGCTTACAATTAATTAAAAGTCTTAAATGATTATACGCAATTGCTATGTTCGACAATACTGCTAAAACTACTGGCATCGCCGACATATATATATATATATATATATATATATATATACATATATTTATGGAAATGCTTGACTAGAATAAAACTGGCATGGGATGATAAGTGGTGATGTAATCTCAGACGGTAAAGTGCAGTGCTGACTGATAAGTGATAGTAGTCAATTGAATATCATTATTATAATCATCTGTTAAGAATTAAATTTGTACTTTGAAATGTGTAACTAAATCTAAAAAGAAATGTCAAATAATAATACTGAGTATTTGAAGTATGAATTTAGCAACAAATCGGAAAATTTGGAAATAACCAACTATGTCAAAACTATTTCAGTCGCGTTCTAAAGGAGCAGATGATGGATTACGAGCCTCAAATAACTTTATCTTGTCGATTACAAAATCAAGAAGACCTCACATTATCTTTTTATACATCATGAAGATAATCGACAATCGCTAACTGGTGAATTTAATTAAAAAAAAACCTTCATCAGCGCTTTTGCAGGTAAGCTTCTTGTGTTGTAATTGAATCTAAATAAAGATGAACAATTTGAATCTGAATCATGTTGATTCTACAGATCGTTTAACCCGTCGTCAGTACGACACATACCGAAGCTCATTATAGGCTTTATGCAAGCGCTATGTAAAAGCTTCGCTAATTAGGTAATATAACTTTCATGGTTAGCTCGTTAATATTAACTTCTAACTTGTACACCGTCACTTCAGCTTCCCTCCCTGGTCCCGCTATATAGAAGTTATCTCATCATAGTAAATATTCATTCTGTTCGTTAATACTACAACAATGTCCTTACTTTTGTTTACGTAAATGTTTAGCGATGAAGCCTTACGCACATATTTTTATCTATAATTTCTATTTACATAGGCATCACATGCTCAGATATGTAGTGATATAATCCGACTGACATTGGAAAGTTCTATATACGTGTCCATTGGTCAGCCGCTGTATGTTAGTCGTACGCCGGCGCTGCTCCGGATGCGCTAAGATTACCTCGAACGAGCAGACAGCCGATAGCGATGAGGTTTACAGTAACATACACAAACATCTGCTGAACGACGCAGCTGAAACTTTCAGGACCTTTAATTTATGATGTGAGTATCGAGTAATTATAATGCGATTTCCTTAGATAGGCAATTTATTTGTTTTCCTGTTTACGACTGGATAGTGTCGGTAAACATTCCTGGTTATTTCTGTTTATAGTTTTCTGTATCAAGCTGATGAAAGATGAATTGGTCAGTTGCTAATTAAGTATAAAATTAGACTTTTTTTCCTGAAGGAAATATAGCCGGTGTGAACTAAAAAGTAGCTAGTAATGGATCGAATGATAAAATTTACTACGCCACGCCGCTATACCTAACAGATAACTCAACTACGGCGTCTCAATGGCTGCAATCAACCACAGAATTATACGAAGTTAGCCAGCGTTGACTGTCTATAGCCGTCTCGGCTAACTTTGCACCACCATATGACTATTTCCGTATACTGAACGCACTTATTTTCCCGGAGAAGCATTTACCGATAATTCCATTAGCTGTAAGTTACCGAGGGCTTACAGTGTTAAAGTAGAATGTGACAAGTTGAGCGATAACTCATCGACCGTGAGGAACATGACTCCGGTTACATTACTTGTCGTGTAAGCGAATCGCATAAAACTGAACTATAAAAATATACTTCACTTTACTTACTTAAGAAATAATACTTTTGATTTTTCTCATAATTGGGAAATTTCCTCAAAACGGATATTATTAGCTCAAATTGATCAAGTCGTGTTGATCGACAATAGATTTTAGCCTCCTCGTAAATCTTCCAATCGATTATTTAACTAGAAACTTAAGATTAGAAGGAGACAAAAGAAACCAAACACAATCTCCTATCGTCAATTTTACATAAACATAGACGGGTGTCGATACGTTACTTTACACTGAGTAAAGTACACTTTAACATATTACTGCTACATGAAATTTGTTACAGACCCGCCCGCTGCGCTCGGCAAGAGGTCCTCGGTGAGCGAGACCTAGTTCCGAGGACTATTACTCGATTTAAAGCTAACGACATCCGTTCCGCGGACCTGTCCATAACGTACCCACAGGAACTGACGAGGTTTTCCTCGGGCGCTGGTGACATTACGATCACTGCCCGTAAAAGTTTGCAAGCAGCAGTTGGAAATTTCAAATTGCTTTTACACTAGTTACAAGTTTCAGATTACAAATTTCAATTCTGTTACAATTTTGAAGAATGAATTTTGAAGATGAAATTAAATTTTAATTGAAAAATTGCAAATGTGATTCATTAAAGTTTCTCTTATTCACTAATTAATAGATTTTTCATTAAAAATGTAATATACTCGTATTTGCTTTGATTAGACATCATTAGTTTAACTGATATTTTACATAGTCTATCGTCTGCACAATCACATGTTCTCACTACATACCAATTCTCACTGAGATCGGCCAAACCGTTTTTGAGTTATCTTGAGACATACAGAGAAGTTCAACACATTTATATAGTAGAATAGATATAACCTTATCAACTGTAAGTATCAATCCACGACAATGAACTAACTGACAAAAAGGGGTCAATTTGTAAAGCCGTAAAAAAATGTTGCCCATCAAAGTAACGAAATCTACATTTAGATAAATGTGAAGCTCTTTTTTTAGTTTACAATCCTAATTCAATTTCAATTTCATGAGCAAACTATCCTTATTAACCTGTTTTTTAACTTGTGCAGTTCTACTATTATTCCCTCCCTGACGCATCAACGACTCAAAATGTGTGTTTCGTCAAGAGTTAACCACTTGTGAATTTGTACTAGGGCTCTAGCCTGCTCACCTGAGTATCTTCCACGTTTTAGAACATTTTCACAATGTGTTGGTTACAGTACTGAATAGATAGATAGATATATAGATAGATAGTCTTTATTTGTTAGGTAAAGTTATACAGGCAAAAAGTACAATAATAATTATTATTACATAAATAAGTATTATCACCTTACAAAATGGATCCTACTCAGCATTATGCTGGTGATACCAGCGCTGGTCTTCCGCAGGACCCAACAAGTGACACCACGAACTATATCCTCTCACAACTTACATTACCTTATGCTATATAACAGCAATAAAATAATAATAGAAGTAGCAGCTAAATAAATCACATTAAGGAGAAAAACAAAACAAATACAAAATAAAATAAAGGACACGAAATTAATATTGCAACACCATGGAGAACGTAATTACAAACATTATATTAATCTGTTACAATTACAAAATGGCCATGCCATATAAACTCTGTGACCTCTGCGCGAACATTGCGGTTTACCAACAAAACCAAAACTTAACAGAATTAACAAAACAATGCAAGAATATAACTTAAAAGTAAACATTTTTATTAAACTGTCTGTTCTCTCATATGGCACTTGTGTCAAGTAAGAGTGTTTCCTGACTTTTCTGGTGGTTTAACAAAAATACTTTAAGTTTGACCTTACATCCTTGAACGGATTCCTGAATAGGCAGTTAAAAAGACGGTTCTCCGCTTTTTTCTTGACTTACAACACTCCAATTTTTGTATTCGTATGTGGCGGCGGTCACCCACCAACATGTTGGTCCGATTTACAGCTATTTTCATGAAAAAGCTTTCCATGGCGTATTGTTCTACGGCGTAGTAGTTGTACCTGTTAAACATTTTTATTCAAAATTAGATTTAAAAATGAACTATCCAAATATAAAGCGCTCTTGGGTTATATTATCAATTTTCAGAGATTTCTCTTACAATACATATACATAACCTCCATATTCAACATATACTATATTCAACAAAAATTCTTATCATCTTAGCCATTATTAAAACTTCTGTTTGCCGAGTGTCGTGTACCGGTGACAAATAAAGATAATTGTCACAGTTGATTCCGATGAGTAGCAGAGGCCTCCAGGGAGAAAACCGTCACTATCTAACAGATAAAAATATTAAAACCACGAATAAAGCTGCACTAATTCAGGTGTAATATCTAATTGTTTGGGATAAATGCACGTCTAAAGATTAAAATTTAAATTAAATGTATAAAGAATGACTCCACTTTATCAAATTTATATGAAAATATTAATATTATTTTTAACAAACACGTGGACCGTTTCGAAATATGCGTGCCGTCTAACCAACACATTACACACACGACTTTGAAATTTTACATTCAGCGCGGCTAAAGAAGGTGCCCTTCAAAAATTCGTATACATTTTTCACATTTACTTAGTTCAGTTTATATTTAAAACTAAATTGTATTCCAACTAATTCAATCGATTTAAAATTTCATAACAAGGTACTCGTTATAACATTTTGTGCTTTAATGCACTGCAATAACACTTTCATCGGTCTACACAGACCCCGTTAGCAGCCACATGCTTACGAACCAGTACCTTACAAAAAAGAATTTATTAGAGGACTCATAAATAACTTTCTTTGTAAATTAAAATTCAATAAATATTTATACATTGTGAAAGATGTTTAAATGACTATTGTCCATCAAAAGTTATGACGTACAATATCATTACAGTGTACTTTGGCTGTATAAGTGGCTAATATTTGCTGTATAAATCTGCATATTTTTAAAAACAAAAAAACATTATAGATTCATCGTACTAACTCGTGTATCCAACCTTGATTTTTCACTCTAACCGTGGCTAAAGAAGTTTCACTTCAAAAATATTAATTGTATGCGATGAATTAAAATAATAAGATAAGCACCAAAAATATAATAAATACATATTTTATTGCGACTGTAGTGGACTGGTTAATAAAACTACTTTTGAAGTGAAAATTTGAAACGGTAAGGAGCGCAAGAAAACACATCCACCCGCACAATTGTCTTTTCTAAAACTATTTTGATAATGTCGTTAAAAAATAAAGATAATAAAATTATAGAAATATTACATTTAAAACAAAATAAAGTTACGCGTCGCCTACATTTTCCCATCCCTAGTGCTGGCACAACACTTATCACCTATAACGATTCGTGCGACACGTGATCTGAATTCGTCGGTCTTTGCCAGGCATTATGGCGTGAATTTATAGTGACATTTATAGGGAAGTTAGGGTCTGCAATCGAGACTAGATCTCCAAATTGCAAGGGTCTCTGCTCATCGTACCACTTTTTTCTCAGATGCACCTCTTTATCCATCGTTTCCAGAACATCTCTGATAAACTTCGTGATATGCGCCATTGTTTTCTTAGGTAAGAATCAGACTCATCGAAGACCCCTAAGGTTGGTAAATTTGAGGAGGTTCCAAGTATAAATTGGTTGGGAGTAAGTGTTTCTGCGGTATTTGTTTTCACTGCGCCGTGGGTGACTGCACGGCTGTTTACTTCAAATGCGGCATCAATGCGACCACCCACTCGTAGGATCCCATTATCATCAAATATCGGCGTCAAGGTAAGTAGTTTGCTTTTTTTGTCCAATGCTTTATTTTGTTTCAAGTTATGCCGGTCATCTAGGGAGGCTTTCATCTGGAAGTATTTGAATAACATGTTTTCAGCGCGTTCCATCATCGCACGATCTACATAACTAATACAGGTTTTTTACAATTGTCAAGAGATAATAGTTTAAGAAAGAAAAAAGTCACTTGGGTACTTAAGAAGAGCGTGCGCTAGGGCGCACGAGACGTTCGGAGTCCCCGGCGTTCAGCGCAAGAACACCTCGGCGACTGAAGCGTGCGTCAAGACGCACGAGACGTGCTGAGTCTCTGGTGTTCGGCACACGTAGACCTCGTTGATTGCAGCGTGTCTTGGAGTGCACAAGACGCCAGTACCTCTGGTGTTCAACACATGAAGATCTCCTTAACCAAAACGTGCGTTAGGGCGCACGAGACATATAGATCCCGGAGTCGAGAGTACCAGAAGATTTCCGGCTATGAGTGCGAGACTGTTCCGTATCGTGGTTGAAGTGATGTGACTCCACTCGCGAGACTATTCCGAGCGAGACTTTCCGAGTCCTGATTGAAGTGCCATGACTCCACCCGCGAGACTCTTCCGCACGAGACTTTCCGCGTGAGACTGTCAATGTCTAGATTTAAGTGTTGTAACCCACACGCGAGTCTCCTCCCAGTGAGACTTTCAGTTTCCTGATTGAAGTGCCATGAATCCACCCGTGAGACTGTTCAGTCTCATCACAGCTCACCTTTTATATGTCGAAATTTCAGGTATGATTCTCTTCTTTGTGTTCTATTTAACGAATTTAAAATTTCTAATCAGCCTAATAAATCACATTACCAAAGAGGATAAATAAAAGTTATCATGATGACAAGAATTTAAGACATTTGCCAAATATTAGACAACAATAACAAAACATTAAACATTATAAAATAATTAAAGAAATTACAGAATTATTTGATGAAAGATACAGGAAATTATAAAATAAGTTAACCAAAGCAGTATTATAAAAGTTACAAACTATGTGATTACCCAAATGTTACATATAAAAACATGTAAGTATCTAAATACTACAACACATCGACTTTACTAATCAAAGCCAAGAAGACAATATTTTAGGTTCAGGAACAGCAGGTAAGCATATAGTAGTGATATGGATATTATTTACATAGTCTAGCTCTACATCACAAACATCAGGTTGCTGAATCTTAAATTCGCAGTTCCATAATTGAGTTTCTTCATATAAAAATAACGGTCCGTATAACCACTCGTTTTTTAGTGTTTTTATTTCACATAGTATATTATAGTATATTCGCATAGTATTCGTCTCCATTCTTTGATTTCTGTCAGTTCGTCTAATTCACCGAGGCGATGAAATATGTATGCTTTATAATTATGACTATCATTTCGTATCCAGTGCAAAACTGTGTTTTTTACTTTCACGGAAAATGAAATAATATCCTTCTGATATTCTTGTGCCATCGGGCGTAATCTATTTACGTCTTGCAGTATCTTAGAAATAATGACATCAGGGTTTTCAAATTGTAGTTCCAGAGTACTCATTACGTTATTTGCAGAAGTAGCACCAATTAACAAAGCTATTACCGCCTCCTCGGCCGGTCCTTGAAGGCTCCTTTTCAGGCACCATAGATTTTCCTTATCACTGAAGTTGCAGACTTGAGATGATTCTTCATAAGCGTGCTTGAACTGTAGCCATTCAAGCGGTTCACCAGAGTATATCAGAAAGTCCTTCGACGTACACAAACGATTAAGAATACGATCGTTAATCTATTGACACTAGCAGAAGATGTAGCAGCCAGGTCTTTCAAGACACTCGCTAAGGTGTTCAATGTATCATTAGTAGCAGCGACAGCTGGTGGTGGTGAACCTTGTTCGAGTACACATTACCGGACACATTACGTCTTCAAGAAAATGTATTTTCACCTCCTGCCCAATACTTTCTAGCCAGTTCTCCACGACACGATCGATACATTCACAAGAGCACTTTTCCGAACGTAGACTGCAACTACTGTTCTCATCTTCTACCTCTGCGAACTTTGCTTCCAGTTTTTTCTCAATAAACTCCATTCCGATTTGAGCCTTTGCTTGAGCTGCATCCAAATCAAGCCGTTTTCTTCTCACCATGGTGGATGACGAAATTGATAACTTTTCTCGGGTAGATTTTCGAACGCTTTGTGTTATAGCAGGTCCAGGTTGATTTTCACTCAATTCGTTTGCAATTTCATTTGTTTCTACAACCTCTCTTGAAACATCTTTTGAAGCATTCGTCTTTCAATTGTTCCCGAGTCAGTTGGTCATCTTTATTTTGCGCCTCCTTTTCCATTTCTTCCTTTCGCTTAGCATTTCTTGTGTTAACTATACTTCGCGGTGATGTTTTAAGCATTTTGAAATCCGGCACGAAGACCACCTAATGTAGTGGACTGGTTAATAAAACTAATTTTGAAGCGAAAATGTAGAACGGTAAGAAAAACAAGAAAACACATCCACCCGCACGATCGTCTTTTCGAACTCTGGTTTGTTTATGTCATTAACGTGGCGTAACCGATTCTATTCAGCCAGTTTTACGTCTCCCGCGCGTTTCTACACGTATTTATTAAAATAATAAAAGAAAAAATAAAGATAACAATAAAATTATATAAATATGACATTTATAACAAAATAAACAGAATACAGAAAAACGTAGAAGCTAAAAAGAGAGTGTCGCATAATGTGCGACCTCAAATATAATGAAACTCAAGAACAGTAAGGTCCGCAGTCTTGCTATTAATGCCGGCGTATTGTAACACTGCTAAAATTAAAATATTAACTGGGTTTAAATTACATTGTATTAAAACTTCCGTTCTAGATTGAACACTGCAAATCCCCCAAACAAATACGCAAAATAAAATTACTGGCATGATGAGTACCCTTACAGTAATGCAATAACAATTCTTAAGAAGTCGTGCGAAAACAAGAAGAGGGTAAAGGTATAAGTTGCTTAAAAATAATGGAAGGTAAACAGAATCTTGATAGTTACGCCAATTCCTCATTTACCATAGTATACGCTCCAGAGACTCGGCTTATCCTTTGAGAAGACACCGCGAGATAAAGGGGATCAATACGGATGGCTTCCACTTTAGCTCTCGGTAAAGTTGGGGTCACGCGCCGCTGACTCCGCGAGGGAAGTCGCCAAATTGGACTTGCAATTAAATATAACTTTAACTGCCAAAAGGGCTAAAACTTTCCCCCGTTTCTTTGTTTTTTCTTTAGCAAGTACAGGAAGATTTCATTCTATAACAAATATAAATAGATAAATAGAAAAGCAAATAAGTTATGTCACAATACGTTTAAAATAATATTATGTAGAATAAAAAATATTCTAATAATTTCTTTAAAAAGAGTGATGTTCACAATATTAATATTAGCAATAAAAAACTGATTGTACCAAATTTCAGACTTAGCAAAACTAGTGACTCTTTCATTGGTAAATTTGTGATTGTTATTACTTTTTTATGTTAATAGCCAACAAACGAGCAGACGAGCCACCTGATAGTAAGTGGTCATTGTCGCCCATATATATCAGCAAGATCAAAAGTATCACTGATGCGTTGTCGACGAACAAATGAGAAGAAATTAAAAAAAAAGTTTTGGCTCTTAAGCCACCGAACACGACGAGCCGTTTGGCGGCTGACTCAAGCAGGAGGGTGGTAGCTAGCCAGGCAGGTTTCACAGAAATATAGTAATACCATATAATATTCATGACTTAATAATAATATTGATAATATAATCCTTACGCGAAGCCCTACCACCAAGCAGGTTGGCTTCTGTCGTCTCTTACGACACCCTGTTTTGCCAGCATGGGATTGGTGGGGCATTCTAGGCTACCCCAATACCGACAAAACGGCTAAACGACTATTACAAATTAGATGTAACGTTAACGATAAGACGCATTGTACACGAGCGTAATATTTAACCATAAGTAGTAATAAATGCTGTCTGTAACTGTGAGTAGGAAAAAATCTCACCGGGAGTTCGAGCGGCTTTTTCTTTCGGGACCACTCACCATAGGAATTTATCGAAGCAATGTTGTAATTAGAATTTCAAAAGTAATTAATATTGTTAATTACGAGTTTACACATTTTATCCCATTACGCCGCGACTCAAGAAGGTTCTCGTGAAGTTTCCGGGTTAATCTTCGAAGTCGTCCGCTCCCACGTAGCCTGCGCTACGAACTTCCGCCTCTCACGAATATTTATTTATTCATTAACGCATTAGCTTTGTCTAGAACGGAAGCGGCTTCGAGGCTAAGCGCAGAAGCCATCTTCAGTGGTTTCACATTGGACCTTTCTCTCTGAAAGACAGGTAAGGTGATTAGGTGAATTAATCGTTTAGATTTATTTAAATCTATATTCTTTATATATATAGTTTCTGAATGACATCACTCAGTACTGATGTTGCAACAGTAATCTATACTAATATTATAAAGAGGAAACCTTATATAGGAAAATCAAATACGACTGAACCGGTTTTAAACATTCTTTCACCATTAGAATGCTACGTTATCCCTGAATAACATAGGCTATATTTATTACTAGAAATAAGTGATCCTTACTAAAACTTCAATAACGTTAACCAAGGTGTAAAAAAATTTCAACACATACGCTGCGGAAACTATTTATAATAGAACAAATAATGTTTTACAATATGTGAGAACATATCAATATCTACAAATAACTTCGCGATACTATATGTCCAATTATTGTAGTTATGTCACAATAACCACTTTTTATATTTTATAAGCTGACCAAAATCAGACCATGATAACCATACCTTCGTATTAATCCTTATCCAAATAAATCATTTTATATTCAAAACTGTTTCAATACCTATAGATAACTTTTTAAATTACTCAAATCGGACATTCCGTTCAGAAGATTTTACGAATTTAGGAAAATAACTGCCGCCGCGCCATGACCAGTGTGGCCCCACGCAAAGCAGCCGTAGCGTAGGCCGGCGGACAAGGCGACGAGGGAGGGGGCACGAAGTGCGGGGCGGGCACATCTATGAAGTAGGTAGTCGCGCGATCGGCTCCTTATGGAACGGACATACGCAACATTGAATATTTTGCATATTTTTACAGCATGTGTTTATGGTATAAAGAAAAAAATACATATCCATGTCCTTTATAAAGATAGAATTATAAATATATTTCAAAATGTTTGTTTGTTAAAAATAAAAGCACACCCGTGCCAAGCCAGGGCGGGCCGCTAGTACTAAATATATCGCCGAGTTCGTCTCTTAAGCCAGGTTCATACTTTTAAATGTTGTTAACAGCCATTTTCAGTACACCATCATGTCGAGTGGTGGTCATCGGACTGCGAAAAAGCCAACTCTTGTATGCGGACGAGAGTAGATTTTGTTGGTTTTTGACTTACGAGTACTTTATTTTATTTTCGCAAGTACCGGCTCTGAATTTTCATCTAGTCGAGTGCCTCTGGGTGAATTTGCAACAAATAAGCGTTTATATACAAACTTACAAGTAATATCTTATAAATTGGCAAACTGTATTCGATTATTTCACTGCAATATAAAGATAGAGATATCAAGTTTCACCCATTAAAACGTAACTAATTACGCTTTGAAAAATTTCAAAATGCTACCCCAATTAATGACCGTAGAATTTTTATTTTTTTTGAATATAATTTTTGAATAGCCCTGTGTTACCGGGATACGGACCCGGTGCTTGTCTCATTCAAAGTTGGAAGAATGATAATAGAATAATAAGAAGAATAATGATCCATGGTGTGTCATATTTCATGCACGAACAATCTATATCTATACTTATAATAAAATTATTACTGATCGCTTTCTGTACATTCAGGCAATATGAGAAAAACTACTGTTAGGGGCCTTTACTAACGCAATAGAACCCAAAACAGTAGTTGTTAGAATTTTTGTCTGTTTGTCTGTGTGTTTGTTCGCGCTAATCTCAGAAACGGCTTAGCCGTTTTCATTACAGTTTTCACTAATGTATCGCAATAAGCGTCACTTAATATTTAAAGTTTCATTTCAATTCGTCCACAAATGAAAAAGTTATGAATTAATATATGTATTTCTAATTCCCAGAACGAGAAAAACCATGAACAATGCAAATGCTATTGTTAAGCGTAAGGTAGCTTTTCCGAAACGAAGCGAGAGAGTTTGCTAGTTTGTAAATATGAATCTGTAACCGATTTAAAATTGGATTGTTTGTAAGTTGTAAATTTACTCGAGTTGTTTGAAAAGTTATCACAAGTCAGACGTAAGAACTTCAGCGAACAAAATATTCTTGACCCTCGCGAAAGATGACGAAGATAATAGTAAGAAAATAGGAAATATTATATTATGCCTTGCAGCCTCATCACTGTGTTTTGTAGAATAAAATAAAAATGAGATATTTTTTATCGAGTTCGTGGATTTACAGACAGTTGATTATGTCTATAACAGCCGGGGGGCTCTTTCGATTCTTTTGGATAAATTAATTATTACAATAATGCTATGCTCTGCCACACGATGAACCCGGCATCCGCAAGGTGAATCCATGGAATGCTAAGAAGTTCGTATGTGACAAGCTTTCACTAAACTTTTACTACGTTAGTATGTTTTATCATTTCTGATCTTTTATTTATAAGGTCGGAGTTTGTATTAATTTATATCAGATCAAGAGTAAATTCATATCTCATTATTTATTGTATAAAAGTAGATAATGAATAATGTACTAAGATTATATTGGTTTAAAAAGGCAAAAAATACTAATGGCCTGCCAAAAGACAGGTATTAATAAAATAATATCCATATAATGTTATACCTGCGAAAGTAACTGTTTGTATGGTTCTGTTTGTCTGCGTACCAAAGTAGGCTTTCATGACCAAACAGCTGGGCCAGTTGTGATGAAATTTGATACAGAGATAGTTTGAGACTCGAGGAAGGGTATAAACTATATTTAATATTTTATAACGAACTCATAAAATAATTTTGGCACTTACATGGCTTCCTTACAATTCTTTACAAAATCTACAAAAAGTTCATGATGATATATGTGTATTTCCTAACGTAAAATCATTGTAATTAATTTTATATTAATAAATTATGAAATTACTAATGAAAAGGAATATTCAGTACATAGAGAAATTTGACAGTATGGCTGACATTTTTTGAAAACATTCACATGTAGTAGCAGACAGCTAATAATTTACATCAATTACCCGTTTTGACCGAGGTCTTAACGTATAGATTTGTTCATCAAACACATACGACTCGACTGATAACTGTAGTGATATAATAATATAGCATACCTATGTTGTTTCTATATATAAACCATATATTCTTTCGATAAAAACAGTCTATTTACCGACCGCGCTCGTTTCATTCGTCTCCACAACATATCTCGTCACACAATCAACAACTAGAACATTGCTGCGAGTCGGTGCCGGTCTGAAGTTGTGAGGAGCCGCGGTCGGTGGTGACCACCGAGCCCCTCTGCCCGTTCGACGGCTGTAAAGCACAAAAAATGTTACCATTGAGATAAACACGAAATCGATCACTTAATAACATCACAATGTCTTTTAATGGACTCCGGACGGAGGAAGGGCGGAGGGTTGACGGGGGAGAGATAGGATGGGGGAAGGAGTGTTAGTCTAACTAACCGTAACTCGAGTCGCTCCAATTAGACAGCTCTTATCTCGCGAGCTCGCCGCCGCCGCGCCGCTCCCGATTCCCCGATCCACTGAATTGACTATAACGTATGGGAAAATGACTGGACGTGTCCTCTTCACCGCATTATTTATTAATCAACTAGTCGCCCGCAGCTTCACCTACGTGAATTACTTTGTTATAAATTATAGGGCTCGTTATGAGGGCTTGTTACAAATTCAATTTTATAAGATGTTTTTGAATTAAAGAAGACTCATTGTAAGCTATTTATAAAAGAGAGATTAATTTATCAGGGACCCAAGAGTTACAAGTTATACTGCAACCTTATTGATGGATGGGTAAAAATTTCAAAAATCGTATTGTGAAAGGATTATTTATTGTCATCAAAATTGCATGAAAAATTTGTGGAAATCTGAAAAAAAAATCTATCCATTTTTCTCATCTCCTGAAGATGAATAATCGTGACGCGAGATCACATCGGAAACGAATAAAGAGATTAGCAAAACTATTTTAAAATTATTTTTGTCAATCGATAAAAGATTTGACAGAACCTCTACGCAATCTTTAAGTATTGTAAATGTATTCAAATGTTTTATCTGTAAAATTTAACTTGACAAAAAGAAATGTATCTTACTTACTGTCTTAGGGTTCCAAAAATAGTTTAGCGGACGTGTATGGTACAATATACAAAAATTCTACGTTAATGAACCAATCAATTAGTAAAACATTAACTCTACCTATAAGAATAATTTTAAAAGTCTTAACATTCACCAACTAGGCACACACGGCACTAGAACTCCTTGTGTTGCAGACGGCTTCGACGTAAGAAACAACAACGTTTATAAGTGACTGCAACTGTCAGAGCTGTAGGCTCCTCTGTCTATTTGTTTCTATATAAGAGATCAGTGTTCCTTATGCGCTAAATATGCGCGGATATATTTACGTTGCAGTGACGGTGTTATTTTTTTTTGTTTTGTAACTAAATATAAGTGACAAATGGTACAGTGTGAAGACCAAAAGTGGGCTGCCGCGTTACAACTACTCATATATCGACCTTGATAAACGTAAAGAGGTGATTGAAATTTCGAATGACGTGCAATGTCGGTACCATATGTGATCAGAGTTCACAAGAAGTGCAACAAGACAGTGCCGAACAATACAAATTAATATACATATCGGTAGAAATATACCACTAATATTTAGTCAAAAAAATTAACACCTACAAATATAGTAAGTTGTCAGTGTTATGCAATACACTACCTGGCTCACTTAACAACTACTGAGTCAGCCCCGACATTCACAACGTCGATTTGCGGGTTTCACTTATGATACTTTATTACGAAAATTTGTTTTTCTTTCATAATACCATCTCATTACAGGTAAGTCATATTGTAATGTTGATATTACGGCATTGTTCCTAAAGCCGACCAATCTGTGCTACTGAACACATTTTCAGCGTTCTTATTTTACGGTTAACAACGAAAGAAAAATGGCCACGAAAATTGTGAATGGCGAGAGGGATCCAGGCGGAGGGGTGCAAATATTTTTAGATTAAAGAAAATATGTATAGATCCAAAACATTCGACTTAAACCTCGCAACCCCTCGCTCGGCAGGCAGGTTCACTACCAACTGGGCTATGGGGTCGTCAAATATGTAATATAATATGTAATAATGTAAGCATAAAATGTAAGTAGCTACAACATATTAATTCAATAAATATTTTTTGGTATTGTTTATTACCTTACGTAAAGACCTTCCTTTTTCCGTATCATATAGATTTTTATTTGAATGTTTAGGTGTCCTTTTTTAAGAGTTCCCTTAATAATTGCCCTGATGATATAACTGAAAACATTTAAAACGATCGATAGATCGCAATTAAAATAATTAAGAATGTAATATCATTTCGCAATGAATAATTCAAAGCTGCTGCAGCCATTCGGATTGTCGACGGGCTAATAAAAGGCTAATGAAGGCATAAGACAAAGGATAATGCGAGTCACCGCGGTTCTTATTGAGTAGCGGCGCCTGACGCTCTTCTAGTCTCACTGCCTCTTAATTACAAAACTGAGTAATATAACGCTCTCGATGTGCCACTGTTCACTGTCACTTCTCACTGGCACAATAAAACTCACGATCAAAGGACGAACAAAGCTTTTAGAAATAACTGGGTGAAACGGTAATGAACTAGCCATAGTATTCGAATGATCGCGCATTGCAGGGGGAAAGTCATGTAATACACATGTAGACGTAGAAGCTCGAAGGGCACAAGACAGGTGAAACACACCAACTGGTAGTGTTAGTTGCAGACTAAAAGATAGATGGATCGATGGAAAAAAAATATGTCATCCGATAGTAAAGCAATCTTCGATCGCGCTATATTTATCATTCGCTTGCTCCGATTTGCTGTTGTGACTTAAATTGATTATCCGATCCGCTAATAATCTCGTTCACGTACAATAAACCCCGATAACGTGTCCGCTGTCGTCGCGGAGAACGCTCGGGGGAAACGCACGGAGACGGGGAGGGACGCGAAGAACCGCGGAGAGGCAGGCAACGAGGCGTGGGATTGCATCTGCACGGGACATTACGTGCCGCGCAATTTGCTGCGTGGTGCCGCATTGACGAGGCGCACAACAGCCCAGAAAATAGCTGGTTAAAATATTTAACGAGCGAACGTTCAGCGGTCGGTCGGCCTCCCGCTCGGCCCGCACGACGGCGGCGACGACGGCGACCGCGACGCTCAGAGTCCTACATTTACACGCAAACCACAACAACAATTTTTACGTTAATATTTAATACGTACCAGTAGTAAGAGATGGAAATTAAAATATACGTATAATTCGACCAGCGTATATAATAAACAGTTGGTAAACCATTTATTGTGCTCGACACCGGCTTCAAACATTTTAATATATGGCTCATATGATAATATTGTATTGCAATTTATTTTCGCTTTTTAGTACCGTTTTTATAGTTTTACATACGTGCCTGTTCACTAATCCGAGTGTTGTCCCCAGTCATCAAGAAGACTGCTGCTTTCATTACCAGTTGAGCATCATGACATGATGACACCTAGACACAAACACCTCGACAATGTACCTGGTACCAGAAGCGAGCAGCTCAAAACAAGGTTTGATTATTCTGACCCGTTGTGGAGTTACGCAAACATGACGGATGGTCTATTCGTTTGACTCGACTCGACTACTGATGTAACAAATTGTTACAGTGCACGCGGAAGATGTTACAACAATAATCGTGACCACAGTACCTAAATATGAAATCACTCGATCTGTTTAGTTTAAAAACTTAAAACTTAAAATCTAGTAAACACTAGAACAATAAAAAAATATCTAATTATTTATTTATGTTTGTCAGTGCAATCTGTACAAGAGGACAGCCGCGACCTCTGACCCAGTGAAAGGAATATTAAATGGGTTCACATGAGTATATAAACCATAGAATACAAGCTTCATGCAGTAGAAGCCTTGTAAACGTGTCACTGCTACATGAAGCGGTCCCGTCGTCGAGCGCCGGCGGCCGCACGAGTGATATCGCTTGTACGACGGTTGCCCTCTGTTTGTTTTCGTTCTCGGATGGCGTGCACGGACGCGCGAGACGCAAGCTCCACTAGCGTCATGGCATATTTAAATATTTTACTGCCGGCTCACGTGCGGCTTAAAATTTAAATTTTGTTTTACATGAAGTCCGAGAATTAAAACCTGAAACTAACCAGACTAAAACCTCTTTCTCTATTCGTGGACATTTGGTACTTAGGACCTGATTAAATTTTTACTAAGTCTATCAACCGCCATTGCGAGGTTCAATAATTATGCTATATCTCAGTGGCATGAGCATGTAATGAACAAACAAGAAAATCAAAGTATGAGAATTATTTGAGATATGATAAAAGTATTTCTGCTTTAAGAAACTATTTTGCTTGTGAGCTGGAGGTGGGGGAGGGGAGGGGAGAAAAAAGTAAAGGAGCGCCCTGAAATAATTAACAACTTCATTAGTGTAATAAATTCTTCTTTTCACGGCGATGCCTTTAATTAAGTGTTCAGTCCGTCCCTGGCGTTTGTGGGGTGCAATTTGCTCGGCTTCGAGTAACAGGACGTAGTAAAGCCGGAGCGACACAGTCATACCGTCATACCGTCGCCATCGGTTGGTAACGTAACGAACAGTAGGTATCACTATCACTGAGACTACTGATAAATGTGGAAGATCATTACATAGTACAGATTTCACAAAATAATTGTTATTGTTACGAAGGTTCACGAAAGTTTGGCGAAAAAAAAATTCATAAGATCGACATCAAGCACATCAGGCGAAGGCGACTGTCTCCCTTATCTTTTATGCAAAAGAGTGAATATCGCGTATACGGCCGTCTTTACCTGAGTCTGTATTGTTCTATCAATATCTGGGTATTATTATTGACTTGATGGGATAGGCGAAGAAAGTTCTGGACGAGCAGGCAGGGCCGGCCGAGAATCATTCGGATCTCGAATACAAAAGCGAAGAGTTCTCTCTCTACAAAACAGAATACCTGGGATCGACGCGTGCGACTGCGATTATTGAGGACAATAAAGTCTCTGCGAAACAACTTTGGCATTTTTCGAACCTGAACAGATAATTCATATGAACGGATTTCACATAATAATGATAATTTTGTACTCCAAAATTATTTAGTAGTCCCTTTAATGGTGAAAATAATCACGTGAGAAAATATGAAAGACGTTTTCGGGCTGAAAAAAAATACACTCATATGCTTGCGCTTCTGCGGTTTCGTTACTATACGGAATTTCAAATTTGAACGAGGCTAAGGGAACTTTTTTAATTTAATCTGTACTATAATCAGTTGAAAGGAAAGAGAGATACACATATTACAGTACATGCAGATAACAATGATAAAAATCATAATAATATTTGGCACGTGACGTATTAGATTTTGCGAACGCGCTAAGCGTCTTGGCCCAATTAGTGCATCAGTATACTAAAGCTTGGATATTATTCCTGGATCCACAATTACGAGTGTATCCATTGTTTTAATTAATTTATGTTGTCTATAGGTTTGGCGCGTGTGTCACGAGTAGCGGGGAGCGAACAATTAGAGGTTAGAATATATTGTTTGTAAATCCTTTCTCTCCCCCTTTCGCCCCTCCCCTTGTCGGTCCTGTTACACGGTTGCTTTATGTCGTCCGTGATGACCGGCTTCCCCGCACGCCACCGGCCGCTGCGGGTAACTTCATGTTTATTTAATTAAGATGTTACTTAAGAATACGACTCTGACTTTGATTATAGATGAATGACCACTTTATTGCCTCATTTTACGAACAATACAAATGTTTACATTTATATGAAAAATAATGGGATGGGATCTACTAAATTGTACAAGGTGATTTACTTTAATGTTTTAAAAAAATAATATTTACTACGTTTTGCAGATTCCACTCGACCTTTGTAAATTAATCAAATCGTCGGTGCCAGAGCGACTGGCATAGTTTTTAGAGCAAAGAGTAGTTTAGTTCACCTGGTGCCGCCCGCCGATGGGTAAACTGAAAGTCTTACACGTCACAGACGAGCCGCTACCTTTGTTACGGATACATATGGGGATCGTGTGTCGATGGTACGTACACAGCATCTATGTACGTACGTAGCAAGTGTATTTTTACATAAGTCAACCTAATATTTCAGTGATGAAAAAAGCAAGTTCAGAAACTAAAACCGGAGTACTTAAAAATCACGGTCTAAAAATATGAAACAAGAAAATATTCTCCGTTCAGTTCAATGCGCTTTGCTTCCAGCTGCCGATGTCTAAATTAAGATCACCGACATGTTTATGGAGGTCGTTTAATTTTTGCTTCTCTTCTACTGGTTATTGTTTAAACACCCGATTCGTAAAAATGTGTTTCCGTGCGGCCAACAGAACAATGACTTATGATGTCGCGTTGAAGATGTAACCTTATTGGAACGGCGTTCCTCATTGCACGTGTCGCCGTCGAAAGGTTTTAAGGCGCGGCACATTTTTGTGAGCGATGAACAAAACTGGACCTTCAGGAGACGGTTACACTGAATCGCGCAAATTGACTCTACTCGACGACGTGCACTTGGTTCGTTAATCTATGCCATTAATCTATGAAATTAATACTTATAAAGGAAAATATCTGTGATTAATCGTTCGCCCCGTTCACAATAACCCTACGTAACAGATTCGGTTGTAAAAATAATTTGATATCGTTCACTTTTTAATTCGGCGCCAACCGCATACAGATCACCCTCAGCCATATCACAAGTACACAACTATCCTTACCACCAACTGAAAAGTAATATGAATATTTGAGCGCATCCAAGAACTACAGACATTTTATATATGTACATATTTGTTTCACATGTCGCATATACGAAGTCTACTAGTTGACACCATCAACATAATCAGGCACAAATACATTTTATAGAAATTTAAACGAATTTGAATCCAAATTATTTACATTACATATAGTATTGACTCGTATTGAACGTGTACAAAAGCGATTCCTCAGATATCTACAATACAGGACCAAAAGCGCAAGTACAGGATATGCTGATCAATGTAGAATCCATCATATACTTCCGTTGTATGAACGTAGAAATGTGGCTGACTTGACTTACTTGTTTAATATCGTAAATGGCTCGGTCGACTCTCCCGAAATGCTGAATAATATTCTATTTATAGTCCCGAGACTCAACTCCAGGTACCACCAGGTACCGGTACCACTTTATGTCCACTCATCAAAGACCAACTACAGGCAGAATTCTCCTTTTTACAAAAGAGCGTGTACATCATTACATATTGTCGCCCGGGAGAATGATATTGACTTATTTAACATGAGCGTGTCAAAGTTAAGGCAAACCATTAGTTTAAATTCTTTTTTTCGTAATTATAAGTAACATAAATATGTAACGGCAATGAAACCTAAATTATATTTCTTATATTATGGTATTTAGTATCAGAAAAACACTATTGTAACTTTCATAGTCTTTCTTGGTATAATATTGTATACATGTATCACCTGGAACTCTAAAAACCCTATCTTTTGTTTGTTACTGTTGTTATTTTTGTTACTACCGATTCTCTTTAATATTATATAATCTTATGTATATTCGTGAAAACTTTGTAATTAGCTTCTCTAGCTCTAAGTTTTCCATAAAAAAATTAAATTAAATTAAATAGCCGACGTCCATCGGGAATAATATACTTAGGAAATGTTAAAAAAATTTCAAACAGGTGCCGCGGTCACAGAGATTACCCTCTGCACACGTACAAACTCACAACATTATCCGTCCGTACAGTATTATTTTAGTTTTTATATTCCTGTCGTAGTTAACGTTGCTATATACTATTTATGTGTACAATAAAGGGGATTTTGTTGTTGTTGTTTAACGATGTCAGGAAGATATGCAACTTTGCAGGGCTCTATTCTAGGTCCGTTCCTTTTTCTGGTTTATATTAACGATTTGCCGTATTTTATTAGCAAACATGCGGACATTGTACTCTTTGCTGATGACACATCTTTAATATTTAAGACTGAAAGAAATAAATTAAATTTTGACGATGTAAACAGTCCCATGTATCGCATTGGTTTACAATAAACAACTTAGTTCTAAATGCTAATAAAACGAAATGTGTAGAGTTTGCACTACCAAATGTACAGAAGGTAGGCAAAATCCTTAAATTAAATAACGAATCACTGCCTATGGAACAATCCACAGTTTTTTTAGGTATCACCTTAGTTAGTAAGCTTCAGTGTGGCGCCCATATATCGGTTCTCGCAAGTAAACTTAGTAGGTCTGTCTACGCTATTAGGAAGATAAGACTAATTACTGATGTAGAGACAGCTAGACTTGTTTATTTTGCCTATTTTCATAGTCTTATGTCTTATGGTATCCTAATGTGGGGTAAATCAGTGGACATTGATTCAATATTTATATTACAGAAAAGAGCAATTAGAGCTATATACAGATTAATGTCGCGTGATTCATTAAGAGAAAAATTTAAAGAAATAGGTGTACTCACCGTAGCCAGTCAGTATATATATAGTTATTTAGTATTTATAAAAAAAAATTAAATACGTATAAGCAGAAAAGTGATACACACAATCATCAAACAAGAAATAGGCATAATTTGGTTACAGCTGCATTTCGTCTTCAAAAGGTTCAGCGTTCCTTTATGGGGCTTGGAGTTCGTTTTTACAATAAGATTCCTAAGTCGTTACGTGACTTGCCCATTGGAACTTTTAAGCGTCGCATTAAAACACAACTTATAGGCAAGGGATATTATAGTATAGATGAGTACATGAATAATAAGGATGCCTGGAGAAAATTATTGTTGAAACCAATTCCGCACAGGTTTAAACTTTTGTAATTACTATATGTTGTTTAAAAGATGTGCTGAGGAGTTTCTTTCGCCGTTTCTTCTCCTCATTGTTAAAGCACCTTTTCGAAACGGTGGTAGAAGCAAAAAATGACGTTCATAAGTGTATTTACTGAATACCTATATGATTAAATGATTTTGAATTTGAATTTGAATCAGATAAAGTTTTCGGTGATTATTAATCGACGACCGCTCGACGACCCCATAGCCCAGTTGGTAGCAACCCTGCCTGCCGAGCATTGGGTCCTTGGTTCGATTACCGGCCGGGGCAGACATTTATGTGACAGATAAATGCTTGTTCTCGGGTCATGGGTGTTTGTAATGTCATATTTGTGTTTGTCCATGCCACCTGCAGCACAGGGAATTCTAGTGCGGGGGTATGAGTGTGTAATCGTTTATTTATTTATTAATCGCAAATATAATTACGTTTCGTAACAAAATTTATTAAATTATATCAAGTGTCTTCCTTGTTTATTTATCACACAGCTCAATCCGACATGGTCGATGGGCAATAAAACGAGTAAGTAAATTCATAGGCTCCTCAGGTATTTATGTAAAACTTATAATTTAGAACAAGAAAGCATTCTGTGGAGATTGCGGACCGTTCAACTGTAAGAATTTCATTAGTCAATTGCTTACCGTTTAGTTGACAGTGCAGTTCCGGCGAGAGCGGCGAGGGGGATTCTCGTTCCGATTCCGATTCGGTAACATTTTTATGATTTACTCTCGTCACGAGTTAGTTTGGTTATTCGCTGCAAGTTTGATTAAAATTTATGTATTTCTGGTATACGACTTTAACTAAAGATGAATATCGAGTAGCGCAAGCCGTGGCCGCTTAATTTAATACGACCTATTTTTACTGAACGCACTAAGCACAATGATCGTCACTTTGTTACGGGGAATTAACAATTTACAAACGAACATTACATCTTTTTGCATCATGAAATTGGAACAATAGAACTTAATAAATAAACATGAATCGGTCTCTAGATGGTTCTCTAAATAATATTTATCATTACATTACAGATACATAATACCGGAACTGCTTCGATATTGAAGGTAATGTTCCGCACCGCCTGGTGGGTGCGAATTTAATGAAAAGTTATCCAGCTAAATGTCGAGTGCGAGTGGGGGTGGGTTGCTTCGTATGGTCGATTAATAATTATCGTTACAGTTAAAGATGCCCTTTTATATTGATGATGTAACGAACACCTTTGTTGTTGTTGAAACAATTCCGAATCGCTATCACACGTAACGACGGGTTGATAACATATTGTGTAAAATGTACCGCTATATATATATAAAGTCACGAGCGGTGTACGGACTTCATATGTATATTATTCATATATATGAAAACACGGGTGAAGATTTGATCAATGATATTAACTAGTGTAAGATAATGGCGCGGCCGCCAGCCGGCGGCGACGGTGTCGGAGTCGAAATATTTGCATTCGCTTTAGATTTCAAGAAGCGAAACGTTCCCAGACAAGAGTTTGCATGTATTTCCAAGAATAAATTGCACTGTATCGAAACTAATAAGGAAAATAAATGTTGGCCTCACGAAAACGAATTTTGTTACAGTTTTGTTGTTTCTAGCAGATATCTCAAGACAATTTAAATTGTAATTTCGAAATAGATATTCCATCGTAGTACTTAAGAGCGAGTTCATCTTTAATTAAGAGCTCTAAGAGAACACACCCAGTTCAGCTGGAAGGTACCTGTTTCTTTTCTCATTTATTATTTTTATATTCTGTTAGCTATTATGCTGCATGTTAAGTAGACCTTATTAGACTATTGTTGAGTGAAAATTTTGAGCACTTCGGTGCACTAAGGCCGGGTGAGGTCATCAGTGCCGGTTGTTACCAGTGAGACCAATCGTTAAGGCATGTCGAAGGCGTTCTCGCGTTAATGGAGCTCCTGAGACTCGAATTAGCCACTAAAACCTTCATTAATTCGCAGTTGGAGCACTGTGGTGAAGGCATATTCAACGAAGAAGAGAGACCTGTGTTCTGCAGGGGACGACTAGTGTCGAAAGCAAAGCATTTCTGCGGTTTACTGGACTTTTTACACTTTATATCGTTTAAATCAAACCAAGCCCCCTACTTGTGGCAAATCGTGCTGAACAACTGATATGGTATTGACACCACGTCCCTTCTGTGCGAGAAAGCCGGGGTCCAGTTTAATCCAGAGGGTGATCGTACATGGCGGTACTGTTATACGTGCCTGACTAACTCCACCCGCCAATCGAATGTAACGAATCTCGAAACGAAAATACATGAAAGCATTGGATCTTTAGAAAATTCACACAAACATTTGGGTAATTATTTACGAATTCAAACAGAAAATAATTCAGAAGCATGGAGCACATGGCTACCTTTTTGGTGTTTTTCATATAACACTTCAGTACACACAGAGACAAAATTTACTCCTTTTGAGTTAGTTTTTGGAAAAAAGTGTAATTTACCTTCAAATTTAAATTCAGGTACATTAGATCCATTATATAATTTTGATAATTATCCTTTAGAATTAAAATACAGAATACAAACTTCACAAAAGGAGGCACGAAATAATTTAATTACTAGTAAAATAAATAGGAAAGACAAATATGATCGTAACATTAATCCAGTATTGTATAAGTCTAATGATCTTATATTAATAAAGAATGAAACTGGTAATAAGTTCCAAAGTATTTACTCAGGTCCTTATACTGTAATTAAGGAATGTTCACCTAATGTTGAGATATTAAAGGATAATAAAAAGTATTTAATTCATAAGAATAGAACCAAATTATATGTACCTAACTTGTAATAATAATAATTAAAAACTTCAAGTGTTACTAAATATTAATGATAAATATACAATTGTTCTTTTAAATACAATAAATTTAAATAAATGTTATGTTAAATGTTGAAATTTTATATTTTATTCAGACTATTTACTTTACTGTGTTAACATTTTACTATATTTTTTTTGTATGTAATGTATTTTTCTACGTTTAACTTTACAAGATATAAAAATAAAATTAATTATCATTTATTTTATTTTTGTGAGCGGTGGTGTGATGTGAGTAATTTGTAGTCTATATAAATGTGTGTTTTGATATATTAATAAACAGTGTAGAACCAATCTTCAAGCCTTTCACTCGCTCCTAATACGCACCTTATTAGACGGGAAATGTTTACGTGTTTTGGAGAGCCGGTGATAAGTGCGGTTCAGCTTCCTTCGCTTCGCTGCAATTAAACAAAGGTGTT